>CM062249.1:17504159-17864433 GCA_031216285.1 Syzygium syzygioides
TTTCATATAAAAAATTAGGTTCACTCGTATCTCATTTGCGCAAATCACGAAGAATCGATCAAATCACTGATTATGTTAAAAAATTGAATATAAGATGACCTCTAGATCAAATGCCGTGAAGAAAACTAACATAAAAAATGACTAGAAATAAAGTAATTTCATTTTGGCCGATTTGAATCAAATTCCGCAATTTAGGAAAAAGTTGATTCTAAATCGATTTTTGTAAAATTTCAAATGCCAAAGGTAAATTGAATGTAAAATAAGATGATTTTTGAATTTTTGTATTTTTCAATTTTTTGGTCAAAGGTTTGACCAAAAGTCAAACCCTAGTTGACTTTTCACTAAAAGCTTGATTTTATGATCAAATCTTTGAATTTTTCTGAAATTTCCACTTCTAAAGTGAAATTGGACTTGAAAGGAATCTTTTTATGCGAAAAGCCCTAATTTGACCCGGGGTTGACTTTTGGTCAAAGGGTTGATCAAAAGTCAACGCGAAAGTCAACCGTTTGACTTTTAGGGTTTTTGCATGAAATGAATAGAAAATCGTCTACAGAAGCTAGGCCAATAGACAGAATAAAAAAACGACACTTTTTGTTCAAGAAATGGGTTCCGTCGCAATCGGAAACCATAATCTCGAATTTTTTACTTTTAATGACGAGTTGGCTAAAAATTAGGTGTCAACAGCAAGCTGCCATTCAATATCTCGGAATCCTTAGCTAGTAAACCACTTGAAAATATCTATTTTGATGTGTGGGTGCTTGCCCTGATAGAATCTTTTCAACAGTTTAAATTCTATGTAGTCTTTATAGACAGTTTTTCATGGTTTTCATGGGTGTATTCAATGAAGAGAAAGTTTGAGTTCTTTTCCATCTTTGTCATGTTCCAAAATCTTGTTGAGAACCAATTTGAAAGTCGAATTAAATCTTTCCAATACGACAGTGGAGGAGAATTCAATAGCAGCCATTTTGTTAATCATTTGAACGAGAAAGGAATTAAAATTGTTGGTCTCTTGCCCATAAATGCTAGAACGGAATGGAAATGCCAAAAGGAAACATCGACATATCGTTGAGTTGGGTCTTTCTATGCTCTACCATGCATCGGTACCATTGATTTATTGGGTCGATGCATTTCTGACCGCCACATTTCTCATCAATCTGCTGCCATCACTAGTGTTGGGAATGAGTAGTCCGTTTGGTAAACTCTTTGGTAAAGAGCCTGACTATGGGTTTCTTCGAGTCTTCGAGTGTGAGTGCTATCCACATCTTAGACCGTATGGTGCAACAAAGTTCGATCCATACTCATTACCCTGTGTTTTTCTTGGGTACAGTCAAAGACATAAAGGTTATCAATGTCTTTATCTGCCTACAGGAGTGTATGTAAGTCGTCATGTGATATTTGATGAGACGAGATTCCCATTTTCTGCTAAATTGGGAATTGTTTTTCCTAGGTATTCATAGTTGTATCAGACTTGGTTACAAGGGGTGGAATTCTTAACTAGACAATCTAAAACAATAGTGAGTGAAGAGCAAACATCACAACACACGAGCATGGGATTTCTATTTGATGATAACAGCTCTGGACAACAAAATTATGAGCTGCCTAATAAGACAAATGTGCAACAATCACAGTTGGGTTCACAAGAACCATGCACAAACTATGAAACACATGACGAAGCTAGAGTCTCTACCTCAATTGATTTTCCAGTTCCATGCACTCAACAACAATCTACTCACCCAATGCAAACAAGGTTGAAATCGGGAATAAGGAAGCCCAATCTGAAGTATGTTCTCTCTACAGCCTGTGAGATCCCAAAAGAACCAAAAACAATTAAAGGAGCACTAAGTCACCAGGGTTGGAGGAAAGCTATGATGGAAGAATTGGAGGCTCTTGAATTAAATCAAACATGGGAGCTGGTATCAAGATCTTCATAAATGAATATCGTTGGATGTAAGTGAGTGTTCAAAGCCAAGTTGGATGTGGAAGGAAACCTTGATAAACTGAAAGCCCGATTAGTGGCGAAAGGGTACCATCAAGAATAAGCTGTTGATTTCACCGAAACTTTTAGTCCTATGGTTAGACAGGCAACTGCGAGAATTGTCCTCTCCGTGGCAATTGTTAAAGGATGGTTTATCCATCAACTGGATGTGAAGAATGCGTTTCTTCACGGGTCATTGAATGAGACGGTGTTTATGGAACAACCACCGGGTTTTGTGAGTTCTACGATGCCTAACTCAGTTTGTTTACTCAAGAAGGCATTATATGGTTTAAAACAAGCTCCGCGAGCTTGGTTTGAAAAATTGAGCAACTTTTTGCTGGAACGGGGATTTCATTGCAGCTGTATTGATCTGTTGTTGTTTGTTCTTCACATGGGTTAGCACATCTTGGTATTATTATTATATGTTGATGACATTATTTTGACAGGCAGCTCATCATCTCTACTTTGGGAATTAATAGAAGCTTTAAGTAGAAATTTTTCTATGAAAGATCTCGGACGACTTCACTATTTTCTCAGTATTAAAGCCAAGTTTATGGGTCCGCACCTATTTCTAACACAATCTAAATATGCTGGTGATTTGTTGCAGAAAGCAGAAATGGAAGATAGTAAGCAGATTGAGACCCCATTGCCTATCAAAACTCATCTAACGGTACAAGACATGGAATTGTTTCATGATCCCCACTTCTTTCGAAGTCTTGCGGGTGGATTACAATATCTAACGATCATAAGACCGGACATCTCTTATTTAGTAAATCAAATATGTCAAAAAATGCATTCTCCTATAAAATGGCAATTTCAAACCGTTAAAACGGGTGTTGCGGTACGTGAAAGGAACTCAGCAACTGGGGCTTTATTTTCACTCTAATAGCACATTGAATTTATACGGGTATGCGGATTTTGATTGGGCTGGCTGTGCTAAGACTCAGAGGTCAACGACCGGGTTTTGCACTTTCTTGGGATCGAATATCATTTCATGGTCTGCAAAACGGCAAGTGATAGTCTCAAGGTCATCGACGAAGGTTGGATATAGGCCCTAAGCTTCTGCCACGGCCGATCTTGCATGGGTTTCTTTTGTATTGAGAGATTTGGGTATTCCGCTCACGTGTTCGACTTTGCTTTACAGTGATAACCGCTCGGCCATTTCATTGATAGCAAATCCAGTCCTTCATGCAAGGACAAAGAACATGGAGATCGATTTTCATTTTGTTCGAGAGAAAGTCGCTCTCAAGTCACTTGAAGTCTGCTATGTTCCTGCTAATCATCAAATTGCTGACATACTTACAAAAGCTTTACCATGCTTTGATCATTGCCGGTTACGATACAAACTGGGACTAGGTTTTCCACCTAATCCCGATTTGAAGGAGGCTGATAAGGTTAATAATATTGGTGAACCATCAAAATGCAAAACGAATTTCGTTTCTATAGAGCAAGGTAGAGAAAAAAAAAGGGCAAAAGGAATTATTTTCTTTAGAGACAGGTGTTATGTGCCGAATGGAGGAATGCACAACCGTTTTGCTGTCTTAACCCTAGTTCCAGCTGAGTAAATCTAACTACAACGTGGTAATGAGTTAAGGAATATAAATAGCAGTATGTATTGTAGAATAAAGAGACGAAGTGTTATGGCTTTCGGTGGAGAGCGTTCTTCTCCTAAGAAATTTACCTTTGAATCGTCATCTTTTTAAATCCTCTGATTTTCTTTAAATTGCACGTCAGCCCCGCGAGGTGAACTGTCAAAATTGCTCCATCATTTCCCCCGGTTCTTGTGATTTTCGATGGCGCACTATGATGCCAATTTCGATTTCTCCACCAAGCAGAGATCGTCTCTATTCAATTGGTCGTTCACCATGCATGCGAAACCCGCGGCGAAACCCGCGGCGAAGCCCTGTCGCAATAAGCACTCATTCCAGCGAGATGGTTCAGTCAAGAGTATCTACAGTTCGATCGAATCGTTCATGCCCACCAGCGATTCCATCAAAGGTAAGGTCAAAAGGCTCTACAATTTGTTTAAATCCACCAAGTCCAATTCCAAAGACTTGGAGTTGGTCCTCCTAGTCTGGTTTCCAGTTCCGGAGTAGGATATGATCGGAACCACCTAGAATTGCAAATCAATCACCGCTACCTAAAACACCTTAAAGATCCATTTTAAATATCTTTTTAGACGGGCCAGGCCCTGAGGCCCATCTTTAAATATCTGTTTAGAATCCATTTTTTTTCTCTTTTCTTTTATTCTATTATTTTGGTTCTTTTCCACCGTCTTCTTCTTCACACTAATGCCTTCATCGTCTTCTTCATGATGCAGAGAACACCAAAACACCATCAAAGATCCATCTTGCAAATCATCAAACTAAATAAATATATCCATCAGCACTGGTCCACCTATGCTCATTATTAAACCTCCACCATCGTCCGCCGCATTCATCTATCACCCATTAGTTTAACCAAACACACGTTGGCCACGACCTCTATAGATGCATAGAACGAAGACAGGGAGACATTTGGATAAACGGATGTGATGAAAAACTAATGCACTGAGCTTAGAAATTAACACTTGACCGTCATTTTTGCGTCGGCTCCTCATCAGTGACCATCATCGAACTCAGCAAGGAAACGCCAATCCAGAGGAGACGTGCAGAAACAAATGCATTCAGATTCAAGTTCAATGATAATGAAATACAACCATAATCGAATCGATGAGCTAAGGAAATGATTAGTATATGTCTACGCATCTTTAGATTGAACAAAATCGTGATCTATTTCATGTCCTTGTCTAAGAGGCATATTATCGATGGGTGGTGGTCAGTAAATTGTGAAGTAAAATTTAGCTATCTCGGACTCAGATTCATGGCCTGAATCGGAGGAAATGAACAAAGCAACATTCGGAATCAACAAAAGGACGGTCCAGTCGTGTCTAACACATGCTTCAACCTAGGAGAATGAACATCGATTTGACTGTAATCAGTATGAGGCAAAGCGAAAGGGATAAATTGTAATCAGTAAATAGGCTAGCTTGATCCGAATAAATGGTTTCATCCAAATTGACAGGTCTTTATCATTCATTCATTTTTTTGTATTTTTATAAAAATGAAAATTTGAATTGTCTTTTTTGATTTTCTTTTTATGTTTTTGGGGATAACAACATCATAAATGTCAACCACTGCCCGCAGCGGCTGCGTTGGCTTGCGCTCTGATCCCCCCACGAAGGGACCAGAGTTCAAACCCCAGCGTAGTCGTTAGGGATTCTTAAGTGTGGCGCCGTGGTGGTGGGTCCTGCGCTAGCGTCACCCCAGGTTTACCTCTCCGGCTGTCGGCCGTGCGAGGGGTTCCTGGGTTACCAAAAAAAAAAAACATCATAAATGTCAAAATTTTCGTACAGCGCTCACTTGATTCCACAATTTTTTTTTGATTAGCTGAGAACCTCAACTTATGTATGACGCTCACTTAAGTGCCATAACTTTTTTTCTGATCATTTGAGTGCCATCTAACTTTTCAATCGATCACTTGAGTGATAAAATTTTTTAAAAACGTTTACCGCAAGTGCTATATCACGTCGGATTTCCGGAACTTGGGTGAATATTTTTTAAAAAATTTGGCACTTTAGTGATTAATTGAAAGTTATGAAATTCAAGTGAACGTTTTTAAGAAGTTATATCACTTAAATAGTCGAAAAAAACTTTATGACATTCAAGTGGATACCGTATTAAAGTTATGGCATTGGTAGTGTCATTATCCTTATGTTTTCGGGGCATAGCTAAGCTGACGTTTCAGTTGAAAAAACAGATCGTAAGGGGAAGCACCATACGTGGAGACTATTCGCTGCACACATGGCAAAGAGTTCTACACTCATGAGTCAACCACAGTTTTAAGGACCGTTCATAAGCCGGCGTAGATACTATGTTTGTGTGAATTTTGTCTGTTGATGCCATTTCATTTGGTTGGGAAAAATTATCCAAAAAGTTCTAAATCTATTGCATTTTTGTTAATTCAATCCTAAACATTTTAAACTTATCAATTTAGTTTTAAACTTTTTTACTTTTTACCAATTGAATCCATCCGGTCAATTTTGGCCGACCGACGCTAATGTGGTTATTCGGCCAATGCTGACGTAGCAATTTTTAAATATATATATTTTTTCAATTTTTTAATATTTTTTTCTGCCCTTCTTCCCTATGTGAGCCTGCAAGGTCTACCTTGCCGACTTTTGGCAAAGCTCGCCCTCGTCGACCACTGGCGAGGGCAAGCCTCGCTCGCTACTGCCTGGGCAAGATCAAGGCTAAACTCGCCTAGCTAAGGCGAGATCGAGGCCGACCTCGCTCAGCCAAGTCAAGGCTCAACCTCGCTCAACCTGGCGAGGCCGACTGGTGGTCGCTAGGCTAGGTGAAACCCAACGACAGTGAGGTCGGCCTCGCCTTAAATAGGCAAGATCACCGACCTCACCCAGGCAGCGGCTGGTGAGCTTTGCCAGAGGCCAGCGAGACCTCTAGTCGGTCGCCGGACCAACCAAAGGCAAAACAAAAAAAGAAAAAAAGGAAAAAATATTAAAAATTCGAAAAAAAAGTATTTAAAAATTACCATGTCAATGTTGGCCGGCCGGTGACTATGTCAGCGTTGACCAACTAAAATTGGCTAAATGGACTCAATTAACAAAAAGTGAAAAAGTTTAGAATTGAATTGATAAGCTTAAAAGGTTTAGGACTAAATTAATAAAATTGCAATCGGTTTTGGACAGCCTTCTACAGAAAAGGAGAGTTGAACCCTGTACCTGTGATACTAGCGTCTTCACCCGTCAATCTTTTTACCAGCAAGACCGCATGCCTACTGGCAACAAGGGAGAATGTATTGCCGGAAAAAATCAGAATATGAGTTGGGAGGTTGACTCACGGTCCTCAAACAGCCAGTGTCGATCTCTATCCATTTCTCTCTCTCTCTCTCTCTCTCTCTCTCTCTCTAAATTTGCCTGTTTGGGTCGCCCTTTTGCTTCCATTCATAATAGCAGATTCCTTTCCTATTACGTCCTTACTGAAAGTGTCGAATAATAGACTTAACAATATTTAGCCCATTGTTACACTATAAAGTCACCCACAAGAAAAGATTCACACCCACGAAGCACCTCCTAGAGAGATTCACAACCCAAGATCCCCACTCCCATCCTCTGTCAGAAAAGAGTGAACTTTTGGTGCAAAAAAACCAAAAAAATCACGAATGGGTAGAGACGACAGAGTAGAGAGTGGGCATGGCTCAAAGGACGAGCCCGAGGACAAGAGCCGTGCCAATAAGGATGAGGAAGAGGAAGAAGAGGTGATGATGTCGGTGGAGAGGGCATTCGAGGGCAAGGGGGTCCCGTCCTAGAGGTAACAATTGACGGTGAGGGCCTTCGTGGTGAGCTTCGTTCTCAGCGTCTTGTTCAGCTTCATTGTGATGAAGCTGAACCTGACGACCGGGATCATCCCGTCCCGAATGTGTCTGCTAGACTCTTGGGCTTCTTCTTTGTCAAGACTTGGACCAAAGTGCTCGAGAAGTCGGGATGTTGCAGGTCCCCTTCACGAGGCAAGAGAACACCGTGATTCAAACCTGTATTGTCGCCTCCTCTGGGATTGCCTTTAGCGGTAATGGTAGCCCATTTTACCCTCAAAAATGAAATTTTTAATACATTGTATCATAGGATTGGAAAATGAAAGATTGGTTTTTTGTAGAGGTGAGCGGTTCCAGGTTCCGTACAGGTTCCTGGAACCTAGAACCTATCCATGGGAATAAGTTCCTCATTTTTTTGAAGCTGATACCCATCCTACATCCCTTTGATCTTACCCGTGACAAGTTTCTGGGTCAGTTTCATGGTATACCTAGTTTTCACATGGATTATTAATTGAACAATTGCAGTAAATCATCACCAATGACCACAATTTGTTACTACGATCTATTGATCACAACTTATATTTAGAGACAAAAAGAATATGAAACATTAACAAGTTATAAAATGAAAGTTCAGATTAGTGGTTCTAGATTATACACTCATCATCTAACGCCATGGAACACCGCAGGATTACGTGAAGACATATATCAATAAAAAACATAAAAAACTTATTTAAGGTTCTAGGTACAAAAAACGCGTCCAGGTTTCAAGACTTGGAACCTATTTGTCGAAATAGGTTATCCAATTTTTAAAACCTGAAACCTACCATGTATATCTTGGAATTTGAAATTTACAGGTTCCCACCGGTCAGGTTCTTAGGTTCCAGAATAGAACCTAAACCATGCCCGCCCTTAGTTTTTTTGCATGATTTTTTCCAATCTCAATCGAACAGGAGGTTTTGGAACGCATCGCCAACCAGTCGGGGAGCACCTCCGGTGCAAATGACTCCAAGGATCTGTCATTAGGCTGGATTTTTCGCTTCCTCTTCATTGTCAGTTTTCTTGGGCTCTTAGCGGTGGTGCCTCTCAGGAAGGTAAATTAAATTTGACGGTTCAAACGACCAGAACATGGACATTGATTTCTTCTTTAGTTACAGGTTCCAGGGTTCTTACGATTTTATGTTACGTGATGATTTACATTGCGTGAACATTTTCTCCACGTAGATCATGATTGTTGATTTCAAATTGACATATCCAAGTGGTACCGCGACTGCTCATCTTATCAATAGTTTCCACATGCCCGAAGGAGCCAAGCTAGCTAAGTTGGTAGCGTGGATTAGATTTGTTGTAATTTGATCCTGCCTATTCTTATGGGCGTGCTTTCTCGTGGTCGTGCAGGAAACAAAAGAGAGCGCTGGGGAAATTCTTTTCATTCAGTTTCTTGTGGGGTTGCTTCCAATGGTTCTACACTGCTGTAGATGTCTGTGGGTTTGCAAACTTTCCAGCTTTGGGACCGAAAGCTTTTGAGAACAGGTGATCGTAGGACCGGTTTCGAATTATCTGAAGAATAAATTTCTGTGTTCTCATTCTATTTAGAATGTATTTCAACTGGGCAAATATGCAGGTTCTACTTTGATTTTTCTGGAACGTACGTTGGTGTCGGGATGATCTGTCCCTATATCATTAGCATATCGCTGCTTCTTGGTGGGATACTGTCTTGGGGCTTGATGTGGCCTCTTATTGAGAAAAAAGAGGGCGACTGTTATCCTAAACTAGATCCGGGCGACATGCACGGTATTCAAGATTGCATGGTAACATTAATCGTTTGAGAAGAATGGCTTGGCTCAACTCTTTATCTTTGTTGCGATGCTCCTCTTTGTTGACACATGTTCTTTTATGTATAGGTATTCATAACCATAGCCATGATCCTCGGCGACGGCCTCTATAACTTCTGTAAAGTGTTGAGCCGGACCCTCTTGGGATTGTATCATCAAGTCAGGAAAAGAAATAGTATTCCGACAGTTGCGAACAGCTCTCCCCCGGAGTATCCTCAGCTCTCCTTCGATGACCAACGCCGAATGAGCCCCTTCCTCAAGGACCAAATGTAAGAATTTCTTAATGTGGGTTTCATTAATTGAAATTAATTAAATTAGATTGATCTAATAAAAAGTGAAATATGTAGGTTCTTAATAAGTCTAATATAGGGTTGGCTGGTGTGGGCCGAGTACGGCCTGGTCCGTAATAAGAGGGCCCGTGATCGAGGACTCTATAAATAGCACTCAAGTCCCTCCCCTAACTTGATGATGCGCAATTTGGCTCACATACGGATTTAGAGAGAACTTTCTTCTCATGAGTGGCAATCTCATTAGGCTAGTGTTCTAACGAAGGGTATAGGGAAGAAATACTTGAGTTCATGTTCGGAAACAGTCGCAAATTCCGCGTTGAGTTCGATGGATTTCAAACTAGGTATGTAAATCGATAATTTCTCCAATAACGTATTTCGATTTATAATTATGGTGATCCTGGGCGTGCTATTTTCGTGGCTAACATGTGGTATTAGAGCCTGCCATAGATTAGAACTGAAACATACGGATTAGGACCGTTTTCCTTATGTCTGAGAGGTTTTCACCTATTTTCACAATTTTTTGTTGGATGAATGTAAAATTTTATTACATATTCGAAATCTACTAATTGAGATGAGAAGAATGATGGGCGGCACGTTACCAGAGGAGGCCGCACGCGCCCTCACGCGTAGTGGGTACGACGGCATGTGACGGCCACGTGTGGCTGTGCCGAACTGGCGTATTTTATGCCGGTAATCGGCGGACGACGTCATTAGGGGGTGCGGATCCGGGTTGACCCAAACCCGACCCGATCGTTGACCCGACCCGGATCTTGACCCGACCCGACCGTTAACCCGACCGGTCAACCGATCGGACCTGTCCATTGACCATTGACTGGTTGGACCGGTCAACCAGTCGGATCGATTGTTCAGACCGGTTTGACTGGCTGAACACGCGCGCATGTGCCGCGCTTTCCGGTGACGCGTGAAGGCGCATCCGACGTCCGTTTGGGACGTTATTGGTACCGACGCGCTCATATCGAGATTCTCTACATTGTGGTGTATTTATTTTATAGTGTATTCATTTTACATGTTTGAAGCTTTTACAGATGTGAAAAATACGTATAAAACCCTATATACGCGTATTTTTAGGGTATTTTTGCGTATTTTCTTATATTTCTCTATGGTTTTGGAAATGCATATGGTAGCTTACATATATATCACCACATAAGGACTGTGTAGAGTGTAATTCATTGTCTATCAATGAATGGAACAATATAATTAGCATGACATGTAATTTCAGAGATATACGCCCCTGTCTTTACGTCTAGCATTACATGTATATAGTGAATGTGATACTTAAAGTTCATATCCCTATCATGAGATTGTCAAGGATTCAGTTGGATAGTGACCGCCAAAGTGGCACACTTGACTGGGTTTGAGAAATGTCGATCTCATATTATGGTGGGATGTCTTCTGTTCTATTGCGTGATCATACTCCCAAAGGAGGTGATCTTGTATTGGTTCATGGAGAGGTATATGTATAGCATGTACTTGAGAAATGACTGATCTTAGTGGTTTATACACTCAAAGGTAGTGATTTCACGAAATATTAAAATATGTTCTCATGGCCGCTGTCATATGGAGAGTATACAACTGCATGTCATATTTTCTGCACAAAGGTGATAATGCGATGATGTATGTAACTCTCTGGATAAGTATTCACATGATGCTGATTGTATTGTTTGTTTGTTTTTCAGTCACCTTTTCTGTAAATGGCATTTCTATTTCCATTGAGGTCCTTACTGGATTGAACTTTAAGAAATGGAAATAGGGTATTCTATTTGGAATGGAGCTGGCGGATGTTCACATTACTCTTACAAAGGATAAGCCGGCAGATATCACGGCCATCAGTATTAAAGCTGAGAAAACGGACTATGCTGCCTGAGAAAAGAGCAATAGGATTTGCTTATTGATAATGAAGAAATCTATTCAAGAACACTTGAAAAGTGATTTGCCAACTGACTGTACTACTAAGGAAATGATGGCAGCCTTAAATGCTAGAAACCGTATTTCATCTAATGTTGAGGTTGGCACACCTTTTCAAAAGCTTTTCAATATGAAGTATAATGGTACTGCTGGGGTTAGAGATTATGTCCTTAGGATGGTAGACCTAAAGGGGAAGCTTCAAGCTCTTAATATTTCAATTCCTGATACTTGCATTGTGCATCAAGCCCTAAATACCTTTCTACCTGATTTTGGGATTATAAAGACAAATTACAATTTTCAAGATGAGACTTGGTCAGTGAATGACTTGATAGCAAGAGTGGTGGCGGAGGAAGAGAAACTTAAGAAGGAAAAAGGGCATCTAGCCTTATATGTTTTTGGTTCCCACAAAAGGAAGGATAAGAAGTCTAGAAATCGTACTCATAAAGGTACTCATGACACTACCAATTAATCTGATAATATAGGTCAAAAGAAAACATCTTTCAAAAGGGATAGTGACTGCTACTTCTTTTGTAAGAAGAAAGGTCACATAAAGAAGGACTATGAAAAATTCAAAGCTTGGTTGTCCAAACGTGAGCCTATAGGTAATGATTCTTTGGCATTTGTTTGTGAATCCAACCTATTAGAAGCACCATCCAGTTCTTGGTGGCTCGATTGCGGTGCAACTAATCATGTTGCGTTTACTATACATAGATTCATAAATAGGAGGAAGCCAAATTAAGATGAGTCAAGACACACTGTGGCAAACAACGAGAAAACCGATGTTGTATTTGTGAGAGCTGTTATATTGATTCTAGACTATGGTTTTAGATTAATGTTGAAAGACTCTTTTTATGTACCTTCTTTTAGACGGAACTTAGTTTTCATATCGTGTTTGGACATGTATGACTACTTTTTTTAAATCAAGAACAATGTTATTTCTTTGTTTCTTAATTCAAATAAGGTTGGGTGTTGTAATATGTCCAACGGATTGTATAGATTTTGTTTGTCTCCCAATTACATATACATCACTTATACAGCTGAAAAGGTTGTTTCTAAGAGACCACTACCTAAGGAATAGTCTTATGCATTGTGGCATAAACGGCTTGATCATATCTCTAAGGATAGAGTAGAAAGGCTGATAAAGACTAACATCCTGCATGCTCTTAAAGATGACCTAGAGACAAGTGTAGACTATTGTAGAGGTAAAATGATCAAGATAAGGAGGAAAACTGCAGTCCGAAGTTTTGACCTGTTGGAGGTCATACACACTGACATAAGTGGACCCTATACGGTAACCTTGTGTAGAAATTTTTATTTCATCACATTTATTGATGACTATTCTCAATATGGCTATCTGTACTTGATTAAAGAAAAGTCTGAGTCTCTTGACAAGTTCAAAATTTTTCGGATTGAAGTCGAGAAACAGTTGGTAAAGGTCATAAAGGTTGTTAGGTCTGATCGAGGTGGAGAGTATTATGGCAAGCATGGTGATGCTGGACATCTTAAGGGGCCATTTGCCAAATACTTAGAGGATTCTGGGATAGTGACTCAGTTTACTATGCTTGGAAGTCTTGAGCAAAATGGTGTAGCCGAAAGGCACAATCGCACCCTTATGGAAATGGTGAGAAGTATGATTAGTAGAACAAATTTACCTGATTTTCTGTGGGGTGAAGCTTTGAAAATAGCTTCGTACATTCTGAATCATGTACCTACTAAAGCTGTTCCATTGACTCTTTTTGAGTTATGGACTGGACGTAAGCCTAGCTTAAACCATCATAAGGTTTGGGGATGTCCTGCAGAAGTGAAGTTATATAATCCAACTTTAAGTAAGTTGGACTCCAGAACCACTCGGTATTACTTTGTATCTTACCTAGATCATTCGAAGGGATATCAGTTCTATAATCCCAATGGAAGCACAAGAATTGTGGAATCACAGACAACGAAATTTTTAGAGTTTGATGTGGCCGAAGAAAGTGGCTGCTCACAGACTATTGAGGATAATAATACGGTGGGTAATGTTGTATCTTTATCTCCTCCCATACAAATAATTATTGAGACTCTCACACCACAGACTGAACCTGTTAAGACTCAGAATCCTATTGTCAAGACAGCTCCTAGTGAAGTTCCTTAAGGCTCTTGGGTGTAAGATGAGGCTGTTGCTACTCTAGTAAGGAGATCCATTAGGGAGAGACGATCAGTCATACCACCGGACTATTTAGTCTATATATAAGAATAAGACTATGATATCGGTTCTGTGACTGATCCAGTAACTTATGTGGAAGCTATTTCTTGTCGTCAATCGGAACTGTGGTTGGATGCATTGAGAGATGAAATGCAGTCTATGAAGCATAATGGAGTTTGGGAACTTGTTGAATTACCTGAAAATCATAGACCCATTGGCTGCAAATGGGTGTATAAGACTAAAATGGACTCCAAAGGAAAGATTGAGAAGTTTAAAGCCAGACTGGTGGCCAAGGGTTTCACTTAGAGAGAAGGAGTAGACTATGAAGCAACTTTTTCTCTAGTCTCTTCTAAAGATTTTTTCGGAGTGATCATGGCATTGGTAGCTCATTTCGATATGGAATTACATCAGATGAATGTTAAAACTATCTTTCTCAATGGAGACCTTAATGAAGAAGTTTATATGATGCAACCCGAAGGCTTTGCAGCAGATGATTCAGGTACGCTTGTATGTAGATTGAAAAAGTCTATTTATGGTCTCAAGCAAGCTTCTAGACAATGGTACTTGAAGTTTCATAGTGTTGTCACTTTATTTAGTTTTATTGAGAATAAAGTAGATCAATGTATATACTGCAAGGTCAGTGAGAGGAAATTCATTTTCCTTATACTCTATGTAAATGATATCCTGCTTGCAAGCAGTGACCTTAGTTTACTGCATGAGACAAAGCGGATTTTGTCAAAGAACTTTGATATGAGTGACCTTGGTGAGGCGTCTTTTGTCCTTGGCATTGAGATTCATAGGAATTGTTCTCGCCTACTATTGGGTTCATCTCAGAGGGCATATGTTGATCGTTTCTTAGAAAGATTCAACATGTAGCAATGCAAGTCAGGAACTGCTCCTGTCACTAAGGTTGATAAATTAAATTTGTCACAATGTCCTCATTTAGATTTTGAGAAAGCCTAAATGAAGAATGTACCTTATGCTAGTGCACTTGGGAGTATTATGTATGCTCAAGTATGTACTAGACCAAATATTGCTTTTGCAACAGGACTTCTAGGCAGATATCAATCAAATTCAGGACATGATTATTAGGTTGCTGCCAAGAAGGTTTTGAGGTACTTACAGAGGACAAAAGACTATATACTGATTTACAAACATGTTCAGGACTTACAGCTAGTCGGGTTTTTGGATTCAGATTTTGCTGGCTGTCAGGATGAAAATAAGTCGATAACGGGTTACATCTTTAAGTTAGCAGGAGGTGCAGTATCATAGAAAAGTGAGAAATAGAAATCAATGACATCCTCTATCATGCAAGCGGAGTTTATAGCATGCTTTTCGGCCGCTACTCAGGCAATTTGGCTCCGAAACCTCATTAAGGAGTTGACTGTATTTGATTTTGTGGATAAGCCCATATAGTTATATTGTGACAATAACTCTGCAGTGTTGTTTGTTAACAACAACAGAGATCTCAAGGGGTCTAAGTATATGGAGGTCAAGTACTTGACTGTAAAGGAAAAAGTTCAGATTGGTGATATTGCAGTAGAGCACACTTCAACAGATGATATGATTACAGATCCACTAACTAAAGGCCTTCGCCCTTGTGTATTTGATTGACATGTCATGAACATGGGCTTAAGAGTATCATGGGATACTGTTAATTAGTGGGAGCTGTTCAGTTTTATGTTACTCTTATGAAGTTTGTATATGATTTTATTATATTTTGTAATATTTGAATATGTATCAACTCTTTTGCATTCAATGAGGTATTTGTGAATGTAAATTTATCAAGTTGAGTACACATATTTGATAAAAATCTCGAGGCATTATGTAAATCTTGAGTACAGGTTATGGGGCATTCTTGGTATTAGCTTTAACGATATGTCTTGTTACACATAAAGTACAGTTAACTATCAAGGTAAGACATATGCAAGTTCGTTGGAACCATGAAGGATATTCTCTGGTGACACACTAGGTTTTGTGACACTTAAGGAGAGAGAATTTGGACTGACAAAATGGACAACACATGAAGCATCACTCATTATGAGGTATTGTCCATTTGACACACTACCATATTGAATCCATATCAGTAAAGTTGAAAGCACTCGTGACCATGGAAGACTCTGCGTGAGTACATGTAGTTACCGCTATGATTCGGTGTTCGAGATTTTATGGGATCAGATTGACTATTAAGAATAATTTCTAGACCGATATAAGGGTGCGCACACAGTTCTATTTCAATTAATATCGCCCAAGTGGGAGAATATAAGAATTTCCTAATGTGGGCTTCATTAATTGAAATTAATTGAATTAGTTTGATCTAATAAATGTGAAATATGTGAGTTCTTAATAAGTCTAGTATGGAGCTGGCTGGTGTGGGTAGAGTATGGCTCGGCCATAATGAGAGGACTCGTGGTCGAAGACTCTATAAATAGCGCTCAAGCCCCTCTCCTAACCTGATGATGCACAATTTGACTCACATACGGATTTAGAGAATACTTTCTTCTTGTGAGTGACAATCTCATTAGGTCAGTATTCTAACGAAGGATATAGGGGAGAAGCACTTGAGTTCGTGTTCGGAAACCGTCGTAAATTCCGCGTCAAATTCGATGGATTTCAAACCAGGTATGCGAATCGATAATTTCTTCAATAATATGTTTCGATTTCTGATTATGATGATCCTGGACGTACCATTTTCGTGGCAACACCAAATCCCCATGAGTTTCGCCGTCGGAGGCTATGTCGTGATTGCAATAATCTCCATCATATCTCTCCCTCACATACCCCAACAGCTCAAGTGGTACAACATATTGGTCATCTACTTTGCGGCCCCCACCTTGGCTTTTTGCAATGCGTACGGGTGCGGGCTCACAAACTGTTCCCTCGTGTCGACCTATGGGAAGCTCGCCATCTTCATGATCGGGTCGTGGGCCGGCATGTACCACGGCGGGGTCCTTGCCAGCCTTGCCACTTGCGGGGTCATGATGAACATCGTCTCCATAGCCTCCGACCTGACTCAGGACTTCAAGACTGGGTACCTGACCTTGGCTTCCCCTCGGTCTATCTTTGTGAGCCAAGTGATTGGGACAGCCAAGGGCTGTGTCATATCTCCATGTGTCTTTGGGCTGTTCTATAAGGCATTTAAGGACCTAGGTCTCAGGACTAGTGCGTACTAAGGACCTAGGTCTCAGGACTAGTGCGTACCCCGCCCCCTATGCCAGCATCTACCGGAGCATCGCTATATTGGGAGTGGCGGGAATCTCGTCGTTGCCCAAACACTGCCTCACTCTCTGCTATGGATTCTTCGCGGGCGCGATAGTCATAAACACGATCAGGGACTTAGTTCCCAAGAAGTACTCCAGGTTCATCCCGCTCCCTATGGGCATGGCGATACCATTTTACTTGGGATCGTATTTCTCTATGGACATGTGCGTTGGGAACCTGATTTTGTTCTTGTGGGAGAGGACCGACAAGACCAGGGCCGATGTGTTTGGACTGGCAGTCGCATTGGGACTGATTTGCGGGGATGGGATGTGGACTTTGCCGAGCTCCATACTCGCCCTTGCAGGCGTGAAGCCACCGATTTGCATGGAGTTCTTGTCTACGGCAGAGTTGACGACTTCCTGAAGAAGGGCTCATGAATCAAGTGCAAAAGATGGGTTTTAGGGGAATTGTAGTCCAAGTAGCACCGACACAAACACGCAACATGCAACAAGACATGACACGATATGTCGACACGTCATTTCTCAAAAAGTGAAAAATTCTAACACATTGAAATATGTTGTGTATTAAATATATATTTTTAGATATGATAAATTATCATTTTTATGATTATTTCAATCAAATTAATTTGATAAATTATCCATGAGATATTTTATTATGCCATTTGATACGGTAAAGTTCATCTGTTTGGCCATATATATTTTTCTCTTGGAGTGACCTTTTTCATTTTTTTTCCTCCGAGTCGGCCTCCGGAATGTGTCGGTGCTTCCTAGATTGTAGCACCCAATATATGTTGGATGAATGATCCAGTTTACTTTGTTTTCTCAATGTAGTTGGATGGAATTTTAGAATCAAGAAAGTCAGGTTCTAGATTGAAAAGAGTAAAGCTTAGTCATCAATATGGTTCATAGCATTAGTTAACGTTGGACTTTCCTGATATTGTTGGTTGGAGATGTTCAAGCCTAGTTAGAGAGAAACAGTCAGGGCTCTTGCCATATTTCCCTTTCATGGTAAACAGTAGAAAAGGACCATGAAGTCATCAACTTTCTTTCTATAGTTCACGAGAATGTGTAATGGAAAAATACACGAATTTAGTGCACAATTCGTGTGATGTTCTGTTAATTTTGTCGTGCATACGAGCACTCAATGCCCTTGCCAAGTCACAAATTAGGTCTGTTTCGGAATGTTATGGAGCAGTTTTTTCTTTTTCTTTTTGGAACTTTAAATTGAAAATTTGATGGAGTATCTACCCATTGTTTCTCCTTTTTCCATATCTTTACCCACTCTTTTTTTTTTGTCAGATATCTTGACCCAATCTAGTTATAATATAAAATATGTAAAGTCAATGTGGTCAATCTTGTTATGTGAAATCAGCCTGATGGTCCGGTCACTCGACCCAACACAAAGATTTTTAGCGAGATTTATGGTCTTAACAAAATACAAATTATTTTGGGATTTTAATTGATTTGGGATAAATATGTCATGGGTACTAGTTTGGGATTTTAGTGATATTAACCCAATAAAACATTAGTAACTTAATAAAAATTTGGTATATTATTCAGAAAGTAACTCAAATGAGAATTGGTAACTCAAAACTAGCCGGTAGTTTAGTTCGACAAAAGTTGGCAAATAATTCCAACTTAAGTTGGTAATTCATATAAGAGTTAGTAAATTCGAAATTGACGGTAAGTTATGAAAATGAAAGTTAGTAATTTATTACGAAAATTGCTGCTTTGCAAACTTTGTGTAATATCATATACGTGTTAATATCAGTTACTTGGCAAAATTAGCCACTGGTAATTTTCCTTACCAACGGGATTTTGACACTTATCCGCACTTGAAGGTTGGTCACTGCATTTGGATGACAATAAAATGTAAACCGCACTCGGCCTCGCTCCAACTACAGTTCATAAAAGTTTCCAAAATCCCTGAACTCGACTCGATGCTACGATAACATGACTAAATCATCTAACTAAAGATCTTCAAGTGCACAGGCCCAGCGGATAAAAACATAGGAAGGTAAGGTTTTGAAGGTTGTACCACCGGGAGATAGTGGTCCATAAAGTTTAAAACCTATTGTACAATGATTAATTTAGTCTTATTTTTTAATTAGACCAATTTAGTCCTAAATATTTTAACAATTTTTCAATATAGCCCTTCTCGTCAAATTTGACTGGAAATCACTGACACGACGATTCAATTAGCAACATCCGTTCACAGGGAACGGCTTAATGTGGACAATTTTTGTAGTTTTTTAAAGAATTCCAAAACTTTTCCGACCCCATTTCTACTGGATTTGTTCCCAGTTTTTCGTTTCTTTTTTTCACTATTCTTTTCCTTTTTGAAATGGCTGGTCTTAGCAATTACGATGACCCATCCACAAGTGAGGGTCACCCCCGCTGACCACCCTTTGCCTAATTTTGGCGAGGGGTCACTGGAGAGGGCCACAAAACCCTTGCCCCAGATCTGGGTGAGCGCGGCCCTTGCTTGTGGTTGATTCTCAACCATCGTTGAGATTGGCCATAAGAGAGAAGAAAAAAAAAAGAAAAAAAAAAGAGAAATGGAAAAAATCAACAATTAAGAAAATTTCAAAAAATTTGCAAAAATTATCTTGTTAGCGTCGACTATGCCACGTGAGACAGCAACGTCCCCATTAGTGATCTCTAACCAAAATTGACCGAAAAAACTACATGAAAAATTTGTCACAAGGTTTTGACTAAATTAGTCAAATTGAAAAGTTTAGGACTTTTTGGACAATTTCCCTATCATTCTTGGGAGAGAATGAAATTGGTGAAAGTGGGATTTGAACTAACCAACTCCCTGTAATGGTTTTTTTTTATCATTTCTTTCTTATATTTTATTTTTAATAATGCTTCTAACTATACATAATTCTTTTTAGGGTTAATACCACGAAAATCCCCAAACTGGTACACCTGTGACATATTTATCCTAAATAATTTTTTGACCATCAAAAACCCAAAACTAGTACACTTGTAACAAATTTACCAAAAACTAATTTTTTGACCACAAAAAACCTCAAATCGGTACACTTGTGATAAATTTACCATTCGTTAGTTTCCTTTAAATTAGATTGATACCACGAAAAATCTCAAACTAGTACACCTGTGACAAACGAACAGAAGGAAATTGGTACACCCATCAACTACTATGTATTATTTAACTCAGCAATTTGATAATAAAATTTAACAGAAACTAATAAATGGTAAATTTGTCGCAAATGTACCAGTTTGAGATTTTTTATGATAAAAAAAATTAGTTTTTGGTAAATTTGTTACAAGTTTACCATTTCAAGATTTTTCGTGATATTAATCCTTCTTTTCAATACATAAAAATTTACACATTACATGAAAAGATTCCCCTTCTTCATTTTAATCTTATTTCATTAAGTATCTCAAATAAAAATTGAAACGAAAGCATTTGGATAACACATAATGTCATCAATCTTAATGAACTGGAAGAGGACAACAAAATACTACAAGTTACTATAATATTTACCCATATATTTTTTTTTCCGATAACAGTTACTTGTATTAGCAAACTATAAAATATACTACTAGTCCTACAGCAACAACTCCATCACAAGTATATAATGTTAAAACAGCATTTTCAACGTAAATTTAATTATCAAAATTTATATACTTGAATCTGAAAGGATTACTGTATCAAACTATATCGAAAGACTCTTTCATGCATCGTCCAGGAAATTTTTAACATGCTTAGAACCATTTCATAAATAAATACTTTTAGTCTAATTTGGCTTTTACACATCTATTTGATTTTTGTCAAAGTTTCGATTTCGACCATGTGGAATGTGATATTAAAAAATAATCTCACAATCATGTAAGATGTGGTACAAAAGTACCTAAAGCCAGCGAAATGCATGATCATCTGACTAGTCCGTACTAAACCATATGAACAGAGTGAAACGGTCCATTACACATTACTTTATTCTTTGAGCTTGTCCCCGAAAAGCAACGCTTCGATTCGCCAAGTAAATGGAAACTTACCCGGAAAAGTCAGTGAAAAGTTAATAATCATTCGACAACATTAATTCCAATATCAGTTGCTTGAATGACCTTGTAAGTAGCCAGCACGGACAGACGAAATAAAGACTTTTTGCAGGCGGCCATACCGAGTCTAGAAGGGAATTCTTTTATTATGTCACGCAAATTCCAAATAGTCCACTGTAGGCCCGTTGAACATGTGGGTTAGATCGAGTCAAATTGGGTAAAAAATGATATAAATCCATTTAACTTGTTTTGATCCATTCACATGCAATGAAAATCTAATGACTATTATTCAACCCGACTTATATTGCTAAAACACTTCCATGTTTAATCTAATCTAAGAAAACTTATACTCGAACTTGAATGAGAGTGCGGAGTAAGTGAGCGAGAGATCGAGTGAGTGAGGAATAGAAGGGAATATTACCAAAAAAGTCCTAAACCTATTTCAATCCTAAATCTTTTTTTTTTTGTGTCAATTAAGTTATAAACTTTTATATTTTTACCAATGCAATCTATCCGCCAATTTTGGCTAGCTGGCGCTGACATGGC
The DNA here is from genome assembly GCA_031216285.1 of Syzygium syzygioides. NCBI lineage: Eukaryota > Viridiplantae > Streptophyta > Magnoliopsida > Myrtales > Myrtaceae > Syzygium > Syzygium syzygioides. The sequence goes on from CM062249.1 coordinate 17,525,531, forward strand.
ACAACTAGCGCTGGAATAGACAATTTCTTTCTCTTTCTTTTTTTTTTCCTTCATTCTTCTCTGGCCAGTCGGCCTCGCCAATTGCTGGCTAGGGTTTGGCAATAGGCCAGAGGAAGAAGGAAGGAAAAAAAAGATAGAAATGAAAAAATGAAAAATAAAAAAAAATATTTAAAAATTTTGAAAGAATATTATTAAAAATTGTCCACATCAGCATCGGTCATGCCATGTTAACGTTGTCCGGTCAATTTTGGTCAGGTGGACTGAATTGGCACAAATGCAAAAGGTTTAGGACTGAATTGACATAATTGCGATAAGTCTAGGACTTTTTGGTAATTTTCCCCGAAAGAGAATAACAAGAGAGTCTTAAAAGTGAATTGGATTTAAGTAAGTTGTAAACCCATTAACATCTATATTATGTTTAAACCTATATATGATCCTGTTACAAAATATAACTAACACATATAATGATTTAGCGCATCATATGTAGGTGAAAAAAATGAGTTTATGATGCATTTTGAGAGGTCTATCCACTGGTTAAACTATAAACTCAACCGACCAAACAAAAACTCGGAACTTAGAGAATGAGATGATGCCAAGCAGTATATTAATTGTAGCAAGAAATCTGGTTAGGCTATTTCTTACTTACCGAAGCATTGATGTTGATCCAGAGAACTGGTACAAGCTGGGAAGGACGTCGAAAGTGCATACTAGGCAATGGCTGTCGATGACGCTCGGAGCGCTTGCCGACTCTTTCAGCCCATTTTATGCCCGGACGAGCAGAGAAAATGGTTGTGCACCCATGGAGGTTTCGCCAATGTTGGCTTACAACCCGCGGCGGACAACAGAGGATGGAAATAGGGTTCATGATAAGGTGAAGTTCGCGAACCTATGCATCAAGATCCTTGCGACTACGTGATGTGTCATTTCTATCAAGGAACTCATTTCGCAAGGCATATGCATCAATACAGCAGTAAGTTCAAGTGACCAAGTGTATTATCTCGCCATGCATTGTTTTTAAGCTATTAGTGGCATCGTTCAGGTAGACCGTGTCCTATGGTTTGGCAGGTCGTATTCACCTTACCAACATAAATTTACCGCATTATGATAATGTTTAATTCGAAATTGACGCCAGAATCGACATTTTATTCACTCAAATGAAATAGTTAATTTGTAGCCTTATCCAATAAGCTAAGGAAGATACAAAATGATGATAATAATAGTATAAGTTTGATGATGGTCGGCTCGTAAGTCTATTTTAGAAATTCTTTCATGCAAGCTCTCTTATCTGGTTCACTTGACACTTCGTATCTTAGATGGGAAAATGCCATCATCCTTATAACACATGATATCTTGTGAAAAACATATATGGAAACATACTTACTAAGAGAACATACATACATACATACATACATACATACATACATACATACATACATACATACATACATACATATCACTATCTCGTTTCTCTCAACAAGATTTGTCTTTGTAATGATATTCCTAAGTCCATAAATAAAAGGGTTAATGACACAAATAGTCCATAAACTTTGGCCTAATGTGCAATGTGGTCCCTGAACTTTTAATTTGTTCCATGTAGTTCATGAGCTTTTATTTTATTCAATTTTGTCCCCGAACTCTAACCAAATGTGCAATGTAGTCTTTGAACTTTTAATTTGTTCAATATGGTCTTTGGACTTTTGGTATATTTTCAATTAAGTCCATGAACTATATGAAAATGTTTAATGTGGTCCTTCCATTAATTCAAGTTTAGGGACAACATTGAATATTTTCATAAAGTGCAGGGACTAAATTGATCATATACTTCTTACCAAAAAAAAATTGATCATATACTAGAAGTTTATGAACCATATTGAATAACTTAAAACTTCATGAACTACATTGCACATTGGAATAAAATTCAGGGACTACATTGAATAAATTGAAAGTTCATGGACCACATTACACATCAAGAGACTACAATGCCTTATAATGTCTTGAGACCCTTAGTGGAAAATTAAAAGCGGGAATGCTTCCCGTCATTGATTACTCTTATTGCAACCTGTTATTAAATATGTAGCTTGCTCAGCCTTACTGTTGTTGCCATCTTTGGACTCATTTGCTTATGATTGTGAATACTCATCGGAGAATAGTAGAGAAGAAATTCTGGTTGGAAGCTTTGCCAAAATAAATTAATGAAGAAAGCTAAATAAATTTATTAAACTGTGACCAAAATGAGGTGAAATAAATTGTGTAGAAGATTCTCGAGATTCCTTGGCACCTCTATAGCTCTAGTTGCACTGTAAAGTCACATCTTGTTTTACCTCTTAGCAATCAACTTGGTTGTCGGTTGTACAAAAAATCTTAAACTTACTGTACTTTTATCAATTTAATCCTGAATCTTTTAATTTTGCAATCGAGTCTTAAACCTATTAACAATTTGCCAATTGAGTCCAACTGGCCATTTTGATCGGAAATTGCTAATATAAAAGCCGGCCGGCTATCCTATGTGGCCTGACCGAACAGTCGATATTGACGAGGACATTTTTAAATAATATTTTATACATTTTTTATTTTTTAAATGATGGCTAGCGAGGGCATTGCAGCCCTCCCTAGCTTTGGGCGAGGCCCACGACACCCTCGTCGGCCACTAGGTGAGGGTCGCGGCCCTTGCCCGATGCCCTCGTTGTGGTTAGCGAGCGCCTAGGGGAGGACCACGACGCCCTCAAAGCCAAAGCAAGGGTATGTGAGCCCTTGTTAGATCTGGGCCAGGCGAGGGCTTGGCAGTCCTCGTTGGACCCTGCCAAGGGTGTCACAACCCTTGCCTAACTAGGCGAGAGCTCACGCCTAGTGGCCGAGCAATGGCTCTAGCCTTGTGGCCAACTAGAGTGTTGGGGCCCTTGCCCAAAGTTTGCGAGGCCAATTGTTGGCCATCGCTGAGTCCCGGTGACCGTCTAGAGGAAGAAGAGAAGGAAAAAAAGAAAAAGATTCGAAAAAATATTATTAAAAATTATCCACATTAGCTCCGATTGTGCCACGTCGAATGGTTGATATCCATGTCATCGATTTCCAGCCAAAATTGCCTAGATAGACTCAATTGGCAAAACCTAAGAATGTTTGGAACTCAACTTGCACAATTAAAAGATTTTATAACTAAATTGACAAAAGTGAAATATGTTTAGGACTTTTTGAAAAATTTTCCCAAATTAAAGGTGTCCATTAAAACCCTAAACCGCACACTAACTAAATGAAACAAAGCTAATTTTAAGCTATTCTAATACTAAAACCTAACAAACTAATCAAGGCCAATTTTTCTAACTAACTTTCCCCCTTTTTTTTTTTATCTTCATAATCTATTATTCTCATTATTTTCTGGAAAAAGGGACTTGGGCAAGGCCCTTAGGCCTCGTCTGTAGATATAGTGAACAACCAAAAACATAGGAAAATTATCTAAAAAGTTCTAAACTTATTGCATTTTTATCAATCTAATCACAAACATTTTATTTGTGTTATTTAAGATCTCAACCATTTCACTTTTTGCCAATTGAACTCATTTGATTAATTTTGGGCAGATAGCTAACGTGGACACCCATTGTATTATATGGCATCGCTCACTACAGCCAGCGTTGATGTGGATAATTTTTATTGTTTTCTTTTGTTTTCGCTTTTTTTTCCTTCTTCCTCGGTAGTTGTCTACCTCCTCGATGGCTAGTGATCGGCCACTACATTGACAAATTTTCAAAAATTTTAGGATTAAATTGGCTAAATTAAAATATTTAAAATTAAATTGATAAAAATGCAATAGGTTTAGAAATTTTTGGACAATTTACCTCCTAAAACACCATCAAAGATCCATTTTTAGATATCTTTTTAGACTGGGCCTAGCCTTTTGGCCCATCTTTTAATATCTTTTTTGAACCCATTTTTTTTTAATCTCTTTTCTTTTCTTTTATTACTTTGGTTCTTTTCCATCATTGTCGTCTTCACTGTAGTGACCCAAACACCATGAAATATCCATCTTCCAAATCATCGAACTATTTAAATATATCCATCATCACTAATTCACCTATACTCATTATTAGACATGTCAAAATGGGTCTTAAACCCATATATGACCTGTTAAATGGGTCATATATAGGTCATTATAACTTCGAATGGCCTATTTTAAATGGGTTTTAAAATGTAAAGCCTAAAATAAATTGGTCTAAATAAGTTGAGTTTAGAACCCATTTCCCTCTTTAGCCTTATAAAAAAATATTTTAAAAAATCCAAAGTATAATTTTTTTTTCTTTTTATCTTTTCCCTTCTTCTTCAGTCGATCGTTGGCCACAACGATGGCTAGCGACTTGCCACAGGCCAAGGACAAGCTCGTTGATCTGGTCGGCCTAACGAGGCTTGAGCCGCTGATTTGGCAAGCCTTGAGTTCACCGGCCTCGAGTGAGATCGTCCCTCGCTTGATGGCCGATGACTGGCCGAAGAAGAAGGGAAAAGAAAAAAAAAAGAAATGAAAAAAATTTAAAATTTTGATTTTTAAAAAAATAAAAAATATTAAATGAGTGCATGAAGGAAAATCAAATCAGATTTTCCATACCAAAGCAATGGAAAATATTTTCAAATTCATTTTCAGGTTTTAGCCAAACAATAGAAAATATTGTTATTTTCTTGGAAAATGAATTTCTAGAAAACATTTTCAAGAAATGTCATATTTTGCACAAAACAAACGGAACATCCATTTAAAAAAAATTATAAAAATTATCCACTAGATTTGTATTGCATAAAAATATTTAACAATATAATTTTTTTTAAAAAACATAAGAAACAAGTTTTCTTAAATTAGGTTAAATATAAAAGTATTTTAGTAATATGAGTCGGAGTCGGATATGAGTCAGATTGGGTATGGGTCAAGAAATTTATTCTATGAATAAATTGATCATAAATGGGTTAATGGGTCAATTTATGTTGGACCATTTACTACCTGACTCAACCCAAACCTGACTCAACTTATCCATTTAACAGGTCTACTCATTATGAAACCTCCGCTATTCGTCTGCCGCATTCATCTGTCCCCCATTAGATTTACCAAACACACGCTAGCCACGACCTCTACATATGGATAGAACAAGGACAGGGACACATTCGGATAAAAGGATGTGATAAACAAATTGGTGCACTAAGCTTTAGATATTAACACTTGGAACATTGTTTTCGCGTCGGCTTCTCATCGGTGACCATCATCGAACGGCAGCAAGGAAACATCCAATACAGAGAAGAGACGAGCGGAAAGAAATACATTCAGATTCAAGTTCAATGATAATGACATATGACGAGAATTGAATCGATGCGCTAAGAAAATGATTAGTATACGTCTATACATCTTTAGATTGAACAAAATCGTGATCTATTTCATGTCTGTGCCTAAGAGGCATATTGTCGGTGGTCAATAAATTGTGGAGTAAAATTTAACTATCCCGGAGTCAGATTCAGGGCCTGAATTGGAGGAGATGAGCAAAGCAGCATTCGGAATCAAGAAAAGGACACTCCAATCGTGTCTAACGCATACCCTGGCTTTTCTTTTGGTCCTCCCAGGGCCCCTTTATCCTATCGCGCGCATCTTCAAGCAATCGGGGGAGCTTCGATGAGCTTAAAGTAAAAGAAGATCACGGTCTCCTTACCTGTCCACGTTATGGTCGAAAGAGACATGCTTCAACCTAGGAGACTGAACATCGATGCCACTGTAATCAATACGAGGCAAAGTGAAAGGGATAACTGTAATCTTATTCAGTGATCCGAATAGATGGGTTGATCCGAATTGATGGGTCTTTATTACTCTTTTTTTTTGTATTTTTACGGAAATGGAAATTTGAATTGTCTTACCCACTTGCGCATAGCCGAGTTGGTGGGCGCTTTCCTTTCCTCCTTAGAGGTTCTAGGTCCGAATCTCCGCTCGGTTTCATAATTTAAGTGAGGGGCCCTGGCGGTGGGTTGTTGAGCTAGTCTTGCCTGAGGCATAGACGCTTCGATTACCTGCGCGGGCTTATCTCCGGAGAACGGTGGCGGATCCTCGGTTACCAAAAAAAAAATTTGAATTGTCTTCTTCGATTTTCTTCTCATGTTTTTGGGGCATAGTTAAGCTGACGTTTCAGTTACAAAAACGGACCAAGGGGAAGCACTCCATTCCTTTCTCTCATTTAGGAGGGGGATAAACCTGACGAGGGGAGTGTCTTACAGGGCAAAATCAGAATATGAGTTCGAAGTTGACTCACAGTCCTCGAACAGCCAGTGTCGATCTCTATTCATTCCTCTCTCTCTCTCTCTCTCTCTCTCTCTCTCTCTCTCTCTCTAAATCTGTTTGTTTATTACGTCCTTACTGAAAGTGTCGAATAAAAAAGAGAGCATTACAATATTTAGCCCAGTTGTTACACTATAAAGCCACCCACAAGAAAAGATTCACACCCACGAAGCACCTCCTAGAGAGATTCACAACCCAAAATCCCCACTCCCCTCCTCTGTCAGAAAAGAGCTTCTGGATGAAAAACCGAAAAAATCATGGATGGGTAGAGTCGACAGAGTAGAGAGTGGGCATGGCTCAGAGGATGAGCCCAAACACGAGGCATGCCAAGAAGGACAAGGAGGAAGAGGTGACGATGTCGGTGGAGAGGGTGTTTGAGGACAAGGAGGTCCCATCCTGGAGGCAACAGCTGACGGTCAGGGCCTTCGTGGTGAGCTTTGTGCTCAGCGTCTTGTTCAGCTTCATCGTGATGAAGCTGAACCTGACAACTGGGATCATCCCGTCCCTGAATGTGTCCGCTGGGCTCCTGGGCTTCTTCTTCATCAAGACTTGGACCAAAGTGCTCGAGAAGTCTGGGATGTTGAAGGTCCCCTTCACAAGGCAAGAGAACACCGTGATTCAGACCTGTGTTGTAGCCTCCTCTGGGATCGCCTTTAGCGGTAACGACAGCCCATTTTACCCTTAAAAATTATTTTTTTTAATTTCTGTGTCTTATATCACGTTGTATCATAGGACGAGAGAACGAAACATTGGGTTTTTGGTGTGATTTTATGAACTATCAATCGAACAGGAGGTTTTGGAAGCTACTTGTTTGGAATGAGCAGACGCATCGCAGATCAGTCAGGGAGCAACTCTGGTGCAAATGACTACAAGGACCCATCATTGGGCTGGATTTTCGGCTTCCTCTTCATTGTCAGTTTTCTGGGGCTCTTGGCAGTGGTGCCTCTCAGGAAGGTAAATTAAATTTGACGGTTCTAATGAGCAGAACATGGACATTCATTTCTTCTTTAGTTACAGGTTCGAGGGTTCTCACGATTTTATGTTACGTGATGATTAACATTGCATGAACATTTTCTCCGCGTAGATCATGATCATTGATTTCAAATTGACATATCCAAGTGGTACCGCGACTGCTCATCTTATCAACAGTTTCCACACGCCTGAAGGAGCCAAGCTAGCGAAGTTAGTAGCGTGAATTAGATTTGCTGAAATTTGATCCTGCCGGTTTAATGGGCATGCTTTCTTGTGATCATGCAGGAAACAAGTGAGAGCGCTGGGGAAATTCTTTTCATTTAGTTTCTTGTGGGGATTCTTCCAATGGTTCTACACTGCTGCAGATGGCTGTGGATTTGCAAACTTTCCAACGTTGGGACTGAAAGCTTTTGAGAACAGGTGATCGTAAGACCTGTTTCGATTTCCCGAAGAATAAATTTCTGTTCTCATTCTATTTTGAATGGCTAGGCCTAATGTAAACAAAGAAATTCTTTAGATGATTCTTTGGCCAAATACGCAGGTTCTACTTTGACTTTTCTGCAACATACATTGGTGTCGGGATGATCTGCCCCTACATGATTAACATATCGCTGCTTCTTGGCGGGATACTGTCTTGGGGCTTGATGTGGCCTCTTATTGAGAAAAAAGAGGGCGACTGGTACACTAAACCAGATCCGGGCGACATGCACGGCATTCAAGGTTACAAGGTAATGTTAATCGTTCCTGAAGAATGGCTTGGCTCAACTCTTTATCTTTATTGCTATGCTCATCTTTTATCAATAGGTATTCATATCCATTGCCATGATCCTCGGTGACGGGCTCTACAACTTTTGTAAAGTGTTGAGCTGGACCCTCTTGGGTATGTATCATCAAGTCAGGGAAAGAAAGAGTCTTCCGAGGGTTGTGAACAGCTCTCCCCCGGAGTCCCCTCAGCTCTCCTTTGATGACCAACGCCGAACGAGCCTCTTCCTCAAGGACCAAATCCCCATGAGTTTTGCCGTTGGATGCTACATCGCGATCGCAATAATCTCCATCATATCGCTCCCTCACATATTTCATCAGCTCAAGTGGTACCACATATTGGTCATGTACGTTGCGGCCCCCACCTTGGCCTTCTGCAACGCGTATGGGTGCGGGCTCACAGATTTGTCCCTCGCATCGACCTACGGAAAGCTCGGCATCTTTGTGATCGGGTCGTGGGCTGGTGCGTCCCATGGCGGGGTTGTTGCCGGCCTCGCCGCTTGTGGCGTCATGATGAACATTGTCTCCACAGCCTCCGACCTGACTCAGGACTTCAAGACTGGGTACCTGACCCTGGCTTCCCCTCGGTCCATGTTTGTGAGCCAGGTGATCGGAACTGCCATGGGCTGTGTCATATCTCCGTGTGTCTTCTGGCTGTTCTGCAGAGCATTTAAGGACCTAGGTCTCAAGACTAGCGTGTACCCCGCCCCTTATAGGAGCATCTACCGGAGCATGGCTATATTGGGAGTGGAGGGATTTTCGTCATTGCCCAAACACTGCCTCACTCTTTGCTATGGATTCTTTGCGGCCGCAGTAGTCATAAATGCAATCAGGGACTCAGTCCCCAAGAAGTACTCCAGGTTTATCCCGCTCCCGATGGCCATGGCAATTCCGTTTTACTTGGGATCGTATTTTGCTATCGACATGTGCGTTGGTAGCCTGATTCTATACTTGTGGGAGAGGATCGACAAGGCCAAGGCTGATGCATTTGGACCAGCGGTCGCCTCCGGAATGATTTGTGGGGACGGCATATGGACTCTACCAAGCTCCATACTCGCCCTCGCAGGCATGAAGCCGCCGATTTGCATGAAGTTCTTGTCCAGGGCAGAGTTGACGACTTCCTGAAGAAGGGCTCATGAGTCAAGTGCAAAAGATGGGTTTATGGGAATTGTAGCACACAAAGTTCATATGAATGTTCCAGTTTATTTTATTTTCTCAATGTAGTTGGATGGGATTTTAGAATCCAGAAAGTCAGGTTCTGGATTGAAGAGAATAAAGCATGGTCATCAGTATAATTCATAGCATAAGTTAATGTTGGGCTTTACTGATATTGTTGTTTGGAGATGTTCAAGCCTAGTTAGAGAGAAACAATCAAGTCAAGGGCTCTTGCCATATTTTCCTTGCGTGACAAGTAGCGGAGAAAGCCCATGAACTCATCAAAGTTTTTCAAGTCTTCGTGTGAAATGTGCAATGGACAGATACACGAATTAAGTGCACAATTCATGTGATGTTCTGTTAATTTGGTCGTGCATTCGAGCAATCTGCCAAGTCAAAAATTATGTCCGTTTCAGAATGTTATGGAGCAATTTTTCCTTTTTCAGTTTGGAACTTAAAATTGAAACTTTGATGGAGTATCTACCCATTGTTTCTGCTTATCCATATCTTTACCCAATCTAGTTCTTATATAAAATATGAAAAGTCAATGTGGTGAATCTTTGTTATGTGAAATCAACCTGATGGCATGGTCACTCAACCCAAACAAAGACTTTTAGCAAGATTTATGGTCTTAACCAAATAAAAATCAGTTGGAGACTTCAATTAGTTTGGGGTAAATATGTCATGGGCACTAATATAAGATTTTAATGGTATTAACCCAATAAAATGGTTAGTAACTCAATAAAAATTTGGTAAATAGATAAAATATACATATCAGGAAATACCTCAAATTAGATTTGGTGACTTAAAATTAAACACTTTAGTTTGACAAAAGTTGGCAAATCATTCTAACTTAAGTTGGTAATTCAGACGAGAATTAGTAAATTCGAAAATGGTGGTAAGTTATGCAAATGAATATTAGTAAGTTATTAAAAATAATTGCTACTCTGGAAACCATAAACAAAAGGGGGGAAAAGTGCTAGAAAAAGTCCTAAACTTTTTGCATTTGTGTCAATTTAGTTCTAAGCTTTTTTTAGTACCAATTGAGTCCTAAACTTTTTTTTTTGTGCCAATTCAGTCATTTCGGCTAATTTTGGCCGGATTTTGCTAATGGGATGTCGGGCGGCCTACGTAGCACTGCTGGTGCTAACGTAGATAATTTTTAATAATATTTTAATTTTTTGATTTTTTTGATTTTTCTCTTTCTTCTTTCTTCAACCATGGCCGGCCATTGGCCATGGCAAGGTTGGCTAGCCTCACCTAGGCGAGAGCGTCCCTGGCAAGAGGAGCCCTCGCCTAGGCCACGACGGCCTCGCTAGGTGAGGCGTCGCTTGGCAAGGCCACCGTGGCTTGGACGAGTGCCAACCTCGCTAGATTTGGCCTGGGTGAGGTGTGCCCCTGTGAGGGCTAGGCTCGCCAGATCTTTCCTAGGAGTGGGCGAGGCTGACCCTCACTTGGCCTTGCCAAGGTGAGGGCTCCCCTCACCAGGGCGCCCTTGCCCAGGCAAGGCCGGCCGACCACGCCATGGCTAGCGGGGCCGGTCACTGTCCAAAGGTTGAAGAAAGAAGAAAGAAAACGAAAGAAGGAAAAAAAAATATTAAATATTGAAAAATATTAAAATATTATTAAATTTTGTTCACGTTAGTGCCGGCGGCATCACGTAGGTCAGCTGGCCAGCATCCATATCGCCAAAATTAGCTTGAAGGATTGAATTGGCACAAAAATAAAAAATTTAAGACTCAATTAGCAGCAAAAAATTGTTTAGAGTAAAATTGACACAAATGCAAAAGGTTTATGATTTTTTCAACATTTTTCCCCCACAAAAAAGTCTGTAATTTCATATAGGTGTTGGTAAATCATCAACAAATTACCTAGGAAAAGAAAATTAGTCACCGATCTGTTATTTTTACCAACCGGATTTTGACACTTATCGACGCTACGGACCAAACAAAGAGAACTACACTGCATCATCTGTGCGATGACCAAGGCCAAAGCCGTTGGTATGACAACATGAGACGACCAGTCATCGATTTGATTGCACTGATTGCTAATGTCATTAGAGGTGTGTAACTAATAATCATGCGGTAACTACTAAATACAACTTGAACTGTTGAAGAAGCCACTGACATTGGAGTTTGCTGCTCTAACTATGCATGAAATATGGCTGCAGAATTAATGAAGAGCTATGTTGTCATCAGACGCTTATCACTCGCGATTCAGGTACGGAGCTGGTTAAAGGCTTTAAGCTCCATTTCTGTCCCCATAAGTTATAATACTTGCTCTATAATTTGCCAAATAGATGGCAACTTGTGAGAAAAGGTAACTCAATTCTTTCTACACCAGTTGTTTAAATGATCCGTACATGCAGTCACTTTGGAGAGGCCAATCACCACCTTTTGCAGGCAGTTGCGCTGTCTAATCACTCTTTGCTTACACCTCCATACAAAAAGTTTGGAGAGCCAAAAGAGGTATTTTAATGTGTCACGATGAATTCTGAACATTCCACTAGTTAAAGTTTGCAACTTAGAAGATATCAGCCCATAATCAAGAGACTGTTTCTTACTAACAAAAACATGAGTTGATCCAGGGAACTCCTACAAGCAAAGAAGGATGTTGAAAGTGCATACTGGGAAATGGTTGTCAACGATGCTCGAGAAGCATGCAAATTTTTTCAACCCATTTATGCTGATACAGATGGAAGATGGCTATGTCTCCATTGAGGTTTCACCCATGCTTGCTTATGATGCTCGACGGACAACCGAGGAGGCAAAAAGACTTCGTGAAATGGTGAACCGCCCAAACATATGCATCAGGATCCCTGCAGCAACAGAATCTATCATTTCAATCAAGGAAGTTATTTCACAAAGCATATGTGTAAATGCAACACTGAGTTAAAGCACTTAAGTAACTCCACCAATTTGATTCTCCCCAGAGTGGTTAAAATCACACTTGCTCAGCACACTGGTATTGCTGGTAATTTGTCTATATAACGATCAATAAAAGTTTGGCTACAACTGCTCTAAATAGCCAAAATACATCCACCACATTTTTCGACAAATATTGTAAAAAGACCCCTTGTACTTTTGTTTACATGGTCTGCATAGAATAGCTTCGCCAAATAGGACAAATTAACTATTATAGCATCTAATCTTGCTTGAAGTTCTTATGGCACACTCAAACCATCCAATGGTTCGACAGATCAATTTCAACGTATGAAGCTGTTATTGATGCTTATCTGGATGGACTTGAGGATTCAAGCTCATAGATCTTTCCAGGGTCACAAGGGTTGATACCCTCATTGATCAGAAGCATGAAGAAATCGGTACCTCCCGGTGCTTAAGCTCAGAGGAAAGGTATGCACATCTGAAATATGATGGCATGAGTTATCTTTTATATGCAAGTCCAACCCTTTCTTTCTCACTTTCAAATGAACCTCAGGCTGCGGAAGCACGAGCCACTTTAGCATATAAGCTTTTTCAGAAAAAGTTCTACATACCACGATAGGAAGCTTTGATGAAGAGAGATGCCAAGAAGCAGAAGTTGCTTTGGGCCTCAATAAATGTTAAGAATCATCCTATCCTGATACTTCCTACATTAATCCCCTGATAGGGCCAGACACAGTGAGTGAGCATCTCTTACTGTGAAGTGCAAACCATAATTGACCATTTCAAGAGTATATGTAGCAGAAATGGTAGTGAAGGCAATTTAAGGTGCTAATAGTGATTGGTCGGTGTATTTTGCAGATCTCGACCATGCCAGATGAAGCTCTAAAAGCGTTCTTGCACCATGGAATTGTCTAAAAAACTATCGATGCAAATGTATCAGAGGATGAATGCACTTACCATATCCGTGAACAGTTGGGCATTGATTGGAATGCTGTCGGAGCTCAGCTAGAACTTGAAGTAGTGGGGTCTTTCAAGAAGAGTTTCCGAAATGCGCTGTATGGTTTGCAATAAAAGGCACAAGCTCTTCAATTAAGCTATGCATAGCTCATGACTATCATCTCTAAGTCGCCACACCACAGTAACTGAGTTTATTGCATCATAAAGGGCATCAGCATTGGCAATAACAAGACCGATGAACTAAAAAGTTTATGTTTTTATTACAATGAAGCATCAAAATCTTTTCACCATGTAACATGATACCTCCCCAATATGTTTAATGACAGCATTGATATGCAATGTGGTTTTGTGCAATTACCTTGAAGAGGTGCTGGAAGATATTGAGGAGATATAACGCCATCTGATTTTAGATTGTTAAGTGGCCTAAACTCGGGGCTGAAATCCTGTTTCCTTCCGTTTTATGTATGCCCTTAGAAACAGGCTTCTTGGGAAGGTAGTTAAAAAAGACGAGATTGTCTTCATAACTCAATGATACTATTTCCTGGGGCCTTGAGCACCTTCCTTTGTACAAACGAATTCCTCACCAATTCCACATCATCCCATCGTTCAATAGATGCAAATAGATCTGAAAATAAAACATACCGCCCACCATGATCCGGCTCCAAGTCAATCAAGTGTTTCCCAAGTTGTTTACCTAGCTCAATCTCTCCATGAATCTTACAAGCAGCAACAAGAGCTCCCCATAAGCCGGAATGAGGCTCAATATGCATCCCTTAACAAATTTCACCGCCTCCCTTATGAGCCCAGCTCGCCCTAACAAATCAACCATCGAACCATAATGCTCTGACCAAGGTTCAAGCTGATACTTTTCTTTCATAAGACTAAAAACTTGACGACCCTCCTTGACTAACCCTGAATGACTGCATCCACTTAGCACGGCAGTGAATGTTATGTGTTTCGGAGTGTGACCCACACGCTGCATTTGCCAGAACAATGAGAGTGCCTGCTTTCCACGTGCATTCAAGGCCAAGCTAGCAATCATAGAATTCCACTAACAGACATTCCATTCAGGCATCAAATTGAACACTTCAACAACTTTCGCAACATTTCCACACTTGCCATGCATATCTACAAGCGCAGTGCCCACGATCACATTCATCTCGAACCCATGCTCCACTGTATACTCGTGGAGCCAAGTTCCCCAATCAATCGCGCGAAGCTGCGCACAGGCGGAAACTGCACTCACAACAGCAGCCTCATTGGTCACAATTCCTCCTCCAACCATCTCCCTAAAAAGCCCCAATGCATCTGCACACATCTTGCACTGAGCATAGCCAGAAATCATCGCACTCCATGACGACACATCACGTCCGGGCATCATGTCAAAGAGCTTCCTTGCGTCAGAAATTCTTCCTGACCGTGCATACCCTGAAATCATGGCATTCCATAAAACGACATTCCTCCGCGGCATCCTATCAAAATAAGACTGGGCCACATCGATATCACCAGCCTTCACGTACCCCGTAACCAAACTAGTCCAGGAAACAACATCCACGAGCCCAGACCATTCTTCAAACAGCTGGCGCGCATCCCCCATCTCTCTACAGCTCGAGTACATACTTAGCATATTGTTAACAACGTAAATGTCGCGATCCGACCCAAATTTCACGACGTGGGCGTGAACCTGCCTGCCGAGCAGCAGCTGCAACGACAGCGAGCGTAACAGCCCGAATTTCGACCAATTTTTGGGATTTATAGATTGCGTGATTTGTCAGTGTGCTTATAGTAAAATCTCGCCCGAGAACTGATCACTCTCGGTTATTATTTTAAATTAGAGATTTCGCTAGAATCGCACTCGATCGAATTTTTGTCGTTATTTAGACCCCGAACTTGGCAGTCGATTTTTGGGAATTTCAGGACGAAATAAATGGGACGGTGTCGATATTATTGTGGCCAGCGTCGAAATTATCAGGAATAGTGGAAAAGTGTATTTTCGAACCGGGTACAAATTTGGACTGGTAGACCTCCCTCGTAGTGTGGTTTGAGTTATTTTATTTTGGTCATTCGCCCTAGATTATTATTTGGGATTTTTAGCGGACCGATAGACCATTTTCCTTATTTAAATTGGGACCGATAAGTCGATTTTTAGTTTGGACCGTGTCCGTTGGATTGCGATAAAAGTTAAAATTTAAACTCTTTCTTTCTCTCTCTCTTTCTTTCTCTCTCCTCTCTCTCTCCCGAGCCCTCCCCCGCGCACGTCTCTCTCCTCTCTCTCCCCTCCTCTCTCTTCTTCTTCTCTCTCTCTTCCTTTTCTCCTCTCTTTCTCTCTCTCCCCTTTTCTCCGCTGCCACGCGCGCCTTCCCTATGCGCACGTCCACTCAGCCCTCACCCATGCAGCCTACTCCCGTCCTTTCTTCTTCTCTCTCCTCGCTTCCCTTCTCTTTTCTCTTTCCTTTCTCTTCTTCTCTCTCTCCTCCCTCTTCCTTCCTCCTTCGCCGGCCCGACTGCACCCACGCCGGATTCAGCTTCGCTCAGCCTCGCCCGCCGACCGCCGCCCGAGCTCGCCGCCGCGCCGTGCCGACCCGCCAACGCCGCCAGGGAGCTCCGCCGCCGCCGTCAACAGCCAACCGCTCTCCTTCTTCTTCCTCAGGCGCGTGACAACGAGCCCGGCGCCGCTGCTCGTCGCGCCCGTCGCCGTCCCAGCCGTGCCCGACCGTCGTCGCCGTCGCCCTCGCTGGTCGACCGTCGTCGGTGTCGCTGCGAGACCAGCCTTCATCCCTCTCTCTTTCCCGGCTTCGTCTCGGTCCAACTCCGCTCGAGTCCGGCCAGCCACCTTTCGCCAGCCATCGGCCAGCTTACTGTCGCCGCCGTCGGCCAACCGCCGTCGCCGGTTCGTCGCCGTCCGCCACCACTCCCCCTCAACCTCCCCGTCTCTCTCTCTCTCTCTCTCTTACCCCGACTCTCTCTCTCGTTTCCAGCTCGACCGCTGCCCGCCGGTCGCTGTCCAGCCACGTCGCCGCCGCGCCTGACCACCGCACCGCCCAGCAACCGCCGCCGTGCACCCTCCTCCGGCCGCCGCCTCAGCCACTCCGCTCCTCTCCTCTCCTCCTCGGTTCTGCTCCGCTGGCCACTGTTCACACCGGAACAGTTGCACCGCCGGAGCTGCAGACCCCGAGCCGCAGCCCGCCGGTCCCTAGCGCCACTCCCAGCCTCGTCGGCCTCTCCCTCACCCCTGTTTCGCCCCACCTCAGCAGCCATTCCCGGCTGAACCGGAAAGGAACGTCGCCGGACTCGCCGCCGGTGCCGCGCCGTCGTCCGCCGCCGCCGTCGCCGGTCGCTGCCGCCGCCGGTCACCGCCAGCCCCGGCCGACCAGCACTCCCCCGTTTTTGGCCATGCGAAACCGTGAGCCCCCGGCGCTGCGTGACCGCCGGCTTGCACCGGAGCGCCGCCGTCGACTCTCACCGCGTGTCGGTAGTCGACCGCTCGCTCCCGTCGCCTCAAGACGAGTATAGGTGAGTAAAAATTTCTAAACCCTAATTAGCCTAATTGTGAAATTTTAGGGGTAAATTAATGGGGTAATTAAACTTAATTGGGGCCTATTTGGGTGCTTATAGGTGTGGGTTGATTTAGGGATTTAATTAGGACTTGATAGGGCTATTTGAGTGCGATATGGTGGCTGTTTGAGGGCTGTATAGGCATTGTTCGCACTAGATCCGAATTCGGAAAATTTGCCTAAGTTGGGATTAATTGGATTCTTGTTGTGGTTGTCTAAACCGGGTGATCCAATGATTAATTGGGACTAAACAAGGTTGTTTAGAATTGATTGAAAGCTAGAAATTTGCATGATGTTGAGCATTGTTCATGGAAGTCCGAAATTGCATTAATTTGCCTAATTTGAGCGTCAATTGGCCTATTAGGTAATGGCTTGAAAGCTCGGCATTTTAGAGTCAATGTAGGACTTGTTGGGATCCCGTGGGGTGATACAAGATTTGGAGATTTAGTGGTTGAGTTTGGTTGGTTATGCCGAGTCCTAAACGGATTGGATCCTTGCAATGCTAAGTTATGCATTTAGTGCGCGGATGAGCGCCGGATTTTAGTGGGTGTTAAATGGAAAAGACTGAGCGCACCATTATGTAGTTGGAATTGAAATTGTCGATGCACGTGTCAGTCGAAACAACTGTGGCCTTCGGGTCGGGCCTTCGAGTCGAAACAACTGTGGCCTTCGGGTCGGGCCTTCGGGTCGAAACAGTTGTGGTCTTTGGACCGGGCCTTCGGGTCGAAACAGTTGTGGTCTTCGGACCGGGCCTTCGGGTCGAAACAGTTGAGGTCTTCGGACCGGGCCTACGGGTCGGGATAGATTGTGGTCTTCGGACCGGGCCTACGGGTCGGGATAGATTGTGGCCTTCGGGTCGGGCCTACGGGTCGGGATAGATTGTGGCCTACGGGTCGGGCCTACGGGTCGGGATAGATTATTGGCCTTAGGGTCGTGGCGTCGATATAACTACCTATTCTTTTTATATATTGCTATTGAAAGTCTTACCTGCAGGATGTTATAGTGAATTGGGCCTTAGGCCCGGGTGAATTGACATGTATTGTTGCACTGGTTCATTTAATTATATATTTGATTTACCCTCTGGAGGCACACTTAGTCTAGTTTGGGATTAGAGATTTATTACTTGCTGAGTTTTCTCACGGTTGTGGTAAAACCGATCATTTCATATCCCCGGCCATGAGATTTGAGGTTGAAGAGCAGGATCCTGAGCCCGAGACAGAGTCTGAGGCTATGAACTCAGAGGAAGAGCCAGGGCAGTCCGAGAGTTCTTTTGAGACGTCTGGATCTGACCCCGACTGGGAGCCCTAGTTTAGGTCCCAGACTTAGGAGTGAGGGCCGATACTTTTTGACTGTAGCCCTCCGGGTGTTGGTTCGATTCCCCTAGGCCACAGACCTCTTTTTATACTCGTGGCCCTTTTGTGGTATCTCTGGGTTTAATGGATATTGTATGTAAGTTTGTAGAGAACGTATATTAAGGTTTAATCTATCGTTTAAATTGTTAACTCGAGCTATTCATGATTGCTAATATTTTGTCTGGGTGCATATATACATTATATATACGTCGTTTCCGTATGTGGCGTGTTTTCTCTGATTTGGGTATTAGGGTCTCTGTGATGCAATCCGGGGAGCGTCGCACTCTGTCTCGACCCTAGGCGGATGTTCATGCTCTATTTGGGTGCGGGGGCGTGACAGCGAGCACGACCGCAACACAAAAGGGTGCATGAAGTTATCGGGGAAAACGCCGTTCCGAAGTATTCGGACGTAATACGCGACGCCCGCGAGGCAATCTTGGCTGGGGCACCCGGAGAAGGCCCTGATCATGGTGTTGTATATGAAGAAGGTGGGCGCCAAGAAGCGGCGGAACATGGCCTCCGCGTACGGGAGGTCGCGGATGTTGAGGAAAACTCCTACTAGTTTTGAAGTTGACAAAACCTTCCATGATATTTGTAAATCTGATAATTATTCTGAACCTTCTTATTTCAAAAATATATGTTCTGAAAGATTAGAATGAAGTTTTTCAGATTTTACAAGTTAGAAGAACTGTCTAAGTTCTGAGATATTTTTCAGACGCAGAAATAATTCAGACTTTATAAGTTATTGAAGACCCACAAAAGCTAAAGTTCTGAGATTCAAAATAAGAAAATTCAGAAGCAGGCGCAGAAGCTGAAATTTTTCAGAAGCAGATGCAGAAGCTGAAATTTTCAAAAGCAGACGAAGACGCAGTGATTCTTCAGAAGCAAAACTCAGAACGAAGAATAACAGCTAGTGATCTGGCATGGATTTCACATAAGGAAAGTTTTGATTAGATCAATCTTAATCAAATTGATTGACAATCAAATACTAAGACAAAAATGCTTTACAACGGACAAAACTCTACTTATGGAAATTAAGATTCTGATTGTATGGGCGACCAGAATCAGCGGGATTCAGAATTTGTCATCCAACGGCTACTCAATCCTTATTTTACAAATCTGTCCAAGGTAAAGATTGGAAGATGATCCTTTGCAAGTTGTCCAACGGCTAGTGTGGATGTAGAGGAGTATTTAAGGAGAACATGAGCAGCAGAAGAAGATAGATTCAAGAATCAACTAGTCCAAAGTCTGAGTATACTCCATTCTGTTCTCTTGTCATTCTGCACTTAAGATCAAGATCTTGAGGATTACTTTGTAAAGAGTGATTGTGTGAGATAGAGAGTCCTATCATACACAATAGTTCCGAGACTCAGAATCTGTAAATTCCTCTTGATTACATAGTGAAATCCAGCCAGTAGGCTATAAGCAAGGGAGAGTGGACGTAGGCTTGCTATAAGCCGAACCACTATAAATCTGTGTGCAGATTCTCTTTTCCTTATCTCTTACTTTACATTCTGCACTTCATAACATCTCCCATATGATCTAACTTGAATCTGAATTTTATTCAGACTCTTTTGTTATTTGTTTTATTTCCGCGTAAATTTCGAAGGGTTGTTTAGGATCACCTATTCACCCCCCCTCTAGGTGACCCTTGCTAGCCACTTCAATTGGTATCAGAGCGGGTTGCTCATTTATTGAAGTGTTTTACTTCTGAGCTAACGATCTATATGGCTAGCTATGGTGCTCTAGGGCCCATTGAAGGACAGAGCAACAGCAGACCACCATATTTTGATGGCAAAGAATACAGCATCTGGAAAAACAAGATGAAAGCATTCATCAAATCAATTGATCACATGCAATGGGATATTATCATCAGAGGAGTCAACCCAAAGTCTTCAGACTCAAAAGAGAAAGTAGATGCAAGCAAACCAGCAGATCTTCCTTTATCTCAAACTGAGATATCCAAAAGAGAGACTTTAGATTCAAAAGCAATTTATTCTCTCTATTGTGCTTTATCTCCTGTTGAGTATAAGAAAATTGCTGCTTGTGAATCAGCAAAAGAAATCTGGGATACTCTTTATGTTACATATGAAGGAACGGATCAAGTCAAAGAAACTTAAATCAATATTTTGCTCGGTCAATATGAATCTTTCAAAATGAAGCTTGGAGAACTAATTGCTGATTTTTATGACAGGTTTACTGACATAATAAATGGTCTTGCTTATCAAGAACAACCAGTTCCAGATGCATTGAAAGTCAACAAACTTCTGAGAGGGCTGACAGATCAGTGGGATAACATCAAAACATCTCTTCAAGAGACACAAAGGATCAAGCCACTATCAGTAAATGAATTGATTGGAACTCTTCAATCATATGAAACTGAGAAACGGAATGAGCAAAACGAATCAGAGGTAATAAGTCAATTGCTTTGAAAACTAACGTTGATTCTGATGCAGATTCTGAAGATGAAGATGTTGATGATAAAGAATTAGCTCTCTTCATAAAGAAGTATAAGAAAATGAAAATCAGAGGAAGAAATCTCAAAGGGAAGAAGCCTTTTGAAAATAAGAGGTATATCGATGAGACAAAGAAACCAAAGGATATAATATGCTTTCACTGTAGGAAACGTGGACACATCAAGCCAAACTGTCCACTTCTGAAAAAGAAGACCAAATTTGAGAAAGCAAAGAAGGCCTTAAAGGCAGAAACCTGGAGTGACACAGAATGTGAAGATAGTGATGAAGATGTCTGTCTGATGGCAAAGTCAGATTCAGACTCAGATTCTGATTCTGATCCTAGAGTGGAAATCGAGGTAAAACCTCCTTAAATGTCTATCGAAGTGTCAAATTATATTGATGAATTGTGCTTTGAATTTAAGACTGCTTTTAAAAGAATCTCTTCTTTGAAAAAAGAAAATTCTTCATTACGGCAACAGGATGTTTCTAAAAAAGAAAGGATCGATTTTCTTCAAAAAGAGTTTCATTAAATCAAGGAAAGTCGAGATTTTCTTTCCAAAGAAAATGATGTTTTAAAAAAGGGAAGTTTCAAAAATTACTTCTAATTTTTCAAAAGGTTCAGAAACCTTGAAGCATATCATTTCCATTCAAATTCCTTACTATAACAAATCTGGTCTTGGATTTGTAAAGGAAAGTGATAGCTTAATTAATTTTCCAAAAGTCAAGGAGAGATTAAGACAAAGACCTCCTCAACAAGTTTATAAAAACCATTTCCAAAAGAATTTTATAAAACCTGTTGGACGAAGTGCACTCAGGTGCTCAAATGTGGAGATCCACAACATTTTGAGAATGAATGTCCTAAGGTCTGGAGACCTGTTCGAAGAGATTTTGTTAAGATAGCCTATACTAATACTCAAGGACCCAAGCAAATTTGGGTACCAAAGAAAACTTGAGATGTTGTGATTCTTGCAGATTACCACAAAGAGAAAAAGAAAGTGATATCTAGACAGTGGATGCTCCAGACATATGACAGGAGATCCAAACATATTCGCTGATCTACAAAGTCTGAATGGTGAAAAAGTTTCCTTTGGAGGAAATACCAAAGGACAAATTATTGGCAAAGGAACAGTTGATATTGGAGGACTTAGAATCAATGACGTTTCGTTGGTAAAAGGATTCAACTACAATTTGATTAGCATAAGCCAGCTTTGTGATACAGGTTTCAGAATCAACTTTCAAGAAGATATATGCTCAGGAACAAGCAAAGATTCTTCTCAAACATTCACAGGAAGAAGACATGGCAATATTTATCTTCTGGATATTAATCCAAACTCCACTCATTGCTTAATCTCAATCAAAGAAGATGAAGATCTTTGGCACAGAAGGTTGGGACATATCAGTATGAAACAAATCTCAAAGATCTCAAACAAGAAACTGGTTCAAGGTTTGCCAGATTTGAAATACAGGAAGACAGAATTATGCAATTCTTGCATGCTAGGAAAACAAGTAAGAAGTTCTTTCAAATCTATACATCATGTTTCTACTGATCGTGCTTTGCAGATTCTTCATATGGACTTGTTTGGACCAATCAGAACACAAAGTATTGGTGGTAAGAAATATTGTTTAGTTATTGTTGATGACTTCACAAGATTTACATGAGTGTTCTTTCTTGCACATAAAAATGAAGCATTTTCATATTTTACAAAATTTGCAAAAAGAGTTCAAAATGAAAAGGGCTATACCATTTCTTGCATTAAACCTGATCATAGGGGAGAATTTGAAAATCAAAGTTTTCAGACTTTTGTGAGGAAAATGGCTTTCAACATAATTTTTCTACTCCATACACACCAGAACAAAATGGTGTTGTGGAAAGGAAAAATCGTTCCTTGCAAGAAATGGCAAGAACCTTATTGATTGAAAGCAAGATTCCTTTTCATTTCTGGGCAGATACAGTTTTTACAGCATGTTATATCATTAACAGAGTTTTTCTCAAACCCATTCTTGAGAAAACCCCCTATGAGCTTTACAAAGGTAGAAAACCCAATATTTCATATTTTCGAGTATTTGGTTGTAAATGCTTTATTCTCAAAAACTCAAATGATCGCCCTGGGAAGTTTGATGATAGAGTAGATGAAGGATTCCTACTTGGATATTCTATTACAAGCAAAACATATAGAGTATTCAACAAAAATTCTCAGACTGTGGAAGAAACAATGAATGTAAGGTTTGAAGAAAATATTCAGACTCACAAAGATGAATCTGAATCACCTCTCCACATTCAAGTATCTTCAGAAGGTCATCTAGAATCTCAAAAGATCGAAGATTCTGTGAAAGAAGGAAAAGAAGACAAAATACAGACTCAACAAGAAAATTTAAAGTCTGCAGATATTCAGAAGGAAAGATTTGACAAAAATTGGAAACATAAATCCAGTCATCCGAAAAACCTCATCATTGGAGAAATAGAAGATAGTATCAAGACCAGATCCAAACAAAAGGAGAGCATCAGCAATTTGGCATTGATATCAGAAATAGAACCAAAAGATATTGAGGAAGCTTTATCAGATGAAAGCTGGATAGAAGCTATGCAAGAGGAACTTCAGCAATTTAGAATTAATGAAGTATGGGAGCTTGTGCTAAGACCCAAAAACCATCTAGTAATTGGAACAAAATGGGTGTTCAGAAACAAACTGGATGACAAAGGGAAGGTTACAAGAAACAAGGCAAGACTGGTTGCAAAAGGCTATTCTTAAGAAAAAGGCATTGATTATGATGAAACATATGCACCAGTTGTAAGGTTAGAAGCCATTCGGCTATTATTAGCTTATGCTTGTTTCCATAACTTTAAACTTTTTCAGATGGACGTGAAAAGTGCCTTCCTGAATGGATACATTAAAGAAGAAGTATATGTGGAACAACCACCTGGTTTTGAAGAACCAAGAAAGACTGATTATGTTTACAGACTCAAAAATGCCATTTACGGTCTAAAACAGGCACCCAGAGCTTGGTACGAAAGGTTAAGTAATTTCTTTCTACAAAATGATTTCACAAAAGGTAAGGTAGATATAACTCTATTTGATAAGAGAAATGGTAAGGATTTTCTACTTGTTCAAATCTATGTTGATGATATTATCTTTGGATCTTCTAACGAATTACTTTGCAAAGAATTCTCTAAGAATATGCAGAACGAGTTCGAGATGAGCATGATGGGAGAACTAACGTTCTTTCTTGGCTTACAAGTGAAACAAATGAAAGATGGTACTTTCATTTGCCAAGAAAAGTATGCCAAGAAGATAGTCAAGAAGTTTGGACTGCAAAATTGCAAGAAGACAGACATTTTAATGTCTCAAACATCCAAGCTAGATAAAGATATAAATGGTAAAAAGGTTGATCAGAAGGTATATAGAAGCATGATAGGTTCTCTATTATATCTTACTGCATCTAGACCTGACATACTTTTTAGCGTCTGTATGTGTGCGAGATTTCAGTCAGATCCAAAGGAATCGCATCTTTCTGCAGTAAAAAGGATAATCAAATACGTTGGAACTTATCCAATGCTAGGTCTTTGGTATTCCAAAGATTCAGATTTTACTCTTACTGGCTATGCAGATGCTGACTTAGCTGGATGTAAAGTGGACAGGAAAAGTACTACAAGTACATGCCAACTGCTTGGAAATATGCTAGTATCCTGGTATTCGAAAAAGCAAAATACAGTTGCACTTTCAACAGCAGAAGTAGAATACGTAGCCTTGGGAAGTTGCTGTGCACAGATTCTGTGCATGAAGCAGCAGTTGCGAGATTTTGCTGTTGAAAACTCAAATGTTGCAATCAAGTGTGACAATACAAGTACTATCAATCTGTCTAAGAATCCTATTCTTCACTCTCGAGCCAAGCATATTGAGATAAAACATCATTTTATTAGAGATTATGTGCAAAATGGTGATGTGAATATTCAATTTATTGATTCTAAGAATCAATTAGCTAATATATTCACAAACCTCTTGATAAATCGTCTTTTAAATATATTAGAAACAAACTGTGCATTACTTATCCTTCTTGAAGTGTTTGACAGACAGGAATATTCTTCAGACTCAAGTGGTTTCGGTCTGAACATTTTTCAGACTCTTAAGAACGGTACGTACATAGTTTAAATTTTGGCGGGAATATTTTTGGCAGGATATTTTCACATTTGTTATATTTGGAAGTAGATCAGGTACGTATCCTAATTTATTTGGTTAATTGCGTTTAGAATATTATCTTGATTTTATACTGATCTTTTATGCTTCAGAAAATCTATTTCCTTCCTATTTACTTTGGCTTATTTTTTACCTTCTAAAATAACCTTTTATTTTTAAAACCCGTCCTTCACCTTTATAAACCTTTTCGTCTCTTTTCAAAACCCTCATCAATACGATTTTCTGCTCAAACCTTTCCGATACTTAGAGACCCTCCTCGTCTTCCTTCCTCCAAAAGATCAAAACTTTCTGTCCTAGAAGAAATCAAAATGCCTTTCAAGAGAAGATCATCACGTATTCTGAATCAAGAGTCTAAATCTACTGCATCGCCAGAGTTTATGGAGATCTCAGACACAGAATCGGAGCATCTTGAAGAACCTACTCAAGCGACTCCTCCTCCTCGATCATCATCTCCCAAATCAACCGGTAAAACAGATTTTCGCTTCAAGAACATCAAACTTGTGTGGAAAAATTATCAAAGGTTGAAGAGAGGAAATGCTTCTTTTGAGACTCTTCTAAAATGCCTTAAAGACAATGATCTTCGGTCTGAAACTCACCTTGTTCAAATGTACTCTGAGTTTTCCGCTGGGACTGAACACACTCCTACCAGCACAACCCCAAAGGTGACTCTTTCCAAAAAGGGAAAAGAGAAGGTCAGAGAAACATCCACTTTGTCTGTAAAGAAATCTGTAAGCCCTAAATCTTCATCAAAGTTTGTTGTTCCTGAAGATGATGCTCGGCTTTTTGAGCTTTTTGAAATGAAAGTGGGCATAGCATCTGGTATGCCAGGGACAGGTGAATTGTTTAGAAGTTCTGAGCACAAAACATGTTATAAGCTTTTACTCGCTCGAGGTGTTATGAATCACAGAACCGTGGACTTCGCCTGTCTAGAGAAGGCTGATATTCCTGTCAAACATTTGTTCGAGAAACAAGGCATATATGAATTTTGCCTTCAGTCTGCAACTGTTTATTCTGAATTAACTGCTTATTTTTATTCAAATCTTTCAATTTTGTCGCCCAACTGGCTCCAGTTCACCGTTGGTGACAAGAAATTTGATATAAAGGCTGATTTGCTGGCAAGAATAATTGGAGCAAAATACTCCAAATTTATTCCATTGGAGGTAGACTATGAAGAGGCTTCCAAGGTAGCTTCTGAAAAACCCAACTTTGCTCTGGAATCAAGGAGGCATATCACTTATTCTGACTTATCCAGAAGATCTATCATTCTGCACAAAATCATTATAAATTGTTTGAAGCCGAAGGCAGCCTCCAAAACTGACCTGTCCAAGTCTGAAATTAAACTCATCTGGGCTCTTTTGAAAGGTCAACCTTTTTCTCTACCTCATATCATCATATTCCACATGTACAGGACACTACAAAAGGACAAGGGACAGCTACCATATGGTGCATTAATCTCACGAATTTTTATGTTCCTTAAAATATCAATTCTTGATGAACTGCAACAGAACAATATTCCATGTATGTTTGTTGGAGAAAGAATGCTCTCCAAGATGAAATAGTTTGATGATATACGGGAAAAGTTCAAGGGAAAAGAGGCTGAGGCTAGTTCTACTAGAAAGTCAAATATCAGACAGACAGAGCAGAGAAAAAGG
Organism: Syzygium syzygioides; assembly: GCA_031216285.1. Taxonomy (NCBI): domain Eukaryota; kingdom Viridiplantae; phylum Streptophyta; class Magnoliopsida; order Myrtales; family Myrtaceae; genus Syzygium; species Syzygium syzygioides. The sequence goes on from CM062249.1 coordinate 17,551,755, forward strand.
CCAGGAAGCAAGAAAGAATCTCCAGTGCCACTAAAGGTGTACAAGAAAAGAAAAATCCTTCTGCATGACGAAAGTGATGAAGCAGAAGCAGAACACCTTAATACATGACATGCTAATGTTACAGAACATGCTCCAAATGTTTCAGAACCAACTTCTACGGATCATGTTTCTGAACAACAAGCACCTGTTCAGGGGGAGATTCCACCAGAAGCAACTAAGGAGTTCGAACAGCCTGAGCGAGAAAATGTCCAAGAACAGTCTTCCAACAGTCAGAACATCCTCTCACTTCTGCTTGAAATCAAGGACAAACAATCTGCACTGGAACAAGAAGTAAAAAATCTGCAGAAAATTGTTGAGGAAAACAACCACAATCAACAACTTCAAGCAACTGCAGATAAAGCAGAACTGGAGGAGGCCATTACTCAATGCTCATCCAACATGGAGAAGGCAGTGGGTCAATGCAGTTCAAGGATTGAGGAGGCTGTCTCTATCTTGGAAAATTTTCAACTGATCCGAACTCCTTCCAAAAAATAGCCTGTTTAAAATTTTTCTCTCCAAAGTCTTAATTTTTGGTCTGTAAAACTCATTAACATTATTTGTTTAGACTGATTATTCTCTTAATATTAATGCTTTACATTCTCTATATTTATCTTTTTGCTGATGACAAAAAGGGGGAGAATTTATATGCAGATTTAATGCATGCTATAGACAAAGGAAGCAAAGGAGCACAGATTTCAACAGAGTTTGATTTTCCAATTTCAATCTGTGTTTAATGCACTGAATATGATTGCTTTCTACAAATTTATTTCAAATTGACTTAATCTGTAGGAAAGTTTTGTCACCATCAAAAAGGGGGAGATTGTTGAGGAAAACTCCTACTAGTTTTGAAGTTGACAAAACCTTCCATGATATTTGTAAATCTGATAATTATTCTGAACCTTCTTATTTCAGGAATATATGTTCTGGAAGATTAGAATGAAGTTTTTCAGATTTTACAAGTTAGAAGAATTGTCTAAGTTCTGAGATATTTTTCAGATGCAGAAATAATTCAGACTATATTTGTTATTGAAGACCCACAAAAGCTAAAGTTCTGAGATTCAAAACAAGAAAATTCAGAAGCAGACGTAGAAGTTTAAATTTTTCAGAAGCAGACGCAGAAGCTGAAGCTGAAATTTTCAGAAGCAGACGAAGACGCAGTAATTCTTCAGAAGCAAAACTCAGAACGAAGAATAACAGCTAGTGATATGGCATGGATTTCACAGAAGGAAAGTTTTGATTAGATCAATCTTAATCAAATTGATTGACAATCAAATACTAAGACAAGAATGATTTACAACGGACAAAACTCTACTTATAGAAACCAAAATTCTGATTGTATGGGCGACCAGAATCAGCGGAATTCAGAATTTGTCATCCAACGGCTACTCAATCCTTATTTTACAAATCTGTCCAAGGTAAAGGTTGAAAGATGATCCTCTGCAAGTTGTCCAACGGCTAGTGTGGATGTAGAGGAGTATTTAAGGAGAACATGAGCAGCAGAAGAAGATAGATTCAAGAATCAACTAGTCCAAAGTCTGAGTATACTCCATTCTGTTCTCTTGTCGTTTTGCACTTAAGATCAAGATCTTGAGGATTACTTTGCAAAGAGTGATTGTGTGAGATAGAGAGTCCTATCATACACAACAGTTCCGAGACTCAGCATCTATAAATTCCTCTTGATTACATAGTGAAATCCAGCCAGTAGGCTGTAAGCATGGGAGAGTGGACGTAGGCTTGTTATAAGCCGAACCACTATAAACCTGTGTGCAGATTCTCTTTTCCTTATCTCTTACTTTACATTCTGCACTTCAGAACATCTCCCATATGATCTGACTTGAATCTGAATTTTATTCAGACTCTTTTGTTATTTGTTTTATTTCCACGAAAATTTCGAAGAGTTGTTTAGGATCACCTATTTACCCCCCTCTAAGTGACCCTTGCTAGCCACTTCAGCGGAGGGCAGAGATGGCGGCGCAGGCCAGGAGGCGGATGGCAGTGAAGAGGCGGCGCGTGAGGCCAGCAACAACGTGGTGCGCGTGGGCCTGCCTGAGGTGGGACGGCCTCATGAAGGCGTTGAGGGCTTAAGAGAGGGACGGGTGGTGGAGGAGCTTGAGGGCCCCGACGGCAGCTTCATTCGACGCCATGCCAATACCATGTCGTGGTCAACCTCGGAGACTCCGAGGACAACCCACACGAAGAACTTGAGCGAAATGTTGCTCTTCAAGACAAATAAATTTTCGGGGTGTTCTGAAAATTGAACTGGACGGACCAATTCAATATAATGATACTGTTTGACAGTTGAAATTTATTTTAATTAATTAGTTTAATTTTTTTTGCCAATCAGTATCATCCAACGATCAACAATTGATAATAAACAATATCAATGTACCTTAGAAGTGTTCCCGTCATAGAAGTATACATCTTGCGTGTATGATTTACAAAGTGATTAGTTATGCTTTAACAATAAGAAAAAAAAATTGGTCGCCAGTTCTATCAGACGGCCTTTCCCAAGATGGAGGAATAGAACCTGGTCTTCTAGGGAAAAACGAAAGATGGAAGAAAAGAAACTCTATGGCTACAAGATTCATTCCTTTGGCAAATGGCAAGCAAATAGCGACCAAATTTGAATGTGGAAAGAGCTGACATCTTTAGTGAAAGCAAAGACGGATTATGCGATAGAAACTATCATACGCAAGATTATGAAAGTTAAGCCCTTTCCTATGATAAAACATGTCAATGTCAAATCCAATAAATAGCAATCATCATGAACTTTAGGATGAACTAGCTAAACCTTAACCAGATCAACGCACCAAACAGCAATCGGGAGCTTAGAGTTTCTACTAATTCGCATGCTGGACCGTTTAATGACCATCTAATCTCACCTCTGCCGACATAAATGAATTGCAACCATCACACGGAACAAGAAGCTTCTAAAAGTATGCTCCTATGGGCATCTACCGTGGTTGCACAACTGACAACTCATCAATCTTCTCAGTATATAAACAAGACGGAATCTCAAAAATGTGGAACTAGAGCACGCATAGCTACATTACAGACATTGGCCTTTTGGCTTGATTGACAGTATAAACATTCCAACCTTTATACATTTTGACCAAACAAGCTACCGTCTGCAGCCCAATCTGTCACAAGTCCTCTCTTTCATATGCCTTCTTTTCATAATTTCTGAATGCATTTCTAAGAGCTTCCTGCTTAACAAATAAACCACTTTTGCAACTATACATGCGAGCATTCAAATATAACAAACGACGACTGATGAGACTGACAGAAGGCATAACTGTAGTAATTAGAAATACGAGAAGCCATCAAACTGAATACAAAATCCTAATGGTGGTACAGTTTACCTCGAAATCTTCATTTTTTGCCTGGATCTCTTGCGCTGCAATTTCAATTCAACAATTCAACCTAATGGCTGACAGTCTCTCACTATTAAAAGAGTAATCAAACACATGGTCGAGACATCCATTAGGCCAATGATTCTGGAATTCAAATCAGTGCCATCAGAAATATCCAAGGACCTTAAATCTGCATTCCCTATCACGTAAAAACAATTGGATGGATCGAGGAGGAGACTTCTCATGAATTCATTCCATTATGCATCTTTTGAAATTTGTTGGAAAGAGGTTGAGGAACTTTGCATGTGTATTCTTGTCAAAAACATCTTTGCTAGCGTGCTCTTAATTAGGATGACCGACTTATCTGTCATCACACAATGCTAAGTTTGAACCCCCGGTACCCCTCTGTTTTTTCAATAATCCTTGCTTGTTGACTACATGAATGGAGGGATGTCAGAAAATATCGATAACTGATCTGTTCAATAGTCTTCATCTAAAGTTTTCTACCCAGGGAGACGGATCGTTCTTGGCCAATAGGCTGGAGTTGTTGAAGAAATCTATACGGGCACGCTCTGGATATTTTGAAAAACACTTCTAGCTTCACATGGAGTACTGAAATTATCATTCAGTTTGCTCTGGGTGCTCAGTTCAATAAAAGGGGAACTCATCGGCTCATGTAACTTTTAGTTTGGTTTGCCTGCGCCTATTTAGGAAATTAGACAGCACATGCAAGTTCAAACAATGGCTATCAGCAGTGCATATTGGGACCAAATATTTTCATGTCCTTGAACCTTTTTCTCTATTGGTAAATTATTATCTTATAAAAAAAAGGGGTCATTTTCCTCTCTCATGCTAGAGTAACAGACTTCCCAACAAATTTAATGGCAACATAATCCCATTGACAGAACAAATCAACATTTTCAACTCTCCCTGGAAGCTTTCTCTGGAGAACCACAAGAGTACCATGCAGGAAGAGAAAAAAAATTGAGAGTTATATTAGTTAGTATTATATGCATGGATTCCACTGCTACTATTAGCACCATAAAAAGAAGATGTTATGAAGTCAGCTAATGGTTAGGGTTTCGTCATGTATCTGGAAGACTGGAACCACTCATCTCCATATTTATCCCTTACATATTTGGCTGTTGGCTGGGCCACTTGTAAGATACAACTTGTTGGATACAGCGAGCATTTATGGATATAGTTGATTCTCGCAAGATAGACATAAGTCAGATAACACAAGATATATATCATGAAATGTCAGGGCACCAGTTATGCTTCTAAAAATGTCAAATCTTACTTTTAAGACTTCTTCAGGAAGGCCAGGCAAATAATGTTATCATGCAGGAAGTTAAACTTGGTTTGATGCATGCATGGGAGTTAGCTGGTTTGACTAGACATTGTTCCCTTTTAAGACTTTCAAAGGAAAGATGTCTGGTTCACACGTCCTCTGCCTATTTTCATCGCTTTGGACAACTATGGCCTAAAGATATACGGACCAACCAAACAAAAGGATTGAAAGCATATGCCCACCCCAGGGAAAGCAGGAAATGACAAAGAGGGAGGGCGCGCGCAGGGAGACAGAAGACTAACCACCGATTTCTTTTCCTTTTGTCACTTCTCTCTTTTTTATCCGTCCCTCCTGAGACTAGAATAGCACAAAGCAGATGTAAATCAGTATTTAGTGAACTGTTAATAGCCTCATTAACAAAATATAAATACTATCAAGGAAGGTGTAGCATTTTAGGCAAAAAAAAGGAAGGTGCATCAGAAAGTTAAAATGAAGATGGCTTGTGTTTGGCTCTCTCACCTGATCAATTTTCCTCTTTGATTCAGTCTTCCTTGATTTCTTCCCAGAAACTGAACAAAATCACAGATTTGTTTCCATTAGGATCCTAGTTTTTCCCTCATCCTATAGCCAAGAAGAAGCAATCAGGAAGTTATTGAAACCTGTAACTGATCGAGATTTCTCCCGCTTTTCTGGTCCATTCTGAAATAGAAGAGCTCTGTGAGAAAACTGCGGCCTGAATATTATGCAGATTATGGGTTTAACTATAGAATTCCTAACATGAAACATGATACAACTTCAATCTTTTAACATGAACTATGTAAATATATCCTTCATCACTAATTCACCTATACTCATTATTAGACCTATCAAAATGGGTCTTAAACCCATATATGACCTGTTAAATGGGTCATATATAGGCCATTATAACTTCGAATAGCCTATCTTAAATGGGTTTTAAAATGTAAAGCCTAAAATAAATGGGTCTAAATAAGTTGAGTTTAGAACCCATTTCCCTCTTTAGCCTTATAAAAAAATATTTTTAAAAAATCCAAAGTATAATTTTTTTTCTTTTTTTTTCTTTTCTCTTCTTCTTCGGTCGATCGTTGGCCACAACGACAGCTAGCGACTTGCCACAGGCCAGGGACAAGCTCGCTGATCTGGCCAGCCTGACGAGGCTTGAGCCGCTGATTTGGTAAGTGTCGTGACCGACCTCCCACTCTTTGTTCGAATGACCATGCAAAAAAAAGGGGGGGTCACCTAGTACGCGCTAAGTCTAGGTTCGAGACTTAATTCGGGCTCTCCCAAGCCTATACCATATCGCAACTTAGGGTTTAAGTGCTTAACATACATGTGAATCATACCAAGGAGTCGCCACTAATCGATTTGGGATGGGTTAATTAGAAACCCAAATAAGGTGATGGGAGAATCACCCTATTCCTACGAACCAGAGATTAACTGAGTTCGGGGACTTGGTTACACTAGTTGGATAACTAATGCTCTTTCAGTACCTTTTTACCCTGTTCATTTCTAAAAACATTTGTCAAGCAGTTTGGATTGATTTTAGAATCTTTCTCCTAACATGTGAGCTGATCAAGCGAGTGCATAATCAGAAACGATTAGCAGTCATGCAGCCTATACTTCTAACCCTAACTAAGCCAGATGACATTCAAAACACAGCAGTTTATGCAATTGTATTAAAAACATGCATAATAACAATGCAACGGTAATAAAAATAACATACAAAATATTACCACGCAACCTCAAGCTTGTCTAATATGAACATACATAATAATATCACAATAAATTAAAACACTTAGATAACCCACATAAAAAAATAAATAATTTTTTTATTAATTTTTTTTATTTTTTAATAATGTTTTTTTTCAAAAAAAAGGAAGAAGAAAATAAAAAGAAAATATTTTTGAAATTTTTTTAAAATTTTTTAAATTAATTTTAAAAAAAATACGGAAGAAGAAGAAAAAGAAGAAAAAAAATTTTAATTTTTTTATTATTTTTTTATTATTTTTATTTTTTAAATAAAATGAAAATAATAATATAATATTAAACCTGGTCGGGTCGGGTCGGATCCGATCCAGGTCAACGGACTCAACCCGGGGCGTTAACCCTGATCGGGTCGCAAATCCGAGTCGGTCGAAACCGACCTGGGTCAACGGATCTGACCCAGGGCGTTGACCCGGGTCGGATCAGTTGATCCGGGTCAACAGATCCAACCCGGCCATTGACCCGAGTCGAGTCGATTTACCCAGGTTGGGTCGACCCCCGCGTGCACAAGCACGCGAGGACGCCGGCAAAGCCAAAATTGGCCTTCCGCCGGCCGACCCAGACCAGCGCCGACTTGAATTTGGTCCATGGGAGTCGCCACCAAGCTTCGCTGCCCGCCTCAGTCGTCGTCCGACCGCCTGCTCATCGGGCGGCGACCGAATCAAACCTGGCCTCTTTGAGGTATTTTATTGAACACCTGGCGTGCATGGCTAAAAACAAGGAACTCGGACCTGTTTTGGAGCTCTAGCCTCCCCCCGGCGACTACGGCTCGCTCCCGACGGCAACTAAGGACCGGGGGAGGATCGGTACGGGCTGGGATTCGCGCCTAACGGTTGGCGTGAACCCCGACCCACCGGTGAGCCTAAAACAAAGCAACAAAGGGTAGGGGGATACTCACCGCTCGCGGCCGTGACTGGGGAGTCGTCTCTGGTCGGTCAGCTGGCACCGGCAAGGCAGCTGGCCTCCTCCTCAATCCCTGCAAACCAAAAAAAATGACTCTCTCTCTCACTCAATCTCTCCCTCTCTTCCGGTGCTCTGTTTTGGCCGAGAATGACCAAACGGTCGAGGACGTCGACTCAGTGGATCGTCGGTGACTCTGGCTCGCCGGGAGGGCTCCTGCGGCTGTGCTCTTCTACCTCGTCCTGGTTTCTCTCCGTTTTTCTCTCTCAATCTCTCTCGGTCTCTCTCACCCAAAACCGAACCTCAGTCCCTCTCTTCCTCTCTGTCATCTCGCTAGCCTGTATAGCCGACGACGATGACGCCACCCTCTGCTCCTTTCAATGCTCTGCACTGGCCATGACTTTCGTGGCCAATTTTTACGTGGTGGAGCAGGTATTCCGCGCTCTGCAGTGGGTGATCGAGACAGGGGAAGGCAGAGGAGCAGGGGGGAAGAGAGGGACAGCTAGCTGGGCCGGAGAAGAGTGGGCTGGGCCAGGCCCAGCTCGCGCGAGAGGAAGAGGAAAAAGGCGGAGTAGACTGGGCCCACAGGGGGGGAAGAAAGAAAAGAAAAGGAAAGGGAGTAGGCCGGAGGCCCGCGCGGAAGGGAAAAAGAGAAACGGGTCGGATCGGCTCGACCCCGACCTAGCCCGACTCGATTTCTTTTTTTTTTGGAATTTTTTTACTCTAATAGGCCATATTAATGCAAAATGCCTAATTTCTATATGCAATGCACTTAAATAGAAATATTTTTTGTTTTAGGAACTAAAAAATTAATTCCTAAATTTTGTGCAATTAATTTTGGGCAAATTAAAAATAGATGTCAACAGCAAGCCTTAAGTTCGCTATTAAAATAAGTGCATGGAGGAAAATCAAATAAGATTTTCCATACCAAAGCAACGGAAAATATTTTCTAATTCATTTTTAGATTTTAGCCAAACAATGGAAAATGTTGTTATTTTCTTGGAAAATGAATTCCTAGAAAACATTTTCTAGAAATGTCATATTTTTCACAAAATAAACAGAATATCAATTAAAAAAAGTTATAAAAATTATCCACTAGATTTGTATTGCATAAAAATATTTTAACAATATAATTTTTTAAAAAAACATAAGAAACAAGTTTTCTTAAATTAGGTTAAATATGGAAGTATTTTAGTAATATAGGTCGGAGTCGGGTATGGGTCAAGAAATTTTATTTTATGAATAAATGGATTATAAACGAGTTAATGGGTCAAATTATATTGAACCATTTACTACCTGACTCAATTCAAACCTAACCCAACCTACCCATTTAATAAATTTACTCATTATCAAACTTCCGCCATCGTTCGCCGCATTCATCTGTCCCCCATTAGATTTACCAAACACACGCTAGCCACGACCTCCACATGTGTATAGAACAAGGACAGGGACACATTCGGATAAAAGGATGTGATAAACAAATTGGTGCACTGAGCTTTAGAAATTAACACTTGGAACATTTGGAACATTGTTTTCGCGTCGGTTCCTCATTGGTGACCATCATGGAACGACAGCAAGGAAACATGCCAATACAGAGAAGAGATGAGCGGAAACAAATGCATTCATATTCAAGTTCAATGATAATGAAATATAACGAGAATTGAATCGATCCGCTAAGAAAATGATTAGTATACGTCTATACATCTTTAGATTGAACAAAATCGTGATCTATTTCATGTCTGTGCCTAAGAGGCATATTGTCGGTGGTCAATAAATTGTGAAGTAAAATTTAACTATCCCGGAGTCAGATTCATGGCCTGAATTGGAAGAAATGAACAAAGCAGCATTCGGAATCAACAAAAGGACACTCCAATCGTGTCTAACACATGCTTCAACCTAGGAGACTGAACATCAATTCGACTGTAATCAGTACGAGCGAGGCAAAGCGAAAGGGACAAACTGTGATCTTATTCAGTGATCCAAATAGATGGGTTAATCCAAATTCATGGGTCTTCATTATTATTCATTTTTTTTGTATTTTTACGAAAATGAAAATTTGAATTGTCTTCTTCGATTTTCTTCTCACGTTTTTGGGGCATAGCTAAGCTGACGTTTCAGTTACAAAAACGGACCGTAAGGGGAAGCACTCCATTCCTTTCTCTTTCCGAATTAAAGAGAACCGAGCCATTTCATTTGGTTGCGTTGCGCATTCACTAACCTGCAAATATACACTGTACAGTGTTCATACGCTGAAAGGGAAACAGCAAAAGAAGAAAAAAGAAGCGGAAATGCATTTAGGCATTTAGGCATTTAGGAGGGGGATAAACCTGACATGGGAGAGTGTATTACAGGGCAAAATCAGAACATGAGTTTGAAGTTGACTCACAGTCCTCGAACAGCCAGTGTCGATCTCTATCCATTCCTCTCTCTCTCTCTCTCTCTCTCTCTCTCTCTCTCTCTCTCTCTCTCTCTCTCTAAATCTGTTTGTTTGGGTCCTCCTTTTGCTTCCATTCATACCAATTCACGCCTTTGATGTTCATAATCTGATTACCAGAAAGACCAACATTAAGCGGATTCCTTCCCTATTACGTCCTTACTGAAAGTGTCGAACAAAAAACACAGAATTACAATATTTAGCCCAGTTGTTACACTATAAAGCCACCCACAAGAAAAGATTCACACCGACGAAGCACCTCCTAGAGAGATTCACAACTCAAGGTCCCCACTCCCCTCCTCTGTCAGAAAAGAGAATACTTTTGGTGGTGAAACCGAAAAAATCACTGATGGGTAGAGACGACAGAGTAGAGAGTGGGCATGGCTCAGAGGACGAGCCCAAGGACAAGAGGCAGGACAAGGAGGAAGAGGTGACAATGCCGGTGGAGAGGGTGTTCGAGGACAAGGAGGTCCCCTCCTGGAGGCAACAGCTGACGGTGAGGGCCTTCATGGTGAGCTTCATGCTCAGCGTCTTGTTCAGCTTCATCGTGATGAAGCTGAACCTGACTACCGGGATCATCCCGTCCCTGAATGTGTCCGCTGGGCTACTGGGCTTCTTCTTCGTCAAGACTTGGACCAAAGTGCTCGAGAAGTCCGGTATGTTGCAGGTCCCCTTCACGAGGCAAGAGAACACCGTGATTCAGACCTGTGTTGTAGCCTCTTCTGGGATCGCCTTTAGCGGTAACGACAGCCCATTTTACCCTTAAAAATTATTTTTTTTTAATTTCTGTGTCTTATGTCACGTTGTGTCATAGGATGAGAGAATGAAAAATTGGGTTTTTGATATGATTTTATCGACTATCAATCGAACAGGAGGTTTTGGAAGCTACTTGTTTGGAATGAGCAGACGCATCGCAGAAGAGTCGGGGAGCAACTCTGGTGCAAATGACTACAAGGACCCATCATTGGGCTGGGTTTTCGGCTTCCTCATCATTGTCAGTTTTCTGGGGCTCTTGGCAGTGGTGCCTCTCAGGAAGGTAAATTAAATTTGACGGTTCTAATGAGCAGAACATGGACATTCATTTCTTCTTTAGTTACAGGTTCGAGGGTTCTCACGATTTTATGTTACGTGATGATTAACATTGCATGAACATTTTCTCCGCGTAGATCATGATCATTGATTTCAAATTGACATATCCAAATGGTACCGCAACTGCTCATCTTATCAACAGTTTCCACACGCCTGAAGGAGCCAAGCTAGCTAAGTTAGTAGCGTGAATTAGATTTGCTGAAATTTGATCCTGCCGGTTTAATGGGCATGCTTTCTTGTGATCATGCAGGAAACAAGTGAGAGCGCTGGGGAAATTCTTTTCATTTAGTTTCTTGTGGGGATTCTTCCAATGGTTCTACATTGCTGCAGATGGCTGTGGCTTTGCAAACTTTCCATCGTTGGGACTGAAAGCTTTTGAGAACAGGTGATCGTAAGAACGGTTTCGATTTCCTGAAGAACAAATTTCTGTTCTCATTCTATTTTGAACGGCTAGGCCTAATGTAAACAAAGAAATTCTTTAGATGATTCTTTGGGCAAATATGCAGGTTCTACTTTGACTTTTCTGCAACGTACGTTGGTGTCGGGATGATCTGCCCCTACATCATTAACATATCGCTGCTTCTTGGTGGGATATTGTCTTGGGGCTTGATGTGGCCTCTTATTGAGAAAAAAGAGGGTGACTGGTATCCTAAACCGGATCCGGGCGACATGCACGGCATTCAAGGTTACAAGGTAATGTTAATCGTTCCTGAAAAACGGGTTGGCTCAACTCTTTATCTTTATTGCTATGCTCATCTTTTATCAATAGGTATTCATATCCATTGCCATGATCCTCGGTGACGGGCTCTACAACTTCTGCAAAGTGTTGAGCCGGACCCTCTTGGGTTTGTATCATCAAGTCAGGGAAAGAAAGAGTCTTCCGAGGGTCGCGAACAGCTCTCCCCTGGAGTCCCTTCAGCTCTCCTTTGATGACCAACGCCGAACGAGCCTCTTCCACAAGGACCAAATCCCCATGAGTTTTGCCGTTGGAGGCTACATCGCGATCGCAATAATCTCCATCATATCGCTCCCTCACATATTTCATCAGCTCAAGTGGTACCACATATTGGTCATGTACGTTGCGGCCCCCACCTTGGCCTTCTGCAACGCGTATGGGTGCGGGCTCACAGATTTGTCCCTCGCATCGACCTACGGAAAGCTCGGCATCTTTGTGATCGGGTCGTGGGCTGGTGCGTCCCATGGCGGGGTTGTTGCCGGCCTCGCCGCTTGTGGCGTCATGATGAACATTGTCTCCACAGCCTCCGACCTGACTCAGGACTTCAAGACTGGGTACCTGACCTTGGCTTCCCCTCGGTCCATGTTTGTGAGCCAGGTGATCGGAACTGCCATGGGCTGTGTCATATCTCCATGTGTCTTCTGGCTGTTCTACAAGGCATTTAAGGACCTAGGTCTCAAGACTAGCGCGTACCCCGCCCCTTATGCCAGCATCTACCGGAGCATGGCTATATTGGGAGTGGAGGGATTTTCGTCATTGCCCAAACACTGCCTCACTCTTTGCTATGGATTCTTTGCGGCCGCAGTAGTCATAAATGCAATCAGGGACTCAGTCCCCAAGAAGTACTCCAGGTTTATCCCGCTCCCGATGGCCATGGCAATTCCGTTTTACTTGGGATCGTATTTTGCTATCGACATGTGCGTTGGTAGCCTGATTCTGTACTTGTGGGAGAGGATCGACAAGGCCAAGGCCGATGCATTTGGACCAGCGGTCGCCTCCGGAATGATTTGTGGGGACGGCATATGGACTCTACCGAGCTCCATACTCGCCCTCGCAGGTGTGAAGCCGCCAATTTGCATGAAGTTCTTGTCCAGGGCAGAGTTGACGACTTCCTGAAGAAGGGCTCACGAGTCAAGTGCAAAAGATGGGTTTATGGGAATTTTAGCAGACAATGTTTATATGAATGTTCCAGTTTACTTTATTTTCTCAATGTAGTTGGATGGGATTTTAGAATCAAGAAAGTCAGGTTCTGGATTGAAGAGAATAAAGCGTAGTCATCAGTATGGTTCATAGCATAAGTTAATGTTGGCCTTTACTGATATTGTTGTTTGGAGATGTTGAAGCCTAGTTAGAGAGAAACAATCAAGTCAAGGGCTGTTGCCATATTTCCCTTACGTGACAAGCAGCGGAGAAGGCCCATGAACTCATCAAAGTTTTTTCAAGTCTTCGTGTGAAATGTGCAATGGAAAGATACACGAATTAAGTGCACAATTCATGTGATTTTTCAAGTCTTCGTGTGAAATGTGCAATGGATAGATACACGAATTAAGTGCACAATTCATGTGATGTTCTGTTAATTTTGTCGTGCATACGAGCAATCAATGCCCTTGCCAAGTCAAAAATTATGTCCGTTTCAGAATGTTATGGAGCAATTTTTCCTTTTTCATTTTGGAACTTCAAATTGAAACTTTGATGGAGTATCTACCCATTGTTTCTGCTTATCCATATCTTTACCCAGTCTAGTTCTCATATAAAATATGAAAAGTCAATTTGGTGAATCTTTGTTATGTGAAATCAACCTGATGGACTGGTCACTCCACCCAAACAAAGATTTTTAGCAAGATTTATGGTCTTAACCAAATAAAAATCAGTTCGAGACTTCAATTAGTTTGGAGTAAATATGTCATGGACACTAATTTAAGATTTTAATGGTATTAACCCAATAAAACGGTTAATAACTCAATAAAAATTTGGTAAATAGATAAAAAAAAAAGATATATATTGAGAAATACCTCAAATTAGATTTGGTGACTTAAAATTAACCTGTACTTTAGTTTGACAAAAGTTGGCAAATCATTCTAACTTAAGTTGGTAATTCATATAAGAGTCAGTAAATTCAAAAATGATGGTAAGTTACGCAAATGAAAATTAGTAAGTTATTACAAAAAATTGCTACTATGGAAACCATAGACAAAAAAGGGGGGAAAAGTGTTAGAAAAAATCCTAAACCTTTTGTATTTATGCCAATTTAATCATAAACCTTTTTTTTGTGCCAATTGAGTTTTAAATCTTTTCTCTTTATGCCAATTCAGTTCTTCTGGCTAATTTGATCGGATTTTACTGACGTGGACATCGGGTGGCCTACGTAGCACCGCCGACGCTAACGTAGATAAATTTTAATAATATTTTAATTTTTTTTCAATTTTTTCAATTATTTTTTTCTGATTATTTTCTTTTTTCCTTCTTTTCTTTTTCTTTCTTATTTCTTCAACCATGACCGGCCACCGGCCATGGCGGGGTTAGCTAGCCTCACCTAGGCGAGAGCGTCCCCGGCGAGGGGAGCCCTCGCCCAAGCCACGACAGTCTTGCCGGGTGAGGCAAGGCCACTGTGGCCTGGACGAGTGCCAACCTCGCTAGATTTGGCCCGGGCGAGGACGTGCCCCAGTCAGGGCCAACCTCGCCAGATCTGGCCTAGGAGTGGGCGAGGCCAACCCTCACTTGGCCTTGCCTAGGCGAGGGCTCCCCTCACTAGGGACACCCTCGCCCAGACGAGGCCGGCTGACCCGCCATGGCTGGGGTAGTCAGTTACTGGCCAAAAGTTGAAGATAGAAGAAAGAAAAAGAAAAGAAGGAAAATAGAAAAAAAAATCAGAAGAATAATTAAAAAATCACAAAAAATATTATTAAAAAATTGTCCATATTAGCGCCGGCAGTACCATGTAGACCGGCCGGCGTCCATGTCACCAAAATTAGCCAGAAGAATTGAATTGGTACAAAAACAAAAGATTTATGACTCAATTGACACCAAAAAAAGATTTAGGACTAAATTAACATCAATACAAAAAGTTTATAGCTTTTCCAATACTTTTCCCTGACAAAAACAGTCTGTAATTTTCACATAGGTGTAGGTGAATCATCAACAAATTACCTAGAAAAAAAAAATTAGTCACCGATCTTTTATTTTTACCAACTGGATTTTTACACTTATAGACACTCCGATTACTGTCCATTAAATGTCTGCTTCCCATGTTTATGCATGGTCAGTTGCTCCCTCGATGGCGGCACTGGGAACTAAACAAAGAGAACGACACTGCATCGTCTGTGCGATGACCAAGGCCAAAGCCCTTGGTACGACAACATGAGACGACCAGTCACGGATTTGATTGCACTGATTGCTAACGGAATCAGACGTGTGTAGCTACTAATCATGCGGTAACGACTGAACACAACTTGAACTGTTGAAGAAGCTACTGACATTGGAGTTTGCTGCTCTAACTATGCATGAAATATGGCTGCAGAATTAATGAAGAGCTATGTTGTCATCAGACGCTTATCACTCGCAATTCAGGTAAGGAGCTGGTTAAAGGCTTTAAGCTCCATTTCTGTCCCCATAAGTTATAATACTTGCTCTATAATTTGCCAAATAGATGGCAACTTGTGAGAAAAGGTAACTCAATTCTAACATGTATTTGGCACCATAACTTTCTACACCATTTGTTTAAATGACCCGCACATGCAGTCACTTTGCAGGGCCCAATTCCCTAAAAAACCCCAAACTTTACCCTTTGTCCCATTTATATCCTAAACTTTTTTTTGTCCCATAAAAAACCCCAAACTTTTACTTTTGTCCCAAATCTACCTAGTTTACTATTCATCTAATTTTTTAATATTATTTTATATTATTTCAAATTTTTTTATTTTTTCTTTTCTTTTTTTTTGTTTCACCTTCAACCTCCGGCCGGCGGGGCCGAGCCTCGCCAGATCTGGCAAGGCTCGGCCCCGCCCGGCAACGGCGAGGCTCGGCCTCACCCGGCAACAGCAAGGCCGACCTCGCCAGCTGCCGGCGAGGCCGACCTCGCCAGCTGCCGGCGAGGCCGACCTCGCCAGCTGCCGGCGAGGCTCAGTCCCGTCGGTAGCCGGCGAGGCTCGGCCTCGCCCAGCATCGCCCAGCAATGGCGAGGCTCGGCCTCGCCGTTGCTGGGCGAGGCCGAGCCTCGCCGGCAGCTGGCGAGGGTCGGCCTCGCCGGCAGCGGGCGAGGTCGGCCTCGCCGGCTGCTGGGCGAGGCCGAGCCTCGCCGGCTGCCGGCGAGGACCGAGCCTCGCCGGCAGCTGGCGAGGTCGGCCTCGCCGTTGCCGGGTGAGGCCGAGCCTCGCCGTTGCCGGGCGGGGCCGAGCCTCGCCGGATCTGGCGAGGCTCGGCCCCCGCCTCTGGCCGATCGCCGGACCGGCGACCGGCCGGAGGTTGAAGGTGAAACAAAAAAAAAAGAAAAGAAAAGAAAAAAGAAAAAAGAAAAAAATTCGAAATAATATAAAATAATATTAAAAAATTAGATAAATAGTAAACTTGGTAGATTTGGGATAAAAGTAAAAGTTTGGGATTTTTTATGAGATAAAAAAAGTTTAGGATATAAATGGGACAAAGGGTAAAGTTTGGGGTTTTTTAGGGAATTGGGCCCACTTTGCAGAAGCCAATCACCGCCTTTTGCAGGCAGCTGCGCTGTCTAATCACTCTTTGCTTACACCTCCATACAAAAAATTTAGAGAGCCAAAAGAGGGTATTTTAATGTGTCACGATGAATTCTGAACGATCCACTAATTAAAGTTTGCAACTTAGAAGATGTCAGCCTGTAATAAAGAGACTGTTTCTTACTAACAAAAACATAAGCTGATCCAGGGAACTCCTACAAGCAAAGAAGGATGTTGAAAGTGCATAATGGGAAATGGTTGTCGACAATGCTCGAGAAGCATGCAAACTTTTTCAACCCATTTATGCTGATACAGATGGAGAAGATGGCTATGTCTCCATTGAGGTTTCACCACCCATGCTTGCTTATGATACTCGACGGACAACCGAGGAGGCAAAAAGACTTTGTGAAAAGGTGAACTGCCCAAACATATGCATCAAGATCCCTGCAAGAACAGAATCTATCATTTCAATCAAGGAAGTAATTTCACATAGCATATGTGTAAAAGCAACACTAAGTTCAAGCAACTAAGTAACTCCACTAATTTGATTCTCCCCAGAGTAGTTAAAATCACACTTGCTCAGCCCACTGGTATTGCTGGTAATTTGTCTATATGACGATCAATAAAAGTTTGGCTACAACTGCTCTAAATAGCCAAAATACATCAACCGCATTTTTTGACAATGGATCGTAAAAAGACCCCTTGTCCTTTTGTTTACATGGACTGCATAGAATAGCTTCGCCAAATAGGACAAATTAACTATTATAGCATCTACTCTTGCTTGAAGTTCTTACGGCACACTCAAACCATCCAATGGTTCGACAGATCATATTCAACGTATGAAGCGATTATTGATGCTTATCTGGATGGACTTGAGGCGTCAAGGCTTATAGATCTTTCCAGGGTCACAAGGGTTGATACCCTCATCGATAAGAAGCTTGAAGAAATCAGTACCTCCCGGCACTTAAGCTCAGAGGAAAGGTATGTGCATCCGAAATATGATGGCTGAGTTATCTTTTATATGCAAGTCCAACCCTTTCTTTCTCACTTTCAATTGAACCTCGGGCTGCAGTAGCGCAAGCCAAAAGCTTTTTCAGAAAAAGTTCTACATACCACGATATGAAGCTTTGATGAAGAGAAATACCAAGAAGCAGAAGTTCCTTTGGGCCTCAATAAATGTTAAGGATCCATCCTATCCTGATACTTCCTACATTAATCCCCTGATAGGGCCAAACACAGTGAGTGAGCATCTCTTACTGTGAAGTGCAAACCATAATTGACCATTTCAAGCATATATGTAGCAGAAATGGTAGTGAAGGTAATTGAAGGTGCTAATAGTGATTGGTCAGTGTATTTTGCAGATCTCAACCATGCCAGATGAAGCTCTAAAAGCATTCTTGCACCATGGAATTGTCTAAAAAACTATCGATGCAGATGTATCTGAGGCTGAATGCACTTACCATATCCTTGAAGAGTTGGGCATTGATTGGAATGCTGTTGGAGCTCAGCTAGAACTTGAAGTAGTGGGGTCTTTCAAGAAGAGTTTCCAAAATGTGCTGTATGGTTTGCAATAAAAGGCACAAGCTCTTCAATTAAGATATGCATAGCTCGTGACTATCATCTCTAAGGCACCATACCACGGTAACTGAGTTTATTGGATCAAAAAGGGCATCAGCATTGGCAATAATAAGACCGATGAACTAAAAAGTTTATGTTTTTATTACAATGAAGCATCAAAATCTTTTCACTGTGTAACATGATACCTCCCCATTATGTTTGATGATAGCATAGATATGCAATGTGGTTTTGTGCAATTACCTTGAAGAGGTGCCGGAGGATAATGAGGAGATATAATGCCATCTGATTTTAGATTGTTAAGTGGCCTAAACTCGGGGCTGAAATCCCGTTTCCTTCCGTTTTATGTATGCCCTTAGAAACAGGCTTCTTGCAAAGGTAGTTAAAAAAGATAAAGAGATCATCTTCATAACTCAATGATACTATTTCCCGGGGCCTTGAGCACCTTCCTTTGTACAAACGAATTCCTCACCAATTCCACATCATCCCATCGTTCAACAGATGCAAATAGATCTGACAATAAAGCATACCGCCCACCATGATCCGGCTCCAAGTCAATCAAGTGTTTCCCAAGTTGTTTACCTAGCTCAATCTCTCCATGAATCTTACAAGCAGCAACAAGAGCTCCCCATAAGCCGGGATGAGGCTCAATATGCATCCCCTTAACAAATTCCACCGCCTCCCTTATGAGCCCAGCTCGCCCTAGCAAATCAACCATCGAACCATAATGCTCTGACCAAGGTTCAAGCTGATACTTTTCTTTCATAAGACTAAAAATTTGACGACCCTCCTTGACTAACCCTGAATGACAGCATCCACTTAGCACGGCAGTGAATGTTATGTGATTCGGAGTGTGACCCACACTCTGCATTTGCCAGAACAATGAGAGTGCCTGCTTTCCACGTGCATTCAAGGCCAAGCTAGCAATCATAGAATTCCACGAACAGACATTCCTTTCAGGCATCAAATTGAACACTTCAACAGCTTTCGCAACATTTCCACACTTGCCATGCATATCTACAAGCGCAGTGCCCACGATCACGTTCATCTCGAACCCATGCTCCACTGTATACTCGTGGAGCCAAGTTCCCCAATCAATCGTGCGAAGCTGCGCGCAGGCGGAAACTGCACTCACAACAGCAGCCTCATTGGCCACAATTCCTCTTCCAACCATCTCCTTAAAAAGCCCCAATGCATCTGCACGCATCTTGCACTGAGCATAGCCAGAAATCATCGCACTCCATGACGACACATCACATTCGGGCATCATGTCAAAGAGCTTCCTTGCGTCAGAAATTCTTCCTGACCGTGCATACCCTGAAATCATGGCATTCCATGAAACGACATTCCTCCGCGGCATCCTATCAAAATAAGACTGGGCCACATCGATATCACCAGCCTTCACGTACCCCGTGACCAAACTAGTCCAGGAAACAACATCCACGAGCCCGGACCATTCTTCAAACAGCTGGCGCGCATCCCTCATCTCTCTACAGCTCGAGTACATACTCAGCATATTGTTAACAACGTAAATGTCGCGACCCGACCCAAATTTCACGACGTGGGCGTGAACCTGCCTGCCGAGCAGCAGCTGCGACGACAGCGAGCACGACCGCAACACAAAAGGGTGCGTGAAGTTATCGGGGAAAACGCCGTTCCGGAGCATTCGGACGTAATACGCGACGCCCTCGAGGCAATCATGGCCGGGGCACTCGGAGAAGGCCCTGATCATGGTGTTGTACATGAAGAAGGTGGGCGTCTGGACGCGGCGGAACATGGCCTCCGCGTACGGGAGGTCGCGGAGGGCAGAGATGGCGGCGCAGGCCAGGAGGCGGGTGGCGGTGAAGAGGCGGCGCGTGAGGCCAGCGACGACGAGGTGCGCGTGGGCCTGCCTGAGGTGGGACGGCCTCGTGAAGGCGTTGAGGGCTTGAGAGAGGGACGGGTGGTGGAGGAGCTTGAGGGCCCTGCCGGCAGCTTCGTTCGACGCCATGTCAATACCATGTCGTGGTCAACCTCGGAGACTCAGAGGAGAACCCACGAAGAACTATAGCTAAATGTTGCTCTTCAAGATAAATTAATTTTCGTGGTGTTCTAAAAATTGAACTGGACGGACCAATTCAATATAATGATATTGTCTGACGATTGAAATTTCTTTTAATTAGTTTAATTTTTTGCCAATCAGTGTAATCCAACGATCAACAATTTGATAATAAACAATATCGATGTACTGTAGAAGTGTTCCGGTCGTAGAAGTATTCCGGTCATAGAAGTGTACATCTTGCATATATGATTTGCATAGTGATTAGTTATGCTTTAACAATAAATAAATAAAAATTGGTCGCTAGTTCTATCAGAAGGCCTTTCCATGATGGAGGAATAGAACCTGGTCTTCTAGGGAAAAACGAAAGACGGAAGAAAAGAAACTCTATGGCTACGGCTAATGCAGCAATGGTTTGGCTGTGTGGGATACTGTGGAAGATAGACATCTGAGAGGAATCAAGGGACGCGCTTGAATGTTTTCGAGTATGCATGCCTTGGGCAACAAAGTGTAGTCACTTTAGGATCTCAAGCAGTCCACTCTGCATCACTTCCTTCAGCGTCCTGAATGAAAAAAGGAGAAGAAATTATTGAGTGCCTAGACAACATAGATCTACATTCTCAATTCATCTCGTCAAACGTCATAGAGATGAAGGGTTTAAAGGTAAGTAAAACTTGCGCCAGCAAATCCCTACAATTTCCGGATGCCTATCAGCAGTTTTCAGATTGCTGCCAAAATGACGTTACCAGAGAATCGGGGCTAACATCAATAGCTTCATGTTCAAAGGAAGGAAACAAAATGCTTCAGTAATTCCATCCGATTCAAATAGTACCTGTGATGCGCTTGATGACTTTTCAATGGGGTCCTCTTCAACCTACAACAGTTACTTATATTAGCTTCTTGTGGTTTTTAGTAGGACAATATTAGCTAGTTCGCTAATAGTGGCAAAAGATGAATCTCATGTTGATACAAGATTCATTCCTTTGGCAAATGGCAAGCCGATAGTGGCCAAATTTGAATGTGGAAAGAGCTGACATCTTTAGTGAAAGTAAAGATGGATTATGCCATAGAAATTATCATATGCAAGATTACGAAAGTTAAGCCCTTTCCCATGATAGAACATGTCAATGTCAAATCCAATAAATAGCAATCATCATGAACTTTAGGATGAACTAGCTAAACCTTAACCAGATCAACACACCAAACAGCAATCGGGAGCTTAGAGTTTCTACTAATTCGCATGCTGGACCGTTTAATGACCATCTAATCTCACCTCTGCTGACATAAATGAATTGCAACCATCACACGGAACAAGAGGCTTCTAAAAGTATGCTCCTATGGGCATCTACCGTGGTTGCACAACTGACAACTCATCAATCTTCTCGGTATATAAACAAGAAGGAATCTCAAAAATGTGGAACTAGAGCACGCATAGCTACATTACAGACATTGGCCTTTTGGCTTGATTGACAGTATAAACATTCCAACCTTTATACATTTTGACCAAACAAGCTACCGTCTGCAGCCCAATCTGTCACAAGTCCTCTCTTTCATATGCCTTCTTTTCATAATTTCTGAATGCATTTCTAAGAGCTTCCTGCTTAACAAATAAACCACTTTTGCAACTATACATGCGAGCATTCAAATATAACAAACGACAACCGATGAGACTGACAGAAGGCATAACTGTAGTAATTAGAAATACGAGAAGCCATCAAACTGAATACAAAATCCTAATGGTGGTACAGTTTACCTCGAAATCTTCATTTTTTGCCTGGATCTCTTGCGCTGCAATTTCAAATTCAACAATTAATGGCTGACAGTCTCTCACTATTAAAAGAGTAATGAAACACATGGTTGAGACATCCATTAGGCCCATGATTCTGGAATTCAAATCAGTGCCATCAGAAATGTCCAAGGACCTTAAATCTGCATTCCCTATCACGTAAAAACAATTGGATGGATTGAGGAGGAGACTTCTCATGAATTCATTCCATTAAGCATCTTTTGAAAATTGTTAGAAAGAGGTTGAGCAACTTTGCATGCGTATTCTTGTCAAAAACATCTTCGCTAGCATGCTCCTAATTAGGATGACTGACTTATCTGTCATCACACAATACTAAGTTTGAACCCCCGGTACCCGTCTGTTTTTCCAATAATCCTTGCCTGTTGGCTACAAGAATGGAGGGATGTCAGAAAACATGGATGACAGATCTGTTCAATAATCTTCATCTAAAGTTTTCTACCCAGGGAGACGGATCATTCTTGGCCAATAGGCTGAAGCTGTTGAAGAAATCTATACAGGCACGCTCTGGATATATTGAAAAACACTTCTTGCTTCACATAGAGTACTGAAATTATCATTCAGTTTGCTCTGGGTGCTCACTACAATTAAAGGGGAATATTTGAGTATCATTGGCTCATGTAACTTTTAGTTTGGTTTGCCTGCGCCTATTTAGGAAATTAGACAGCACATGCAAGTTCAAACAATGGCTATTAGCAGGGCATATTGGAACCAAATATTTTCATGTCCTTGAACCTTTTTCTCTAGTGGTAAATTATTATCTTATAAAAAAAAGGGGTCATTTTCCTCTCTCATGCTAGAGTAACAGACTTCCCAACAAATTTAATGGCAACATAATCCCATTGACAGAACAAGTCAACATTTTCAACTCTGCCTGGAAGCTTTCTCTGGAGAACCACAAGAGTATCATGTAGGAAGAGAGAAAAAAATTGAGAGTTATATTAGTTAGTATTATATGCATGGATTCCACTGCTACTATTAGCGCCATAAAAAGAAGATGTTATGAAGTCAGCTGATGGTTATGGTTTCATCATGTATCTGGAAGACTGGAACCGCTCATCCCATTTATCCCTTACATATTTCGCTGTTGGCCAGCCCACTTGTAAGATACAACTTGTTGGATACAATGAGTGTTTATGGATAAAGTTGATACTCACAAGATAGACATAAGCTAGATAATGCAGGATATATATCATGAAATGTCAGGGTACCAGTTATGCTTCTAAAAATGTCAAATCTTACTTTTAAGACTTCTTCAAGAAGGCCAGGCAAATAATGTTATCATGCAGGAAGTTAAACTTGGTTTGATGCATGCATGGGAGTTAGCTGGTTTGACTAGATAGACATTGTCCCCTTTTAAGACTTTCATAGCAAAGATGTCTGGTTCAAAAGTCCCCTGCCTATTTTCATCGCTTTGGACAATTATGGCCCTCTGATCAGGTCGGCTGGACATTATACTCCTTTATAGACAGAAGTCATCATCTTCACCTAAAGATATACAGACCAGCCAAACAAAAGGATTGAAAGCATATGCCCACCCCAGGAAAGCAGGAGATGACAAAAAGCGAGGGCGCAGGGAGAGAGAAGACTAACCACAGATTTCTTTTCCTTTTGTCACTTTTCTCTTTTTTATCCGTCCCTCCTGAGACTAGAATAACACAAAGCAGATGTAAATCAGTACTTAGTGAACTGTTAATAGCCTCCTTAATAAAATATAACTACTATCAAGGAAGGTGCAGTACTTAAGGCAAAAAAGGGAAGGTGCATCAGAAAGTTAAAATGAAGATGGCTTGTGTTTGGCTCTCTCACCTGATCAATTTTCCTCTTTGATTCAGTCTTCCTTGATTTCTTCCCAGAAACTGAACAAAATCACAGATTTGTTTCCATTAGGATCCTAGTTTTTCCCTCATCCTATAGCCTAGAAGAAGCAATCAGGAAGTTATTGAAACCTGTAACTGATCGAGATTTCTCCCGCTTTTCTGGTCCATTCTGAAATAGAAGAGCTCTGTGAGAAAACTGCGGCCTGAATATTATGCAGATTATTGGTATAACTATAGAATTTCTAACATGAAACATGATACAACTTCGATCTTTTATACATTACAGAAGCTTCGAGCAAAGATGGAATTTCCAGAAAGGTAAGCAGATTGCTAGAAACTGACCAAAAGTAATTGCAAGGAACCTCGTCTCATATGAGACCATAACAGCTATTGACCTTAATTTCAAGGGCCTATCAATAAAATAGGGAAAGTTTCAACTAAATCTGGGTCACATGTTGGAGTCGCTGCAGATTTTTAAAATCAAATTAACAGAAAAAATTTGAACAGATTAAGCACACAAGACTTGTAGAAAAGATACAAGCAACAACTGTAAGAAATAGTCTCTGTCTCCAGAATAATTTCTAATTCCCTAGCGTACCTTATAGGGAAAAGACTAGGGCTTTCTTAGTGAAAAACAGCAGTTCCATACCCAAAAAAGATGGATAACCCATACGAATTCAGTTAAGACAACAAAATATAGGGGGTAAGAACATAGCTCAGCTTTAAATATCCATCTGAAATCCTCCCAAAAAGCAAATAAATATTTTAAAATTGGAGAAGCCAACCCTCAAGGTGGACAGATCAGTTCTTTTCTATTCTATCAGTATAAGATCAGTAACGGTAAGTGATCCTGGCACAGCGACTCCTTTCTTCCATAATTAAAGGACAACGTTTTTTGGGAAAGAAGTGCAACCCAACGCATGTACTTAAAGAGCTTCATAAGCACTGCAGCACTTAGTATATGTCTCATATATACCTTTTTCTGATATCTACAAGACAATTCTACTGCAGCGGAAAAGTAAAAAGCAGATCAGAAAGAAAGCATGTCTCACATGCACTACAACACACTTCATTAGTTATCATAGTTAATACATGCTGGAAAGACTACAATACCTAAATTCTTGGTTGACCACTTTCACTGATCAAACATATGTTTATAACACTCACCTTTTTCTCCACTTTATTAAACAATGTAGAGATGGTCGCCTGAACAAGTGAACCATGACTAGCATGAGACGTTCCCTTTGACGTGGTTGAAGTAACAGACTGTTTCATAGACTTAGTTGCTGATACAGAACAGTCTTCACTTTGTTCGATCATTTCTACAGAATCTCGATGGTAAATGTTAGATTGTGCTAATAAGGAACCTGGAATCTGTAGCAATCGATATTGAGAGCATCAAACACAAGCTTTATATAAGGTTCTGACGACAATAAAATATTCATATGGATCAAGCAATAGAAGAACAGAAAAAAGACAATCATAGCAAATCTAACAGTAAAAATTTCGTTTTGTATAATCGAATTCAAGATCAACCTTTTCTTCTTCTGCATCAGCCACACCCAAATCACTTCCAATAGAATCATCTCCAGAAGAAACCTCCATATATCTGAGCGATTAAAAATTATTAGCAAGAAAACTTATTCCATCTAGAAACAATAGGATTTTCAACAAGTACAGACACCGACTTAGTCAGACATATGATTGAAAAATCCAGAATGCGGATCACCTAAAATACAATACAAGAGGAATAAAATGTCTTGCCTAGTAGTCAGCAATCACCATTTACACTCTATTGTTCGGTTCAATAACTCTTTCACAAACATGCATACATGCGATATTTCTCGTCAATTGCACAATCTAGGGTCCAGTGTACTTGAACCCACTTTGTCATGACCTCCAAAAGAGCCATTACTATCATCAAATATTCCTAAAAAAATTGCAAATAACTAGCTGAATATATTTGATGCATTACAATTAAACTGAGAAGGGAAACCCAAATTTCCTGAAACAGGTAGCATGCATTTAAGAAAATATGACAAAGCTACACATCCGCCAAAGTACATTCGGTTTTGATGATGAACTTTTTTCTAGGGGTTAGGAGTTTTGCTACTAGTTGACTGTCTTATTGCTCTTTGTGATGCTAGAAGCTGAGAGAGATGCTGCAACTACCAATTAGAACTCTCTACGTCAAATAAGAGTGTTCATGAAAAACCAAACAGTTCATAACCCAAATCAGTTGTTCATTCTGTGTATCCAAACCCGTGCATGAGACTGAAAGGTACCCCATATCAAGACAAGATAAACAGTTAACCACATCATCTTGCATTGGCACCGTAACCTAACCGGAGAAATTCAGTGGATGTTTGCATCTTTTTTGAAAGAGCAGTATAAATTACTTCAAAGGATAATAACTGAAGGGCACTGACCTTAACTTTTTTCCCATGTTTCTCTCTGAATGGCGAATCGGTGTCACTTCCATTGGTTCTTTCAACTCATTGTCATCATTTGATGCATCATCTTCAGGTGGAGATCTAGGAGTCTGGGGCTCTTCTGCAATTTTCTTTGCTGTTCTATTACCCAGTAGCTTATCTGCAATGCTTCCACCTGCCCCACCTTGAAAGCCATGTTCTAGATGTTGGCCCTGAAACCAAAAGAACAATCACGTAATTCTCTACAAATGTTTCTCCCTTTTTCCTTGCTTCTCTGTTCTATCTGTTGGAAAACTTGCCAATGCAATACATGACAATGGACAAGTTTGAAAGATTGAATAGAAAAACTAACCTCAATCAACTCCTTAGGAAACTCCAAACGCGCTTCCTCGGGGTTCTCATCCTTTTTCCCAATCCACCAGGCATCCGAAAAAACAATCTGCCGGTATCATCAATATCAAGAAAGGACAAAAAGGTCATGCCTTGGGCGTAACATGTATTTCTGTTGGAGGTGAAAAGTGCAAAATGATATCGCGGCATGCTCAGTATATTCAACCCGAAATTCCATTTTCAAGAGGATTTGCATTTCATAACATTCCAGACAGTATATATAGTTGCTTTGAGATGTCAACAAGTTGTGACAAGTGACAGCACGGGCAAGTTACAACAGATAAAACTTTCAGTTTAAGATTCATGCTAGGGAAATAAGTCCAACATTTGCTATATGCAAATTCAACATTGATTATTTCTTCATAAAGTTCTGACATGTATTGGGTTCTTGCCTTTATATGGGCCACGACAAATGCCAGGGTCATAACACATAAAACTTCCAGATTCATGCTCAGTAGATGTATCATAGAGTAAGCATACCCTAGTTTACAAATCTTATTGACTCAAATTCGGCCCTAGACTTTGTCAGATCAATCTCACTCCTCTAAGTACAGAACTAGTGAAAGATATTAATCATCAAATTAGATGGTTATGAATGGTCCATCTTTGACCTCAATATGAAGAAGAGAAAGGAAGAAGAGCAACATCGCAGAGAAGTTCACTGCTTCGTTAAAATCAACAAGTAGAAGAGGAAATTCCCTCAAAGACTCAGCAGGCAACGTCCATAGTCACAAATATGCTAAATCGTGCTGTCCGGAACAAAATGGTCAAAGCAGTGATGGAAAAAGTGAGTGAGCAAGATGGAGGCAACAGAGAACGATATGGATCAACTGACCATGTTATCAAAGTAATCCTCACACATAACATTCTTCCCGCCTTTAGAGAACTGCAATGTCAGATACCTGTTTTCTGGAAATACAACTGTCCCGAACAACTTCATCTGTCCCTACAATTTAACAATAGAAAGAGTTACAAAAATTAATAGGTAAACTCAACACAATCATTCATAACTTTAATTCTCCAGATTAATCCGAGAGAAGAAAGTACGGATTCCTATCATCTGCTTTCTGAGTTTGAAACAATTTCAGCAGTACAACGCAAGAATAAACTGGTCATGGATATCAATCATGCAAAAAGCTCAATCAGAAGTAGATGAACAGGGAAAAACAGAACTGTGAGCTTGAGTGCAGCAGCTGTTTGCAAAATAGGCAAGTAAAATGTCCAGCACATGTTAATCATTCTGAGACTGAAGTTGCAAATTGGGAAATCACCGCTTCTGTTCTTGATTCTTCAGCTAAACATACAAAGTTCGATCTAAAAAAGAATCAACCCCCCATTCTCTTTTAAACCTAGATTCTTCTGTTCCCAATTTTGCCTCGTCTCTTGCCATTTCAATCAAAGTCCAAACAGAATCACAGAGGAATCGAACGAATCGCTACCCCGGCAGGCCGGCACCAAACCGTACGGCAATCGAAACAACGGAACAGGAAAGCGCGAAACCTGAGGGAAGTCGAGGTAGAGGACGGGGTTCTTGGTGCCCAGGTCCTTGAGCTCCCCGACCTTTCCGCCGCCGATCGGGGCGAGGAGGCCCGGGAACGAGAAGAGGAAGCGGTTCTTCCGCTGGGATCTCTTGACGATGTCCTTGCCGTGGTGCTTCAGCGCCGTCTTGGAAGGGCCCAGCGGGGCGCCGCATCTCGCCGGAGCCTCCGACAGCGCCCCCCTCGCGAGGGCGAGCCTCTTCAGCCTCCGCCGCTCCGCCGCCTCCGGGTTGCCGTCGCTAGGGTTCGGCCCGGCGCTCTTCGGAGCTCGCCCCATTTCCCCTCCGCCCGATTTCAGATTCTCGTCTTTCAGCTTCGGAAAATTATGGCGGGAAGCGAACTCTTTCCGTCCTTCGCCGTTCACGCTCCGGCCAGCGCGCCTGATTTTCATTTTCAATTTCTTTCTTCCTTTAAAAACATTTTTATTCGGATTTCTTTTGTTTCATGAAAAATAACCGATGTCAAAAATATTTCCACAAAAATGACATTTATATTACTTGTAAAAATGAATAAATAATGTATATAATTTATTACCTATAATGAGGACCGTTTTTTGTTGATTAATTATTTCGAATGAAAAAAGCGATCGTTTTAAAGAAAGTATCTTTCAAATCATTTATTTTTCGCCAAAACAAACACAACCTAATTTTAGTAAAGTCTCATTCATAAAATTCATTAAAGATAATCTCCTCTAAGTCCTCCAATCAAATTATGGTTAATTAAGAAACAAATGGATTTAATCTCCACTAAGCCTTTCTTTTGTATCGGCTTCCGTGTACCCATCTCTTAGCCAATTGATCGAAAATTTTATTTTTTTTAAACAAGAATTGAATACTTTATTGTTATCGACACTGAATTTGGACAATTAGAAAGTTTTTAGTACACTATGTACATGATAATTTTGATAAAATCGTTGACCAATTAAGTTATGTCAAATGCAGAAGCAGACGTTGAAAGCGCATCAGAAAAGAGTGCCGTAAGCATTTTATAACTATAGGCCTTTATCTAAACCAGCCCAGCAGTGCCTTTGGGCCCTTGTGGCGCAGCCGGGCCTAGGCAAGCCTATGACCTATTGGGGCATGATCATTAATTTTAGTAAAGGAATCCTAAGTGACAAATATTTTATAGTTAGAGGTGCATTAGAAAAATTATTTCGCATGGAATGTTTCGATTAAAATTTAAGTAGAAAAATAATACGTAGGAGACTGAATGGAATATATATTCACTATCCAAAAATCACATTATCAATCATTTTTTTAGGTAACACAAAAATTAAAATCATATACCGTATCTCAACGGAATTGCTAAAGCCCTTTTCAGCCCAATGGGCAAATTGACAAGCCTGGGCAAACGATTCCCCTTTTTTTAGCTCATTTTGGTTATCTCGATTGACCCGTAATTATGGCCTAGATCGCTAATGCATAGAAAATTTAACTATCTTTTAATCACGATGAGTCGGGATCGAAATCCTTATGCTCAGCGAGTGGTTAAGGGCATTTATGAACTGATTAGATAAATTTTAAGATTGAAATAATTGCTCGTGCTTGTTTTAAGATATTAGGAAAATTAAAATGCCTTATAAACAACTTCTCCACATCGATTAATTGACATATTCTACCAAAAAAATAATATTTAAACTACCAAAATATTAGTTATGTATATTACAAGGAAATTAATGCCCATTTGTTATAGCTTAACCCAGTGCTTGTTCAGATACACACATGGATGTCAATTCAATTCTTAGACTTTGATTCAACAAAATACGGGTCAAATTCATCACACTATATTCATAAATGGTGCTGCATAGTGATCATATATGTTCATAGGTAAATTTTGAAAATACATTATGCTTCCAAATCTGTTTCCAAAAATTGCCTTGTGAAAGTTAAAGGCATAGAGTTGATTTGCCTTGATTGACTTCTTTTGGTTAAAATAAACGTGAAATTGTTATTAAATAGGAAAATTATCCAAAAAGTCATAATCCTATTATGCGGATGTCATGCATGTTCCAACATGATATAAAAAAGATTGTGAAAGGCATGACTCTATCGACTCATGACGTACTGTGTTATCAATCGCTAATGGGTATATAGTGTATCTACAACTATACTAGGAGAAGAAGTGATTGTCACCTCGAATTAACAAGAGATGTCGGTGATCCAAAGCCAAAAAGGTAAGTGCAAACCACGGCACTTATTCAAGTTAAGGCAGAGTAAGTGCCAGAATAGAAGTTGCCATTTATTTATGAGAGTAAAGATGGGCAAGGATCAAATATCCAGCTCGATGCCTCTATTGGAGTCTCATAAATTTTAATCGTCACTTCATGAGTCATAAATTTCAAAGTTACCTTTATTCTCATTTAAAGACACCGTCGGAGGCAGAGGATATCATATTCAAGTGAATATCGACAGGAGGTTGGGATGGCACTGGATTCTTATATGGAGAAGTCAAGGATTTATCATGAGACTAGGAAGTTTGAGACCAAAACAACGTATACTTATGCGGTAAGTGTAATGAACCATCTTCAAATTTTCTTTCACATTGGCACTATATCATTGGCTTCGGTCATAAGCGGCATGCTAGCAGAAAGAAGATTGTCGCTTGTCAGTATCATATATCAACCAAGTTCATGATATGACCATGTAGAGTGGGAGGTTACAAAAGAGAAAATTGGCTTTAGGAAATTTTGGTAGCAGCATTGTTTCCCTTCTTCTTCCTCATAGATAATGGTTGTTTCACGTTACATATATGAATTCCTGCACTTGCATTCACTTCATTTCCCTTATAACAGCAAATGCTGCTTCTTTGATCTAGAATTGATGCAAGTGTTCAAGTTGAGTCGAATTGGAGTAATAAATTTTATTAAGTTGACTTGTTTATATAAGCTTTATTAGATAAATATTCAAAAATAATATTTCAATCAATATATGTACAATCAAAAGGAGTTATACGTGCAATGTTAGTGCAATCTACGTGCAATGTTCGTGCCATGTACGTGCAATGTAAGTTCAATGACGTGCAATTTCAAGAGATATAGATAATCAATAAAATTATCAAAATATCTCTTTTCTAGAAAAATCCCTAATTATCTCTAAAATCCCCTTAAACTCATTTTGACATCACGACCCCATCACGAAGATGGGGAGCGTCCGTATCTCTAAAATACACACTAGTAGAAAGACCTAGGTCCTTGAATGTTTTGTAGAACAGCCAGTAATCCTACAAAATCTCACATTTTGGTCATTAGAACTTGTAATTTTTCTTAGAGGCAACATTGCCAAGAGCCCCATAAAACTCACATTGAAGAGGAATCCAATAACAGACCCAAAAAAAAAAAAATAGAGGAATTCGATCATCCAAGCCAATGATAATTTCTTATACTCCTATGAACTGTCAGCCAAGTTTTGGCTCATTGCGAATAAGTAGCTTCCTGGAGAGAAGAATGGACAATGTTATGTAGTTACAGAAATAAAATTAATAAGAAGAAATGGGCAGGGGTCATTATCGCTAGAAGCGAGCCCAGAGGAGGCGATAGCATAGGTCTAAATTTCTCTTGCCTCATGAACGGACCTGCAACATCCCAGACTTTTCGCGCACTTTGGTCCAAGTCTTGACGAAGAAGAAACCCAAGAGCCCAGTAGACACATTCAGGGATGTAATGATCCCATTGGTAGGGTTCAGCTTCATCACAATGAAGCTGAACAAGACGCTGACCACGAAGCTCACTATGAAGGCCCTTGCCGTCAGTTGTTGCCTCCATGGCGGGAACTCCTTGCTCTAAAAAACCCTCTCCACCGGCATCATCATCTCTTCTTCCTCTTCCTCTTTGTCCTCCTCGGCACATCTCTTGTCCTTAGCTCGGCCTCCGTGCCATACCCACTCTATACTATATCGTCTCCACCCACTTAAAGTTCCTTTGTTTTCCCACCAAAAGTATTATTCTCTTTTTTGATAAGGAGGGGGGTCAGGATCTTCCGTTGGGTTGGGTTGTGAGTCTCCTCAGGAGGGACTTTGTGGGTGGCTTTTTAGTATAACCAGAGCTATTAAATGGATGGATTGGATCGAATTTGGGTCGAGTCATAAATGGTCCATTCCAACTTAACCCATTTAACCTATTTATGATCAATTTATCGCAAGGCAAATTTCTCGATTCATACTCAACTCGACCCAATTTTATTTTGGTTAAAGGCACAAAGTTGATTTGTCTTGATTGACTTCTTTTGGTTAAAATAAACGTGAAATTGTCATTAAACAGGAAAATTATTCAAAAAGTCATAATCCTATATTATACGGATGTCATACATGTTTCGACATGATATAAAAAAGATTGTGAAAGGCATGACTCTATCGACTCATGACGTATTGTGTTATCAATCGCTAATGAGTGTATAGTGTATGTACAACTATATTAGGAGATGAAGTGATTGTCACCTCGAATTAACAAGAGATGATGGTGATCCAAAGCCAAAAAGGTAAGTGCAAACCACGGCACTTATTCAAGTTGAGGCAGAGTAAGTGCCAGAATAGAAGTTGCCATTTATTTGTGAGAGTAAAGACGGGCAAGGATCAAATATCCAACTCGATGCCTTTATTGGAGTCTCATAAATTTTAACCGTTGGTTCATGAGTTATAAATTTCAAAGTTACCTTCATTCTCATTTAAGGACACCATCGGAGGCAGAAGATATCATATTCAAGTGAATATCAACAGGAGGTTAGGATGGCACTGGATTCTTATATGGAGAAGTCAAGGATTTATCATGAGACTAGGAAGTTTGAGACCGAAAAAATGTATACTTATGCAGTAAGTGTAATGAACCATCTTCAAACTTTCTTTCACATTGGCACTCTATCATTGGCTTCGGTCATAAGCGGCATGCTAGCAAAAAGAAGATTGTTGTTTGCTAGTATCATATATCAACCAAGTTCATGATATGACCATGTGGAGTGGAAGGTTACAAAAGAGAAAATTGGCTTTAGAAAATTTTGGAAGTAGCATTGTTTCCCTACCTCTTCCTCGTAGACAATGGTGGTTTCACGTTACATATGTGAATTCCTGTACTTGCATTCACTTCATTTCCCTTATAACAACAAATGCTACTTCTTTGATCTAGAATTGATAAAAGTGTTCGAGTTGAGTCAAACTGGAGTAAATTTTATTAAGTTGACTTGTTTATATAAGCTTTATTGGATAAATATTAAAAAATAATACCTCAATCAATATATGTACGATCAAATGGAGTTATATGTGCAATCTACGTGCAATGTTTGTGCCATGTACGTGCAATGTATGTTCAGTGATGTGCAATTTCAAGAGATACAAATAATCAACAAAATTATCAAAATATCTCTTTTCTAGAAAAATCCCTAATTATCTCTAAGATCCCCTTAAACTCATTTTGACATCACAACCCCATCACGAAGATGGCGAGCATCCCGTATCTCTAAAATACACACTAGTAGAAAGACCTAGGTCCTTGAATGTTTTGTAGAACAGCCAGTGATCTTACAAAATCTTACATTTTGTTCGTTAGAACTTGTAATTTTTCTGAGAGGCACCATTGCCAAGAGCCCCATAAAACTCACATTTAAGAGGAATCTGATAATAGACCCCCCAAAAAAAGAGGAATCCGATCATCCAGGCAAATGATAATTTCTCATACTCTTGTGAACTGTCGGCCAAGTTATGGCTCATTGCCAACAAGTAGCTTCCTGGAGAGAAGAATGGACAATGTTATGCAGTTATAAAAATAAAATTAATGGGAAGAAATGGCCAGGGGTTGTTACCGCTAGAAGCGAGCCCAAAGGAGGTAACAACACAGGTCTAAATTTCTCTTGCCTCGTGAAGGGGACCTGCAACATCCCAGATTTCTCTCGCACTTTGGTCCAAGTCTTGACGAAGAAGAAGCCCAAGAGCCCAGCGGACATATTAAGGGACGGGATGATCCCATTGGTAAGGTTCAGCTTCATCACGATGAAGCTGAACAAGACGT
This sequence comes from Syzygium syzygioides, assembly GCA_031216285.1. NCBI lineage: Eukaryota > Viridiplantae > Streptophyta > Magnoliopsida > Myrtales > Myrtaceae > Syzygium > Syzygium syzygioides. The sequence goes on from CM062249.1 coordinate 17,585,653, forward strand.
TGACCACAAAGCTCACTATGAAGGCCCTTGCCGTCAGCTGTTGCCTCCATGGCGGGACCTCCTTGCTCTCGAAAACCCTCTCCACCGACATCCTCATCTCTTCTTCCTCTTCCTCTCTGTCCTCCTCGGCACGTCTGCTGTCCTCGGCTCACCCTCTGTGCCATGCCCACTCTCTACTATACGGTCTCTACCCATTTAAAGTTCTTTTTGTTTTCCCACCAAAAGTATTATTCTATTTTCTGACAGAGGAGGGGGGTCGAAATCTTCTGTTGGGTTGGATGGTGAGTCTCTTCAGGAGGGACTTTGTGGGTGGCTTTATAGTATAACTAAAGCTGTTAAACGGGTGGATTGAGTCGGATCATAAATTGTCCAACCCAACTTGGCCCATTTAATCTATTTATAATCCATTTATTGTGAGACAAATTTCTCGATTCATACCCGACCAGACCAATTTAACTAAGTCTAGGAAAGCTTATTTCTGATAATTTTTTTAAAAAACTATATTGCTAAAATATTTTCATGCAATAAAAATCTAGTGAATAATTTATATATATATTTTTTAAAAAAATTGAGGCCCCTTTTGTTTCGTGAAAAATATGACATTTCTAGAAAATATTTTTAGGAAAATGAAAATGTTTTTTAATATTTTTTAATTTTATTTTTTTAAAAATCATATTTTAATTAATTAATTTTCTTTTCTTTTTTATTTTTTTTCTTTTCCTTTTTCCCTTTCTTTTTTCCTTTTTTCTTCTTCCCCGCCGGTGGCCAACCACGGCGACGGTCGGCGGCTGGCCACTGGAAAGGGACAAGCTTGCCGGCGAAGCAAGAAGAAAAAGAAAAGAAAAGAAAAGAAAATTAATTTTAAAAAAATTAAAATAAAATGTAAAAAAACGTGTTTATTATTCACTTAAGCTTGTTAGGTAACCCATTTGTCATTCATTTAATACCTATTAAGTTAATAGGCCAACCCATCAACGACCTATTTAAGTCTATTTTTAAACTAAAACTAACCCATTTAATAACCCACAATCATTATATATGGGTTAATAAATGGATTCTTGACCCATTTACCACCTCTAAGTATAACAATAGACGAAATTCACAAGCGTTGTATCCATGCCCGCTTTCTAGATGTAATCGCTCGGTTCTTTTTAATTAGGAAAGAAAAAGGAAAGCAACCTTAAATTGTCTCCATTGGTCCCAATAGCATAATATTATCTCTTGTTCTTAGAGTTATTCACGCATTGGAGTTTCTCCTTGTCAACACAAGCTACATTTAGAGTTTGTTTGTTCAGCATCAAGCATATGCCCAACTTTTTCTTTTTCCCTTTTTTCTGTTGAGTGTCACGGTCTACTTTGATTACTTTGTGGCATTTAGAAAGAAATTTCCACGCAAATGACATGCAACTAATTCCGAATGCATAACGGGCTATTTTTTCTCCATGCATGGTCGAAATATCTATGTTTATTTTTTGGTGAGTTATAAGTTATGAACGTATCTACGAACAAATTTAATTATATCTAAATGTGGGTGATCTTCATGTATGTGATGAACCATTTAGCTGAATGGTTAATCCAACCCTCCAATTAAATATGGGAAAAAACATGGTCTACGTGTAGATACGTACATATTTTCGGGCGATAACTTAGCACTATGCGTATTAGTGTCCCTTTGAAATAAGTTATGTTGGATCACTCTAAAAAACTTATTATTCTCATTATCTTGACCGTCCATGTGTTGCGAACTTATGGCAAAATTCTAAGCATCCATTGATCATTTATTTCGATCTCGAAACAAATGTTTGTGGTCAGAGGCATTCGACCACTTCTGATAGACCTTTCTAGTTTTTTATAGATCGTAATATCGATGCTAGTAATAAAACAAACTTTTCAATTTATAGTTAAGCCCCGTATTAACTAAGCCTAGAGCTATCAGGGCACGAGGGCCATCTTTCATCTAGGCTGAATGCGAGACCACGGTTAAGGAAAAGGTAGGTGCCGAACGATCGTAGAATATTTTTGTTGAATTTTCAATATGACCATGCACATGCATGCATATAAGCACTCGAGTATGGACCAAAAGCGTTAAGAACCATGCGCACCCAATGGCTATAGGGCATCCATTGATACTGTCATGTGTTTTGTCTCATCTTTGTTAGTACAATCCGTGTATACATTATTTTTTTACAAGGAGATTTCGGCAAATCTTCTGATGGGAAAAGTGTTGAAAAACTCCTAAATATTTTTGCATAGGAGCCAATTTAGTTCTAAATCGTTTTTTCGTGCCAATTAAGTCCTGAACCTTTGTCTTTGTGCCAATTCAGTCCTTTCAGCTAATTTTAGCTGGATTTTGGTGGCGTGGACTATGGCCAGCCTATGTGGTGCTGCCGACACTAATGTAAATAATTTTTTGATTTTTTAATAATTTTTTTTCTTTTTTCCTTCTTTTCTTTTTCTTTCTTCAACCCATCATCCATGGCTAGTCACCGGCCGTGGCAGGGTTGGCTAGCCTCGCTTGGTCAAGGCTGCTGTCGCCCGCCACAGGCAAGGCTCGACCAACCCTCCCCTAGGCAAGGGCGTTACCGGCGAGGGTCGGTCTAGCTTGGCCTGGGCGAGGGCGTGCCCCAGCGAGGGCTGGCCTTACTAGATCTGGCAAGGTAAGGCCGACCCTCGCTTGGCCTTGCCTGGGCAAAGGCTCCCCTTGCTGGGGACGCTCTCACTCAGGCGAGGGTCGGCCAGGACTTGCCTGTGGCGGGCAACGATGGCCTCGCCTAGGCGAGGCCAGCCAACCTCGCCATGGCTGGGGTGGCCGGCGACCGACCATAGGTGGCTGGTCACTAGTCAAAGGGTGAAGAAAGAAGAAAGAAAAAGAAAAGAAGGAAAAAAATAAAAAAATAATTACAATATTATTATAAATTGTCCTCATCAATGCCAATGGCGCCATGTAGGCCGGTCGTCGTTCACGTCACCAAAATTCGGCCAAAATTGATCGAAATAACTAAATTGGTACAAAAACAAAAGGTTTCGGATTCATTTGGCATCAAAAAAGGGTTTATGACTAAATTAGCATAAATATAAAATGTTTAGGACTTTTTCAATACTTTTTCTTAGATTTGACTATTCACCCTAGTCACAAGATCGCGAAAACTTTTTGGATAGGCTTGAGTAAGTGCATCTGGTGAAAAAAAAAAAAAGCCTAACACGACTTGACGGGGCCTTATCAAAGTTCAGTCCGGCACGGCTAGGAGATTTGCATAAGAAAACTGTACGATGGAATGGCTTGGAAAAAAAATTAAAGACCAACCTTAAGGACCTCTTAGCCCAGGACTGCTCAACAATAACTTCTAATTTAAAAATAAATTCAAATGTTCTAACGATATTATGTTATTATCAATCATCAGGAAAATAATTACAAATTTAATATTTCACTATCATCGGTACGGTACGTTACAGAGAATTAATAAAAAGGGAGGTTGCAATCAAATAGGATATGATAGGATATAGTTCAATAAGATGTAAAATTAGATTTATTTGACGTTTCTTGGCTTCCATTTATAAGTAGTTCTTCCCATCTTTATGCTTGATATAGAAACTTAAGAGAAATCGCCAGACTTGTCAACTAGGTCAGTGGCAACCAAGCTGCTGCCGAAAACGTGGGATTGTGCCAGCACGGTGGGGCTCTTGAAGATTTATGAATTAGAGATTCGTGTTTTGTTCAGATCCAGCGCGAGGTTCCGTATGCGCAACTCCGGCGGACATTCCATCAACCTTGTCCATTATGAGCACGGATTTGAGAGGTCTGGACCTGCAACACAAAGCAAGCCTCAGATAGACATCTCTCACTACTTTCTGCCACGCCCAGAGAAGAACGAAGAAATCATGACTAACCAATCCACGTCGACACCTAGGGATGCGTTTCTCACGAGTTCTTTAAAGAAATTGGCGTTGCTGCCACCTTTCCCTTCAGAGATCCTGGCGTCGGCCTTCCCATGGCTATCAGTCGCATTCACCTGAAAATTGCATGAAAAAGAGGGTAAGTAAAGAGAAGAGACAAAGCGCAAAAGGTTGACTTCAAGAATCAATAACACGTGTCCATTTTTTCTTGTTGTCAATCGAGTGAGCTGCATTGCCTCGAAAGCCCCAAAGCCTAGCACCTGGCAAACCACTTTCGCGGGATGTAGTTTTCCCAATACCAGGAGATCCACTTTACAGAACATCTTTCTTCGCACCAGGATCAGTTTGTTTTTTGCCCTTAGCTTTCTTTGCAGCATCGAGAGACCGTTCATTCCAATCCAATGTCCCAACCACTTATGGAGCTGAGTTTCCTACCATCACTTGGATTATTAACCAAAAAGGCGTGCAAGTCCATTCAAATATTTAAGAAATTCAATGCAAATGGATATATTAGTCATTTGATGTTTTCATCTTCTCTTCATATTGGGTATTATCATTTGCCAAATTTGATAAAGATCCAACCTCTCTTTATTTTGTAAGTTTATGTGTACGTCTAACAAAAGTCTCTAGTGTAAACTATGATCGACTTTGATAAACTCTTATCTAGAAAAAATGTTCTAGTAAGTGTTAATATTCACAAGCACGGCTCGTGTGGATCCGATTCAGACAAGTCAAGTCGAGTAGCACTCGGCGGGACCACCTTCCCTTTCTAATTATTGTTAATTAATAAAAATATGTCAATCTCCACTAAGTCTTTCTTTGTGTCCGCTTCCACACACATGCATCTCGACCAAAAAAATTTGATATGATAAATTAATAATTTCTGTATCATCTATTCAGAAATTTGGATGTCACTTTATCTTTTCAAAGTTGTAGTAATCTAGTTTTTTGAATGCAAATGAATGGAAGGACGAAAGATTTTTTTAATTATTTAAATTGATATAAATTAAGGCATTCGAAATTAATCGCCTACAATTATTGGATGCTTGCATATGGAGGGCTAATTTTCAGGAAAATTACTAAAAAAGTCTTAGATATATTGTACGGATGTCAATTTAGTTCTAAACATTTTAATTTGTCCAATTAGCTATAAACCTTTTTGACAATTTAGTCCTTTCGGCCAAAATCAGTCGAAAATCGCAGACGTGGATGCCGGTTGTGCTACGTAGAATAGCTAACATTGACGTGAACAATTTTTATAATTTTTTTTTATTTTTTTCATTGTGAATTACTAGGCGATGGCCACGACCCATGTTGGCCACAACAATAAAAAAAAAGAAAAGAGAAGCAAAAAATTTAAACAAAAATTTAAAAATTGTCCACGTCAGTGTCGATCATACCACAGGATGATTAGCGTCCTCGTTAGCAATTTCTAGCCAAAATTGGCAAAATGGGATCAATTGGCAAATTGTCAAAAGTTTTATGACTCAATTGACAAAATTGAAAGTTTTAAGATTGAAATATCAAAAGTGCAACAGGTTTAGAACTTTTTGGATAATTTTTCCAAATCTTTATTATGTGAAATCAGCCTGATGGTTTGGTCACTCAACCCAAACAAAGATTTTTGGCGAGGCTTATGGTCTTACCTGAATAAATAGTAGTTCTTTTGAGGCAAATATGTCATGAGGTTAGTTTGGGATTTTAATGGTATTAACCTCATAAAACATAAGTAACTCAATAAAAAATTTAGTAAATTAGAAAAATAAAAATATACATCGGGATGTAACTCAAAACTAATTCATAATTTAGTTTCACAAAAGTTGGCAAATCATTCTAACTTTATGAGAGTCAATAATTTGACACCAAGATGTTAAATTTTGACCATTACGTGATACTTTCTTGATATGCGAGTGAAAATCCGAGATAAGCCTCGTTTTTGTCTTTCTATGAAATCGAAAGCATGTTATTTCCAAAAAAAAAAATCCTCAAACAAAACATTTTTGTTCACTCGGTCCTCTCTTTGACTAACCTTAACATATATGAACATAAAGACATAATTTTATCAAGTTTTCTACAACGAACATCTATTGGTGGCACGATTGGGACAACAAGACGAAGCCCGAAGGAACGATGGATTCAAGGGTTTTGCCATGGATTTAGAGGCTCAAAAAGTGTATGGAACTCGAGAAGACGTTGAATCCTATTAATGTATTAACTTTTGAGGGATATGATAGGAGATATACTAAAGTCCGTAACGATTACTGCCAATCTGGTTGTTGAATGTTGCTACGTACCTTATGAGTAGTGATGTGGAAAGCCAACAACTTAGAGAACATAGGAGGAATTATTTTAAAAAAAAAAGAAGAAGAAAAATGCTGATAAAATGAATTTACATTAGCAGAGCTCTCTGAGAAAAGAGCAAACCGAAAATCAATGGGATAATGACCTAAATAGTTCATGAACTTTGACCTAATGTATAATGTGGTCCTCGAACTTTTAATTTCTTCAATGTAGTCCCCGAATTTTAACTTAATGTTCATTGTGGTCCTTGAATTATTAATATGTTCAATATCGTCCTCGAACTTTTGTTACACAATTAATATATTTAATGTTATCCTTGAACTTTTAGTACTTATAGTCCCTGTGTAACAAAAATTTGAGGACGGTATTGAACATATTAATAGTTCAGGGACCAAAATGAATATTAAGTTAAAGTTCAAGGATTATATTAAATAAATTAAAATTTTAGGAGTCACATTAAATATTGATTAAAGTTCTGGGGCTATTTGTGTAATTTTCTCAAAATTAATCCACGTGTGTGATGGAACAGGGCCCAAGCAAGACCGGCCCAACAATTTCTTATCCGGACTCGGGTTTAGTAGATCCGGGTCCAGTCACGATCGTGCATTCCTATGGGATATAAGTGGGCCGGTGTACGAAACCCACGGAACGGACGGTTGGGATAGATCTGGGGTGGTGGGCTCGGATCCAGGCAATACTAGCCCCGCCACGGGAGTTCTTACCACGATGTCCCCTCGATCGGGCGGCTGGGTACTGAGTAAGCGAGTCCCATCACGACCGGTCAGCTTCGTGGGGAAGTCCACGTGGACCCCGCACTGCCGTGCCCGCAAAGATGGACGGCAGCGATGGATCCCGTCGGGGTGCACCCCGGGCGCAGGCGAGCGCGGCCCCACCCCTCTCCGCCCCCAAATTCCCAGAGCTCGCAACGGTCTTGCCGATAACTTGTTAAAAAATTCCAGCTCACGCGGACGACGCTTTCCAAAGCCGAAATCAACTTCCCCGGAAAAAGGCACAAATCAAGCTCCCATCTCGCTCCCTTCCCCCGCCGGCGACCTCGCTCGCTCCCTCCCTCCCTCCCTCCACCGAGCTCCGGCCACAGAAACCCTAGCTCCGTGGAGCTGCTTCCCCCCCTCCCCCCAACCCCAAATGTAGTGCGTCCGGAATCGTCTGCTCGCTCATGGCGCTGGCCCGTGTCGCGGCTGATGTCTCCGCTCCGCCTCGCGTGCGCGGCCGGCGCAGCGGCCTCGATCGGGACGCCTCGCTGTCCCTCCTGCGCCTCGCCCGGGCGGCCGCCGCCGCCAGGATAGGCGTCCGCGGGGCCGCGGGCGGGCCGCGCCCGGCGGAGGGAGCGGTCCGGTCCCGCGCGTGGGGGTTGAGGGCCACCGAGACGGCTCGCGTTTTGGAGAACCCGCCGACTCGGAGCACCGTCGACATCCCCGTCACTTGTTATCAGGTGATTTACCTCGTTCGTATAGGTGCATGCATGCTCACGAAAATGATAAGTTGGGTCGCGTTTCCCTGCTTAGATTTTGGCTCGGTATGCTATTAAAGCTTAATTCTGGGTGCAGTCAACTGAGAAATGAAGCGAAATTAGTTCTTATTACTCGGTTGCTCATTCATCAACTGGCAAGAGTTAGCTTATCCTCGGGGAGGGGAGGGGTTGTTGTTTCGCACGAGAGGCTGTAAGCTTGGAACACGTCACCTCGCTTAAGTCTTGGGGAAGGATATTATGGCGGAGGGATGATCCGATGTGAAATTGATACTTTCTCGGTGTACTTTGCTAATGCACAATTCTCGTCCTTCATGACCAATTTTAAAAAAGGGCTTAATAATCCATATCATGCATTTACTGTTATCTGGTGTTTTTGCCCTTCCTTTTTTCATTCGGTGAACCACTCACAGCAGATTACATTTGCTTGCAGCTTCTTGGTCTCCCTGATCAAGCAGAGAAAGATGAGATCGTGAAGTCTGTTATGCAATTGAAACGTGCTGAGGTAGAGGAGGGATACACAATGGATGCCGTCAAATCTCGAGAGGTAGCTACTTCAAGGTTCATTCTTCTTGTTTTTTGTTCCATCAGTATCTTCTTCAATTAATCAAAGAGAACTTTTATGTGCTATCCCTTTTGTTGCAGGCTCTTCTTATGGACGTGAGGGATAAACTTCTCTTTGAACCAGAATATTCTGGAAATACAAGGGAAAAAATCCTACCTAAATCATCTCTTAGAATTCCATGGTCTTGGTTGCCTGGTGCTCTCTGCCTCCTTCAAGAGGTATATTTACATAAATTGGGGAAGCTAAGTATTGGCGGTTGAGTTACTATGCCTAATGCCATTGATTTTCCCTTGTCATCTTAAAATTTGTTTTCTATTAATAATCTGAAAAGAAATTGCCTTTGAATAGGAAGGACAAATACCCAGTCCTTCGGATAATTGGTGCAATGTTGCCACTTTTATTGTCAATGGCAGGTTGGAGAAGAAAAACGGGTGCTAAATATTGGTCAAGCAGCTCTTCAACATCCAGATGCAAAGCCGCATGTTCATGATCTGCTTCTATCTATGGCACTAGCCGAGGTGAGAAAAATCACCAAGAGAAAAGAGAGTTTCATCAATTTGTAGCAGCCTTGTTATGCTTCCTTGTCTTATCTTATGCGCTTTCTTGAAGTGTGCAATTGCGAAGACTAGCTTTGAGAAGAACAAAGTGTCCCAAGGATTTGAAGCCCTGGCTCGTGCTCAGTGTCTTCTCAGAAGTAAGATTTCCCTTGGAAAAATGCCATTACTGTCTCAGGTAACGTCAGATGCAATTAACCAGTGTCTTTAGTAAAATTGCAGTGGAAGAATCTATTTTTTTGTGTCGAATTCGTAATGATTTTCTTTCTTGTTGCCCTGGTCATCAATTGAAGGATTTTTAAAGTGGTAACCTGCACCTGAATAGATGGTTAATTTTAGATTAAGATATTATATCTATCTGGGCAAGATGGACTTCTTTGGAATAGATGTATGCTATGGCATATCTCGTCTTTCCTTTAAGTGTAATTAGTCATTGTTGTAAATTCTTTGGTGAATAATGTAGATTGAAGAATCTTTGGAGGAGCTTGCCCCTGCTTGCACTTTGGAATTGCTAGGCATGCCTCGTTCTCCTGAAAATGCTGAACGGAGACGGGGAGCACTTGCAGCCTTGCGTGAATTGCTGAGGCAGGGCCTTGATGTGGAAACTTCGTGCAGAGTCCAAGATTGGCCTTGTTTTTTAAACCAAGCACTAAGTAGACTTATGGCTACAGAAATAATAGATCTTCTCCCCTGGGATGATCTAGCAATGACAAGAAAGAACAAAAAATCTCTAGAATCTCAAAATCAGAGGGTGATTGTTGATTTTGATTGTTTCTACGTGGTATTGATAGGTCATATTGCTCTTGGATTTTCAGCCAAGCAGATGGAGTTGGTAAGAATAGCCAATATACTCCATCATTCTTCTTCGTCCTCCCTTGGCATGGCCTTTTTCAAAGGTCTTGCTTTATTATTTTTTGGTTGGACTTAATGTAGATAATCATTAGATTCTTTTGTGCTCATGTTAAAATGTGCTACTGATGGATGCAGATCAACAGGGCAAAAATTATTTGTGAATGCTTGATAGCATCAGAAGGTATCGATCTGAAATTTGAGGAAGCCTTTTGCTTATTCCTTCTTGGTCAGGTACGTTTGAAGTGTACACTTTTTCTGCTCTCTTTCCTCTGTATGCTGTGCTATCATATTGAATTGGTGGGGCATCATGTATTGACCGAATCTTCGTCAAGTGATTTGTGAATTACCTTGTTTCGCAGGGTAGTGAGGCAGAGGCGGTTCAAAGACTTCACCAGTTGGAAGTAAATTCCAATTCCACTACACAGAAGTCAGCTACAAGGAAGGAAATGACAGATGTTTCGGCTGCAAGTCCTTCTTTGGTGAGCATTTGATTCTGCAATGGGCTCGTATTCCCATTTCGTAATTCCTTGATGATGCATGCTTGCTATCAAAGTCAAACCTCACAAATATGTCATGAAATGTATTTTGATATGTTTAAACATGTCTAATCATATGCTTACTGAAACTAAATATGTCTGTGGGGAAGGTCATCTGACTTGTACTTTTCAGCTTAAGATAATAAAAGGGAAAAAATTCTCGTTTAGATTCTGTTTTTCTTTGATTTGGATTTTTCACTTATTTGCCTCAATTTAAGACTTAACTAACAACTTCTTCCGTACTGGATTTGCCAGCTGTGAAAATTTTGTTGTGTCTTGTACTTTTCTTTTTGTGCCAAATGGTGTCTCGTGCTCTTGATTTGTCTACTGGTGGTAACGATTTGAGCTTTACCTATGGTGTAATAAGCATCTATTTTATGTCTCTTTTAACTTTCTGGTTTCAAGCAAGTTATTATTATGTTGCTTTAGCTACCGTGGACATTGCATCATAATGTCTGTCTAGATTCTGTTGCTTCTCTGCTGTTTTGGTCATTTTCCATGTGCTCTGTTGTTGTTTTATATGTTTAACTCTCTGTGTTAAATTAAGCAGGAGCAATGGCTGAAAGATGCAGTTCTTACTGTATTTGCAGATACACAAGATTGTTCCCCATCATTGGTAAGAATTTGTTTTGGCAGCTGATTTGTGACATACTGACATAAGATATATTCACCCAGAAAAATCAAATGATTATATCAGGATTTCCCTGCAGGTTCATTTCTTTAGTGGTGAAAAAAGATCTGCTCAAAAGAAAAGCAAACGAGCGGTAGAAACCATATCGTTGGTGAACCACAGGCCACTATCCACTTCTCTAGCAACAAACAGAAGAGAATTTGAGGAATCACTTCCTACCTCAAATTCCTCCCGACACCTTGGATTGGCCGTTAAGCAGTTGACTGATATTCAGAGCACGGATATGGTTGGTCAGAACAGCAGTGGAAGTAACATTAGCTCACCCTCTGTTCAAATGAAAAGAAGGCTTGGTGTACACCATAGCACCATTTTGGATATGGTGTTCAGTGAGAAGAATATAATTGGACGGATTGTCTTTGTTGCAGTTTTGGGTTGCTTTATGTTCATAACCCTTAGGCCACTAAGCAAGAATGTGATAAGGATGGCCAATGGATCTAGATGGATCTCTACCAGCTTATCTGACAGGGATACAGGATCTACTGTCTGTCATGTGGAGTCTTTTCCACACAAGACTGGTTCTGCTCACCCTGAGGGAAACAGCATCACCAGCAGAGTGGACAAATTGTTGAGCGTGGTGAAGAAGCAGTTTGAAAGTTTCTCTGGATCTAAAAGCACAAGCAATTCATTTTTGGCTACTGGTTTGTTCTCCTCAACAGCAGCAGTTCACAGGAGGCCAATGCATTTGGAGGATGCTGAATCTCTTGTGAAACAGTGGCAAACAATCAAAGCTGAGGCTCTAGGGCCTGATCATCAAGTTCAATTCCTTCCTGAAATACTTGATGAGTCCATGCTAGTTCAGGTAAATTTCCTTTTTGTATTTTTGTATGTTTACACAGCAGTGGAGATAGTCAATAAGCTCTTGATGTATTGTGAGATACTGAGATAACTTAGCAGGCTGGTTATTGCAAGGAGGTGAGCGAGCATAGTAGCTTTAGGGTGATTGATTGGTTTTCTGCATTATCTCAGTCAAGGACCCCAGATTGTTTTTTGGGTCGCACTCAATTTAGACAAGCCATGACGTGGCCATCTGGGATCTGATTATATACCAATAACCACTTAGAGAAATATTTTCTGAAATAACATGGAAAGTTATACTAGTGCCCTTATTTTGCCCATCCCTCTCTGGACCGGGCTTCATTGTCATCCTTTCATTTTTGTTGCTTAGTACCATGTCTACTTGATTTTTTGTCATTTGTGTACATATTGGGGTTACCATAGCACTGCAACATTGTCAAAACCATTATTTAAAGATTCTCCTTTTGGGATTGCAATTAGCCCATTTTGTGAAGGATAAGTTTTCCTCAAGGTGCAAAGACATGAGATCTTTTCTTTTTTCCATCTTTTCCTCTTGATGTTTGCTCGTTTGGTGATGTTTTTTGTATCAGTGGCAAGCTTTGGCTGACAAGGCAAAAGCCAGGTCATGTTATTGGAGATTTGTCCTGTTGCAACTCTCTGTCCTTCGAGCTGAGATTCTTTCAGATGGGATGGGCATAGAGATGGCTGAAATTGATGCTCTCCTGGAGGAAGCTGCTGAGCTTGTTGATGAATCTCATCCAAAGAACCCAAATTACTACAGGTGGGTTAAGTCGTTATTGCCTATATAGGTTAATCGAGTATAATGCAATCATGAACAAATCTTTGATCATCTCATATACATTGTTCAGTTCTGCTCAAAACTCTTTTTATTGGTTTATCATATGGATGATGCTTTTGATTAAGAAAGAGAACCTATCTCCTTTATCCTTGCGGCAGAGATTTTTTTTTTTTTTGGTACAGTAATCCTTGCGGCAGAGATCCTCTCTCGAAAATGCAAAAATGCTTGCCTTGTCTGCTCTTTTACCTCATTGGTCATAACCTCCAACTTATTTTGGTTGCGATCGCGGTGTTTGTTATATTTAAGACGTTCCAGCTTTCTCTCTCTCTGAATTCGATTTGGCAGTACTTCTTGTGGGTGTTAATATCATTTTGTTTCCGCTCTTTTGCCAATACCAGCTCTTATAAAATTCAATACGTCCTAAAGAGGCAGGAGGATGGATCATGGAAGTTCTGTAAAGGCGATGTGCAAGCTCCTTCATGACATTCATCTCGGATTTCACACACGTGGCTAGAAATAGTTCGTGACGGCTAACGTTCCCCTACATTGGCTCCTTGCATCATTCGCTACTCTGCATTAATCTAGTTCTGACATGTCAACTTTAGCTGTATAGTGTAGATTTGCCAGCCGTGAATACTGGCCGTTGCTTCCTAACCCCCCGTTCTTTATTCTATTGAGAGAGAGAGAGAGAGAGAGAGAGAGAGAGAGAGAGAGAGAGTGGGTCGAGTTTGTTGTGGAACTTGTAATTGAGATAAGGGGAGTGATGGATTTCCATTACTCGTGGCACCGGTTTGGTGCGAGTAAAAACAAGGGAAGAGCACGAGTTGGATCGTGCAACGTTCTTTCATCGTTGTCCTGAGACTGGCCATTATGTTTCGTGACTATATATATATCCTCAAGAGACATTAACGTATCATCATCATCGAACAAAGACTATAGCATTCAGAAGCTCAGATTGATCAGCAATTGACGCCGTCTCATCATGAAACTCGGTAAATCCGCCTATCGTCGATGTGTTACATCTGAGATGATGAACAAGTTAGTAGCAATTTACTATGCTCTATAATGGACGTGATGCAAAAGGATGCTTAGTAAATTTCTTATTTTTTGACAAATCTCTCGTAAATTCTAAATTGAAATTGAAAATTTCCTAATCTTGAAAAGGTTTTGAATTTTTTTCCTAACGCAATGCAATAACTCATTTCCCTTTTCTCATTTTTCCTGAAGCGCCTTTTGGGATTGTTAAAAAGTGGAAAAATTACACAAATAGTCCATGAACTTTGGCTTGATATGCAATATGGTTTCCGAACTTTAAATTTATTTAATATGGTCCCTAAGCTTAAGCCCAATGTCCAATGCGGTTAATGAATTTTCAATTTATTTAATGTGATTCCTCAACTTTTGATACATATTTAATCTAGCCCCTAAACTACATGAAAATGCACAATGTTATTAAATGTCCATAGACTTTTGATACACGTTCAAGTTAGTCCATGAATTATGTGAAAATGCAGTATCAAAGGTGTGAGGACCACATTAAACAAATTAAAAGTTCAGAGACGATATTGCACATTTTTCTAAATTTCATGAACTATATTGAACAAATTAAATGCTTGAGAACTAAATTACATATTAAGCCGAAATTCAGGGACTATTTGTGTTACTGTTCCGTAAAAAGCCGAACTCGAGCCCATAAGCCCAGAAGCACGCTGACTCGGTGGGCCTTTTACCGTCGGAGCCCGGAAAGCCCATCGTCGGACCTTCGCTGCTCTGCGACTTTGCGAGAATGTCCCCCTCGATCGAGCGCTTTTCCTAGAGAGACGCGGAGAGAGAGAGAGAGAGAGAGAAGGCGAGGGCATCATCGAATCGATGGCTCGACATGCCGTGGCCAAGCTCGTAGGCTTGATCGCATCATCGGAGAAGCCGTCGTCCCTGCTCGCCCTCGCGCCCCGGGCGCGGGGCTACGCCGCCGCCGCCGCCGCCGCCGCGTCGCACCAGCCGGCGGTGTTCGTGGACAAGAACAGCCGCGTCATTTGCCAGGGCATCACCGGGAAGAACGGCACCTTCCACACCGAGCAGGCCATCGAGTATGGCACCAAGATGGTGAGCCTCACTCTCTTCTTCTCCATGCGTAGTGTAAGAGGGATCGCTTTGCTTGTGTCGTTTCTGGCTTTTTTGACGCTAGTGGGAGGCTAGATGATGACGTTCGTTTTGGCTTTGGAATCGGACGTTGTGCGTCGGTGAAATATGCGCGTTGCTCCGAGCTATTTGATGCAGTTTTTTTGGTACTAGTCTGTAGGTTTGATCGGGGATTTTCGTTATTTCGCTGTGTTCAAGTGGTTGATCTGGAATTGTTAAAGACATAGCTCGTTCGAGCTTTCTGGCTTTTCGGTCTGTTGGTGACAGCTTGGTGCGAGGTCGCACACTTTCGAATGCTAAATTCTTGCGGATCACGCTTTAGCTTTGGAGCATTGGCTTTGCTTCATGTCCCACGTTGCCCATGCATGCCAATTTTGTTTGAGTACTTCCTTCTTTTTTCTTCTGCTGGTAAATTGGTCCAGTTGGATTTTTAAGCAGTTGCATTGTAGAGTATGATGGAGTCTTTCTTTTAGTTGGCGAAAATCTGTTGTAGATTCTCCACTTTTGAGTGCTAAATCAATGTGGACGGCGGTTTGAATTCATTGACTCGGTTATGGGACTTGGGATTAGGAGTGTCTTCTGAGTTCATTATGAAATTTAATGTACTTTATTGGAACAGGTGGGTGGTGTGACTCCCAAGAAGGGTGGAACAGAACATTTGGGCCTTCCTGTCTTCAATACAGTTGCTGAAGCAAAGGCTGAAACTAAGGCTAATGCTTCGGTCATATATGTTCCTCCTCCTTTTGCTGCTGCTGCTATTATGGAGGCCATGGAAGCTGAGCTCGATCTTGTTGTCTGCATCACGGAAGGGATCCCTCAGCATGATATGGTATTCTAATTTATGCCCTTACACCTTGTATGGGTAAACAATGTTAGTTATTTGTTTCTTATCTTCTGGATAATATTCATCCGGTCCATGCTTATCTGTTGATAATTGATAACGAAGGGTTGATGCATTTTAAAAGGTTATTGAATTTGCAAGAACTTTACACTTCAATCACTATTTATTTATTTTTTTCTTTTGTGATACTCAGGTAACATAAATGCAACGTTAGGATTTTGACTTCCATTTACAATTGCAGAGACTATAAGTCAAGAACTGTTATTCTAATTGCCCCCTTCTCTCTCTCTCTCTCTCTCTCTCTCTCTCTCTCTCTCTCTCTCTCTCTCTCTCTCTGTGTCTCTCTCTCTGTGAGTTTCAAGTGGGGATACTTCCCATGTATGGCGCTGAACATAAGACTTCCTGAGATTCATAAAAAAATCTACATTTTCTGCGATTTAATAATCAAATCAATGAACATAGACTCTTCTTTCAAGCCAAAATATACTTTGGTCATTCTGGACTAGTGTAGTTACTTAGCGATTCTTTTTTGTAGAGTTGAAGAAGAAAATGGTGTAACTTATCAGGATCTGTACACTAATTATGAGTTTTTGACTTCTGATATGTGGAGTTAGACATAATAAATGTTGCTTATGATTGCAGGTTCGAGTCAAGGCTGCTCTGAACAGGCAATCCAAGACACGGCTGATTGGACCCAACTGCCCTGGTATTATTAAACCTGGGGAATGTAAAATCGGCATTATGCCTGGGTACATACACAAACCAGGACGTGTGGGTATTGTGTCCCGCTCTGGGACCTTGACTTATGAAGCAGTAAGTCTTCTTGATTTTAGCAGGAATATCACGGCATTCCTAAAATTTCCACAGTTCAAGATTGATTAGATTTACACTAGTGCACATTGTCACTTGAGGACGTGGACTCTGCTAGACACATAAATAGTTATCCAGCAACATATGCAGCAGCATCACTTTTGGACTTCTCATATCCCTTTAATGGTATTTTTGTTTTCTCTGGCTAAATGGGCACTTCCTTCTTGAAAAAGCCCATTGAAAAAATTAAAGAGTTTTTTTTTAGGAGAATTTTTGTTTATCAGTTTATGACATCCTTGCCTTCTGATCTTTGCTGAAATCGTCTTTAATTTTTGTTTTACATGAGAAGTAGTATTTGCATAGGTTTTGTCTCGTACTACATATCTGTCAGGGTCAACTCCAAATTTGACCAGTGCATTACTAATTCTTCGAGACAAAGTTGGCCCTTGTAGTTGCTCATATCAAATACTGACTCTGTTTCTTTGCCCTGGTGGGAACTCTGGTTTGCATTTTGATTAAAATCAAGCCCTTCGGCCCTCACATCATCTAAATTTCGGTCGAAGACAGCTTGCGTCTAATCTGTATCTGCCTGGATCATGTCCGATATTCTAGAGGCAGTATCCATCTTATGAGTACTTGCTGAATTTGGAAATTTGTCACTTAGTTCACTTGTCAATTTTTGTTTGTGGGCCTTGTTGGTCATTTGATTTTTGCGGATTCTTGTTTGCTTGAATAGCAGTCTTATAGATATGCCAAATGGGATGACAAAAATATATTATTTCTCTATCTTCCCTTTTCCTTGCAGGTTTTTCAAACAACCGCAGTTGGTCTGGGACAATCCACATGTGTGGGAATAGGTGGGGACCCTTTCAATGGGACCAACTTTGTTGACTGCCTCGAAAAATTCGTCGTGGATCCCCAAACAGAAGGTAGATGTCCAGAATGTCAGTTAGATGCTCATAATTCGATGGGGGTTGTTCATGATTGTTTTTCTCATTATTCATTTTGTCGCTGAGCGAGAGCTTGTGAACAGACATGTTCTTAGTATTCTTAATCATCTATTTTGTCAGTAAGATTTTAGGATAACTGGTTCAAAGGAAGGGACTTTAAATGCCTTATGACTTACGAGAAATTCTTGTATGAGAAAAAGGGAGCACTAGGATCCAGGAGACTAATACAATTTGGCCCATTTGGCCTGCTCTTTAGCTAATCTATTTTCACCAATGTGAGTTCAGTATGAGGAGCCTGAAGACTAACAAGAATGTTGAAGTGGTCAACCTGATTGGCGTGGGTTACAAATCATAGAATTTTCACTTGCAGAAAAATCATTCTGTTCTAAGATTAGTTAAAGTAAGACACTAGTTTAGCCATATTTCAAATTTTTGTAAACTCTTTATCCGTTAATTTCTGAGATATGAGCGCTGGGCTGCTATAAGATGGACCGTGTTGAGTGCCAACTTCCTAAAGAAGAGGATGTACATGAGGTGGAGCTTTATAGCAGTGGTAATAGAATAACTCCTATGTGTGCTGGCGATGTCTTTGCCTGGTTCTTTGTGGCAAATATAAGACTACCAAAAAATTGGAAGCAGTATCAAGAAATTGCTTCAACAAAGTTTCTATATACATATTCTGAATATTCCTAATTTGAGTTTCATGCATTTGGCTTAGATCAAAATAGAGTGTATGTTCTCTTGGTCGATTGAACTGGTATAGATTCCCTGAAAGTGAATCTCTACTGATAATCTCATCACTACATCAATTCCCTTTGAATTATTGGTGATCTTCTAATTCCGTTCATACAATCCTGTTGAACATTGATTTCTGACACTTGTACACCTCCAGGGATAATTCTAATAGGTGAAATAGGTGGAACTGCAGAAGAAGATGCTGCTGCATTTATTAAGGTGAGGAAATATGTTTTTACCCTTTGATGAATCTTTGCAGTTCATGACAAAATGAAAGAGATAGGCATAACTGGGGCTTTTGTTTGATTATTCAGTCTCCTCTATCCAAAGATAAGATTTCTACATATTTGGAATGCTTTATTTGCTGTTTTGTGTACTTTTTAATGAAGATTTTTTCATTACTTCTGGAGCTTGCTTGGCAACACATTCTTGCTGTCAGAGCAACTTGAAAGAAACTTTTGGACTTGTGCTTGTAATGCTTGCTTTTGCTTCAAAGCTGGTTCATAGTAAATTTCTGGATTACTGGAGAACAACTGACAGCTGAAAGCTCTCTTGTTTCGCTAGTAGTACATACTATTCATGCACACAGGCAACTCTACAAAGAAGTTTAGTAATGTTCACATATTGTCAATCAGTACCTAGGGCACTAAGAACTTCTTCTGAGTGCTGTTATAAAGAGAGCACTTGTATCTTCTAGTCATTAAAATTGAATGAAGTGTAATGTTTTGACACGTCCCGAAGAAGATTAAAAAAATGTGAACCTTTTCATTTCACGTTTCCAAAGCACATTGGTAATTGCTTAACAAGTCCCGAGGATACCTGTTTTCCTTCTATTATGTTTCAAAACTGTTGCATAGTTTAGTGTGGCAGTCCAGAGGGATTTGAATCTTGTACAACTGCTGAGCTGCGCATTTGTCATTGTTTGAGTTCTTCTGCTTTAACATCACCTACTGATCGTGAAAACGAAATGTTACTTTCTCTGGAGCTTGCCATGTTTTGTGTATTTGGGAAGAGTTATACTTGCAAAGACTAGTCATGCTGTGCTGCCCCATATAATTCTTCTTCATTACTGTCACTAAACTATCTTTGGTGATCAATCAACCAGGAAAGCAAGACAAAGAAACCCGTTGTTGCCTTCATTGCTGGTCTAACTGCTCCCCCTGGTCGTCGTATGGGTCATGCTGGAGGTGAGCATTTCCTCCATTTACTACTCTCAACACATTTCCACTATATCTACAGTTCAGAAATACCCTACGTTACGTTCTAGGACGTTCTTATTTCTCATATAATTGAGGTCCTATATCTTGCTTCGTGCAGCTATTGTGTCAGGTGGCAAAGGCACAGCTCAGGGCAAAATCGACACACTTCGAGAAGCTGGGGTTATAGTAGTGGAGTCCCCAGCAAAGATTGGTGCTGCTATGCTTGATGTGTTCAAGCAGAGAGGTCTTGTCAGTAGTTAGTATTGAGTAATCAGTATCGAGTAACATGAGTCAAGTTAACATCAACACGAATTCTTTTTTTTTTCTTGAGAAATTTTTGAAAATATTATTACTTTTCATTTCCGATCTTAATTTAGAGTAGTTCTAGAAAGCTTGGGTTCTGTATGCGGCAGATGATTTCAACAAATGAGCACTGAGGCCATCTAATATTGGATGTTGTGCTCTTCCTCTTGTAGCTAGGGTACAAAGAATTTATTATCACCTAAGAAATTAGCTAGTTTATTTCATAAACCAACTTCATAGAATACCTCTAGCTATGCTTCACATGATTTATGGAGAGAGAGATAGAGATGGTGGTGATTGGAGAGAGAGCGTGGAGTGGTGAGTACAACGAAACTATGGCTCCATGGATAGCTAGCGATGGCGGTGGCAAAATTCTTGTTTGTATAGTATGGTGAAGACCAGATGAAGAAGAAAGGAGGAGGAAGAGGAGGGAAAAAAGGATGAAAAGAAATGAGCTGGAGAAAAAGCTGGTGATCCAAGTTCATGTTTTTGGCTGGTCATTGCTGAGGTGGCGCTCCACGTCAGCAGAAAATGCGACATCGGGGATCACATTGAACATTGAAGAAGAGAACCTTGCTACCTGTTCTTTTGTGACCATGTGATAGCCTCGTAATTGTTCGTTTTCAAATTTGGCGATGTAATTTTTGGAGACTCAACTGGTAACGATCATGTTCACATGATCTTTAACGAGCGTGTGGCTACAAGGAACGCGCGGCGAAAGGATCTCGTGGAAAGCTAACGTTGCGTGTAGTGGTTTCAGTAGCCATGCTATAATGCTAAAAGATCACATTGAGTGATGACATGTACTTGCAATCATTGATAGTCACTCCCAAAAGCATACGTCGCGGACCCGCAGTAAGGAATGACGATACATTCTTCATTAATGCTTAGTTGACCATAGATTATTATTGCATTTGCGGCACTTACAAATTCAATGAAAGAGAGATTACATATATCAGGAAATACAAGAAAAAAGAGACTAGAAGCGATAGCCTGCCTGTTCAGGGCATTGACTGATCGATCCGTCTCGCGGAGTTTCGCAGAATGTCTATATCCTATACCTCGCCAGGGCTTTCCTCCATTCTTCCCCTCAATGTACACTTCGGTGCTGTAACATATGAATGTGGCATAACGTTGGCAACAAATATCTCGTTCCATTAAATCGAAGTCCAAATAATTATGTGATGTATATGTGGTGAGCTTTCTCCATGGCTAATCAAGAGCTGCTTTGTTCCTACGGCCAGATATCGGTATCGGGAGGCCCTCCAAAAGTGGCCCGGTGATGGACGCAGCTGAAAGCACCGGCAGGTCTGGTTTCAAGTTCCACTTCGAGGTTGGCCAAATGGATGAGGACCTACGGCCATCTTGATCCTGGAGGCTAGATAAGCTCAAGGCCTTCTGTACTCCAACAAATTCATCGACCATTACAGAATCCCCGATACCAAGAGGGATAGCATTCGACCAACTCGACTCCACATTGCCGATCAGCGATGTTCGGCTGGCTGATTTTGGTCTCAATGCCAGACCCTTTCCTGTTACTGTGGAGAAACTGCTGCGGCTTCCACCACTGTTTTCTTCTTTCAACAACTTTTCTGGAGTCCCAACCCCTAAATCCGGTTCTGCCTTTTGACGCCTCCGGACAGACTTTTCACTAGATTTCTCTCCCTCGTCATCCCCAGAATCTGCAAGAGGCACAAAGTCTGCAACTCCACCATCTTGGGAAAAACCTAAACTTTGAGTCTTGTAAGTTGACTCAGGAATCGGTAAGGCTTTAGGGGGCAACCCATTGCCATAAATGTATGGGGTTCCTGTTCTGTAAACAGTCATTTCCATGCCTTCTACGCTTCTTTCATTCTGCGAATCGAGGCCATAGTAGCTTTGCAAGGTGTTCATTGCTGAAGAGACCTTTTGTGGTGATTTCAATCTAAGAGACTCGAAGGAGTCCAAGATATTAGAGGTGGTGCGATGCGAGTGACCATTTTTGCACCCATTCTCTCTGCAAATGATGTGAGCCTTATTAATCACATAGTTACAGTATAATGTGTAGAGATGATTGTACAGACTACTATCCCCTAACAAGACTGAAACATGAGGCATCACAAAAACTGATGATTCTTCTTTCTTTTATCACTTAGGAGCAGTACTCATTAGCGAGCATCTGGTATATGAAGATATTTATACTTCTCTCCACATAAGGAAGACTAAAAGCCAGAAAAGCTCTATCCTTTTTAAACTCCCTTTTCAATACATTTAGGTAGAAGCCTTGACTATCTCAGTTGATAAACATCTCATAATAATGACTACTATTTAAGTAACAGACTTGGCGATCTCACTTTATGTAAACCAAGACAAGAATCTCCCTCCACAACACTGCTCTGTACGTATAGCCAAAAAGAGTAGACAAGCACAAGAAGTTGATGAGCAGTTTATTAGTGAGTAACGTCAACTTTCACCAAGAAAGTGGTTCTTATAGAGAGATAATTTCAATGGCAACGGAAAGAATACTTCCGTAGGAATGAAAGAAGGAAATTTGGAAACGGTGGGTTTTCATCAGTTTAGTGGATTCAACTCCTCGTTTCTTGGAAATTTTTTCTACCAGGGAGTGCTCTCCAAGTCCTTGCGAAAACAGGACAGGAAGAATTTTTTTCTTTCAGTTTAATTGTTTTCAGGTCAATTTGGCTTCACAGAAGCACAATAATTTTTAACTTTCCTATCACCAAGGCCGACTCATCTGGGGATTATCTTGCCCAGGTTAAAACTTTAGCTGCTCTATAAACACCCAAATGTGCATAACTTTGAAATTGTCTGGTGGTAAAAGGGAATGACAGCAATTATAAAACTCCAAGGAAATCTAGGGGATTAGAGATCCTTAATTACTTAAAGAGAAACATTAGCTCTGCATCTTTCAGGCCCATGTGCATATTTCAAGAAAAGGTCGGACATCTCCCACGGAGAAGGGTCAGAGGGATGTCTTCCCAAGGCTATGGACGTCTTGATTCTTTTAGACCTCCCTAAAGAGTCTGGGAAAAACAAACCCCAGCATGCTTTCTAGAGTACATTGCAGTCTCTCATTATATTAGTCAGTAGTGCAGTAGCTACATTTGAAGGACTTTGTTGATAACTGCCCTTAAAGTACTTTGGCATGTACCTATATAAGGATAATTTACTACTTACAATGTAATGGTTGTTTCTAGGCAAGCATACCAAACACATAAAAACTTGAATCATTTCTTGTTACGTACACTTAACAAGCACTCATAAGGAACTCATTAACATGACCACATAATTGTTGTTAAAAGAAAAGGCTTGTCAGGTATCCAACTACTCTGGTTATCCTTGTCCTTTTTAAGGTTTTGACCATTAAATACTGATAGGCAGAGAATATACTGCAATGCTATAATTAACAAGATAGGGACCTATCAAAAAAGCAATCAAATATAGGTGTTTTGCGGTCTTTTGCTTCAGAAATACGAGAGTCTTGTCTTCATAAAAAATGTCCTCAATATAACAAAGCATCAGTGCACAATACCTTGAAGAACCAGAACCATCAGACAGGATCGCAGAAGGTGGATGTCTTCCTGGTAACGGTATCCGCAACGTCTTCAGAGCAAACATTTGAAGATCAGTGGCTAACCCATTCATCCTTTTTATATCTGCGACCTATGCAGCAAAATAAAAGCCATTAGAAGAGCGAGACAACCTCGAGCGACACACATCATTTTAGCTATATCACAACTCTGAGATGGGAACACTTGTTCTGGTGACCTAATCCCATGAGAAGGAATGCAAAAGCTAGCCACTTGACTATAGGGATGTTATCTCTGGAGAAGTGCAACACACTCGATGGTAACAAATGTAGAACTATGTTCTAGAGTAAATCAAACCATTACACAGGAAAGACCTCGCTGCTTTGCCACATTAGTTTCTGATTCTAGAAGCACAATAAGGCACAACGAGACTATCACAGGCATATCATTTCATATGGTTGATGCAGAAAGAGTAGTTCCCGTCACATGCAAACCCCATGAGAGGATTACTGGATAGGCTGTTGGCACCAGAAACCGCAGAGACCTAATAACCATGTAATTTCTTATTTTTACTTCCATCTCCATGGCACATTCCACTCTATAAGTCAGCCTAAAGATGACTTCGAATCTGATTGAAAATCAAGGATTGGATCCAGAGAAAAACGCATCCAAAGTTTTGTGCAAAGCCTACACAACCTAACCCGAGCCTTTATCCAGGGTCAGATACCAGTAACCACAGGCCTCGTGCAGGTCCGAATTAGCTAGCTCTTCTGGCATTCTGACATAGCTAGTCAAAGTAAGTCCCGACAGCCACCTTAACTCTTCCCGGAGCGAAATACAAAAGTACACCAACGAACTCCGGGAAGGTGCTCGTCACTCTTCACCAACGGCAAAGCAACAAATGCCCGCTCCTTCACTTTGGAAAAAGCGCAGAGCCAATCAAATCAAGCTTCAAGCCGTTTGCTTCAGCATCCAGGGCCATAAAAGTCCCAATCGAGCCCAGCCATCTCCTCTTCGGGAGCGACCTCAATCCCCACCGCACAAGATCTAGAGGTACTCGCGAGCGCGCCGGCACACAGAAACGAAGCGGCGGGCCGCGGGAAGGACCCACGAATAGGGGAGGGAAAAGAACCGACAAACCTCGACGCCGTATTTGATGGCGATCCCGGCGAGAGTGTCCATCTTCGTCACCTCGTGCTCCAGGTGGTTGCCGCCATTAGCTGCTCCCGCTCCGTCCGAGCCGCCGCCGCCGCCGCCGCCACCGCCGCCGACGCCATTGGAAGGAGACATCCTCCCCACCGATCCGACCGCCCGCGAAATGTCCCCCTCCCTCCCTCGCGGGATCGAGCCGATCTCCCTCCGGATCAACGGAAGAAGGAACGCGGACCGAGAGAAGCGGCGAGAAGCTTAGATGGAAGCGTGACGGTGACGAGCGAAGGTGAAAGCGAAGGCCTCCTCTCTCTCTCTCTCTCTCTCTCTCCTCTCTTCTCTCTCTCCGTCTCTGCGATGGCTTTTGTGGAACAGCACCGACAAAAAGAAGAAGGATCGAATGAACGATTGAATGCGGAGAGAGAGAGAGAGAGAGAGAGAGAGAGAGACGGACAGTGAGACGAGGATAGTCGGACCGAGCTTTGTCGGAAAAATTTTATGGATTCTGCGAAAATTTAAATAGGAAAAAAAATAGAAATAGTGAAAATAGAAATTTCTTTCCTCTTTTTTCAACCATATATATATATATATATTCTCTCCGGTGAGGAAAAGTACAACTATTTAAATTGGGTTATGACGAGTGATTATTAACAAGAGATGCGGGATTTCCCCTACCGTCCGCCAATCATGCGGACGCACACGCAATTTTGGTGAAATGAGTCAACGGCTTTGCTAACGAAAGTGTCGAAAAAGCCCGAGTGAAAAAAAAAATTCCTCACGGTCAAATTCAGGGAGACTTTTTGCATCTTTGGGCGGCCAATAGAGGAAGGGGTCGCCCGCGTTTCGGTCGACATGATTCGGTAAGGTTAGGCAAAAACGCACGGATCAGAAACCACGTATACGCGTCAAGTTATGGAAAGGACTCGCGTTTTTTCAACGAAAGTTTGGAGTGAGACTGAGAATCGTGGTCAACATCCAGTTTCTAGACCATCTCTTATCGTTGAGTCATCGATTTGAATTTCGACTCTCTAATTTGGATATAGCCCGGAATTTAACTATATGTAGAATTAACTTCGCCCTTTGCACCGGTAAACGAACTTATTAAGCTGCCAAGTGGGAGATGTCGACTCGATATAGCTCCTTATCATGGGTCGTCGTTTCTTTGCTTCCAAGAGTTCCAAGAGGTGGGTACGGAGGCATCCGACGTCCTCCCGCTTTTGGGATTAGCTCAGATCTGAAGGTAAAGAGCGTGTTAACGGCGCCCTACGTTTACCATATCTGGGATCAGTAAAAGTTCGTAATGCATCGGGGGGTCTTTATCGTCTGCGGATACTTTCTATACAGGAGGACAAAGCATTATGTTTTCACATATATGCCTGGTAGCAACTGAGTCTACAACTCATTGTTTCACGTTGGCCACAATATTGGCCTGGGAAACAACAACATCAATTGCATCATCAGATCATTTGCCAAATTAGCAGGACCGTCATTTCCCCCACAATTTTTGATTGGCTAATTTCTAAGTTACAGCATCTTCACCAAGGGTGAATACATATTTTTATAGCGGATTTTGTCTCATCTAAATTCAACATCCAATTAACATCACTGTATTCTTTCAATACAACGGAAAATCCACTATGTAAGATGCCGTAGTTTCATATTCATGTGGCTGTAAAATTACAACTCTGCAGTTTATATTTGACCTTCATATTCCACACTTTTTGCTCATTGAATCTCACATTCACACACATAAAACAACATATTCAATTCTCATACAATAATTTACATGAAAGCACACTTCACAAGTTAAACATACACATGTAGGTAGCATCAATCGCACCATCACACCAACATTTTCTCTTGTTTCACGCTTTCAATCCATACTTACAGTTCGTTCACTCTCAACATAATGAACATGCACAATGAATCATAATATGCAATTTGGCGTATTAACATGATACGCAATAAATATGCTAAAGATATTCACGTAAAGTATGTATGATTTCTCACTTTGATATATGACCCTTATTAACTTGTTCGCTGCAATTACACAAAATTGTTGCAGAGAACACAAAAGACATTACGATGCAAATTTTGTCATAGACATGGCACAGAGTAATTAATTAAGAACAATCAGCAAAAGAAGTGGGAGAAAAGGTTGCTCACATTCACAACATCAGAACTCCTGATGGCACGTTCATGTGGTTAAAATGCTACCTTAAGTGCTCTGAATCAAACAGCTGATACTTAAACATGAAAAAATCATATGTATACCTCTCTTTAGATCTCAAGAACACCCATTGAGGAGTGAGTCTATAAAACATCGCAAGCACAAATTGCCTAGGTCAGAAGAAACGTTCACCAAAGAAAATATGAAATCAGATGCATGCTTGGATAACAGTATGTCAAGCGTGCACACTATAAACAACCTCAACACTTACATCCCACATCTCAATTATTACTACTCATAGAAGGAATAGACATCGTCAATGTTTTCTCCGGTAGGACTGATCACATACACTTCTGCGGCTCCCTCGAACAGGCTCAAAGACATTATAGAACAACAGCAAGCACCACCAAGCCTTGTTTCGGTGAAAGGCGTTGGCTATATGGATCCCCTTGATGCTAATGCATTCTATGTTGTGCTAAGGCTAAAATGGAAGATAAATAAAATGAAATGTATTACGCAAAACACCCTGAGCGTGCATGTCGATCAGTTTATCCTATGGCAATACATTCGATAGACAAAAAGTACAACTCTAACGGTACAAACATGAAAATGAAACTGAGATGACATTAATCACAAAAATCCCTTTTTGAGTGTTTCCATCTTTTTTTTTTCATTAAACTGAGGTCACTACGGTATGGCTAATATCAAGTGGCCAACCAATTAAAACAATCGGAGTAATCAAATCGCAATGATCTCTAACACATCTTAATCAACAACAAATGAAATGGCGCATCTTCGATCCACAAAAATTGTCAGATTAAAACCAAGAATCGAAACCCT
Organism: Syzygium syzygioides; assembly: GCA_031216285.1. Classification (NCBI taxonomy): domain Eukaryota; kingdom Viridiplantae; phylum Streptophyta; class Magnoliopsida; order Myrtales; family Myrtaceae; genus Syzygium; species Syzygium syzygioides. The sequence goes on from CM062249.1 coordinate 17,612,792, forward strand.
AACCTCAAGAAGAAGCTCGCTTTCCTCCTTCATAACCAGTTTGCACTTAAATTCATCGCCTTTCATGCAGCTATTTACTAAATCAATAAACACTGGAGCACTGTTCACTGCCCAGAAATTGCCTTAAAAAGCCGGAGAGAAGTCAAATGGGCTCGACATCGAAGCACCTCCCCAAATGCACCATTATAAAGCACCTCAAAAACCATCAATAAACATAGGCACAACTACAGGTATTAACTCAGCCCATCGACGAAGTTCAACGTGGAGCACACCATCAGCCATTGATCTCTAACTTGACCAATCGTTCACGTCTGTGCTCTTTAGGGTTTGTTGCCCCTTAACCCGCAAGCAACATTCGCGGTTTCAACGAAACGACCGGAAGCTCTTTTCTGCCTGTGGTCGGTAATGTCCCATGACAAGCTGTTGTGAATATATAGTTGTCCTTTACCATCTCCAAGTCCTTGTTCAATTTCAACGGCGGTGGTAGTAGTGGCAGTTTTCAATTTCGGAATCCACAAGGCATTTATCCTTAAGATTGTTGGAAATATATTAGGTAACATGAAAAAATGAGAAGAATTGAAAATATATTGAAAAACATGAGAAAATAAAATGAATTGTCTAAGGCGTGCTAATCACTATTCTTAAGGATAATTCCACCCCTCGTAGTACGAAACTCGGTGCGTAAGGCTCTAGCAGCTATCCTCTCAAGACACAACAAACCTTCTTCTATATTCAGCATTGAATATTAGAAGGAACAGGAACTTATGCATATCATAACAAAGAAAGGAAAGATAGATAAAAGAGAAAACAAAGAATATTCTTGCTTTGATATATATCACTTTTCAATTATGCTCAAAATAACAATTTATATGTACAATCTTTACCAAAAAAAAAAACAATTTATATGTACAAGAAAGACAGCCGTTATAGAACAATCGGTAATTATTAAAAAAGTGATCGTTATATGACCATTATAAATAATAGAGGCTTTATGAATAATTAAATCAAACGTTATAAAGCCATTATATGACCGTTGTAAAACTATTATAAAATGATGACTTTATAGCTGTCATAAATTATAACAAATATTTCAAAACTTTCGAAATATCCAACTGGACCTTGCATTCTCATATGCTGCAGCACCAATATGATCGAAGGCTCTCCATGAAAAGCAAGACTCTCATGCATGAATAGCTTTTTCTGCAGAGTTAGTGATCATGATAAGTGGAGAGCATGCTCATGCTTATGCTTTGCACTCCTTTTCTATTTGAGAACATTCTAGGCGAGGGCATCCAGCCATTGCCATTTCTGAAAGTGCAGTTTGCATTTCTTGTAAGTGGACACAATAAAGATGGAGAAGCTTTTGGGTTTTCGAGTTTCCCTTATGACCGTGTAAGTTTAGCTGGCGGAGTGAGTAGGTTTCATCGCCCAATGCCAAGATGGAATTATAGCAGAGTCTAGAAAGACTACCTGTCGCTGATATTCATATAAGGTAGACAGCAATTTGTTAAGTTATGCCTTTTCATTAGTAGATCAAAAGCAAGGCCCTGATCATGAACTGTCCGAACGTGATACGCGACGCCCTAGGCAAGGCCCTGATCGTGGAGTTGTTCATGAAGAAGGTGAGAACTTATACGCAGCGGAATATGGTCTCATAACTGATCGCAAAGGGGAAAGCGGCGCAAACCAGGAGGCAGGCGGCGGTAGGCCGGTGACGACGAGATGCATGTGGGCCTAAATGAGGTGGGACGGTCTCGTGAAGGCGATGAGGGCTTGAGAGAGGGACGGGTGGTGGAGGAGTGTAAGCCCCTGATCGCAGCTTCATCCGATCTCGTGGCAATATTGTCACGGTCAACCTCTAAGACTCAGAGGGAAACCCACGAAAAACCTGAGCTAATTACAACAGTTAAGAGTGTATTATTCAAGATCATTTATTATGACAACATCAAGCGCAATCACCCGGAGATATGCAGACATGGAGCTCTCCTAGGTTGATGAAAATAATGAAGCCATTATTAGTTCATACCCTATAGATTTGTCGATTGTCCATGATACCAGAACGATGTTTCATTTTTTCTTTTTATATCAAATCTTCATTTTGACAATAGAATTTGTGCCATGAGTTGACTTTCTTGAGAAAATAGGGTTAATTCTCGTGGTGTCTTAAAACCAAATTGGACCGACTGATTCGACGAAATTTTAATCATGTCCGTGACATGATAATGTAGCTCTTTGTTTTTTCCCGACTTACCAATTTAATCCAATTTAATTGCACATCTCTCATTCCGACTTGAAAATCAGTTTTATCTTTAGAGATGATTGTGGATCAATATCAATGACACGATGGTCGAAAAGCTACCTGATCAAATAATTTTACGGAACTGTATTATGTATTTACATTGATATCCTCCTCCGGTTAAAATTTAACAATTAATAATTTTTGTCAACTAACGTCATTCTTCAACCCAAAACTAAACTAATGTCATCCAACGGTTAACACTTGATGAAATACGATATAGAAACGTTCCTTTTGTATCAATTGGCCTTGAAGACGTCCCTCTTTCTTTCAAACTTGCTTTGTGATAAATGTGAAGTGCCTATTGAAGAAACTGAAGCCCGAGTAATTCAATCGTTTTTAACCTAATCTGAATGTTTTTTATAGTAGCTTTTGTTATGTGCCAAGCAGATTGGGAATCTAGTGTATTACACGCTTGCAGAATATCCAAAGTAGATTCGAAAAATGCTTATGCAACATATACGGGGAAAAGTGTCAGAAAAGTCCTAAACTTATTGTATTGGTGTCAATTTAATCATAAATTTTTCATTTTGTGTCAATTCAGTCCTTTCGACTAATTTTGGTCAAATATTGTTGACATGGACGTCGGCCGGCCTACGTGGCACCACCGGAGTTGAAGTGAACATCTTTTTAATAATATTCTAATATTTGTTACGATTATTTATGTATTTTTTATTCATTTTCTTTTCTTTCTTTTTTCCTTTCTTTTCTTCTTCCTTTAGCCGATTGTCAGACCACGGCAATTGACCAAAGGCTAGGGTCGGCAAGGTCGACCTCGCCAGCCACTAGCAAGCCTCACCCTCGCTGGATGGTTGCAAGAGTGGCCTCGCGCTGGGCTGGTGAGGGTGAAGGTGAGCCTTGCCATGTCTAGGCGAGGCCGTCAAAGGCTACGACCTTGTCGGATCTGGCAAGGTTGAGCCTTCCCCAACTATGGCGAGGCTCGCCTTTGCCATCGCTAGTGAGGGCGAGCCTCGTTAGTGGCTGGCGAGGCTTGCTAGAGGCCAGGGAGGACCTTGCGAGGCCTGTCTTCTCAGTGATCAGCTAGAGGAAGAAGAAATGGAAGGAAAAAAAAAAGAAAAAGAAAGAAAATAAAAAAAGAAAATAAAAATAAAAATAAAATATTATTAGTTATCTATGTCGACACTGGCAATGCCACGTAGACAGGTTGGCATCTATGTTAACAATATTCGGCCAAAATTAGCCGGAAAGGATGAATTGGCACTGGGTCAAAAGGTTTAGGACTAAGTTTACACAAATGCAATAGATTTATGACTCTTCTAACACTTTTCTCCAATTTTGTTATTCACTTGAGTTTGATGATGCAGGGATAATTTTCAAAAAATTCTTAAATCTGTTATACGAATGCCAATTCGTTTCTAATCTTTTTAATAAATTGCAAAATTAACTTATGGCTAAAATTTCCACGCAAATTAGCTATTAGATTGTGCGAGAATTATCAACAACTTGGCAACTAAGTGTGAGCTTTTACTTTTGCAAATCTGGCAATTAGTTGTCAAGTGTAAGTTGAAGCTGGGAAAAGTTTAGTATTATCATAATTGAAAGGTTTATGACTAATTTGGCATAAGTGCAATAGATTTAAGAATTTTTTGGTAATTTCCCCGTTGTTAAGGTAATATGTGGATTTTGAAATTACATAGGGAAAAGTTTGAGATGATCTTGGGGATTTGCATTATATAATAATAATAATAATAATAATAATAATAATAATAATAATAATGATAATAATAATAATAATAATAAGGAGAAAAGAATGGTAAAATAGTGATGGAGCCTTGGACAGTTCTACTGTTGGTAAAATTCTTTTTCCTTTGTTGTAGAATTTGTGAAGAACTGGAGCATGACCAAACAACATTTGGATGTCCCGAAATTTGATATAGGACACATGACGCAATATAGACCAAAAGGGAAAAAAGCATTAATAGAAAGTGATGGACAAAATATATCGAGAACAACTTAGAGGGTTTTGGCGTAGAGTTTGATTTGATATCTTCATCCTAATCTTAATTTTAGAATTTCTTTGGAATGGGAATAAACACACTTTTTTTTTGTTTTCCTTAAATAGATAGATTTGAATCTTTACAATATTATGTTGTTATCATAAACAAACCAGCGAAAATTTTGTTATAACGTAGGGGGGTGGCGGTCAACTTGATGCGGGAGAGGTACGAGTGCAGTTCGATCTTGTGGATCAAACCTTATTCCATGGTATTTACATGAGATTTTTCTTTTTTATTCTTAAGCAAGCCCCCGAAAGGGCTTAGTTGATCCATGATTTATGTTTCATCTTTCGTTTCGTTTTTGTTTGTTTTGAGTAATACATCGATCAAAGCATTAGGTCTTCCATTCTTTAGGTCAAGCAAGCTCAAGAGGCCATAAGCCAAGAAGCCAATTTCGATCTCAAAGTCTATGATTGATGAGAGTAGGGGGTCAAGTGAGGTCGGAACCTAATCTTGCTCTCTTCTGTCACGGCATTAGAGGAGTTAGCCCGCCCTTCATTCATCAGGTTTCAAAGTAGACTTTGCTTCGACCAGAGTGTTGTATAAAGAGGGTCACCCGGTGGCTTATGAAAGTCGAAAGCTTAGTGATAACGAGAAAAAATTAGGTGTGAAGTATTATGTATAGGAAATACATCTCTGATTTTTCAGTAATCTCAAATTTTCCTTCTCTTTCTCTTCCCTCTACTCTGTCGTCTCCTCCCACTCATGCACTATGTAAATCAACTCAACCACTTACTAATGTGAGTTAATGACGGAATGCATCCTTCGTGCGGAAGAGTACCAACAACCATGATCGCGGTTTCGATTGCCGTACCGTTGGCTTTAAATTGTGGAGGAGTCATGCTCGTTGGATTGTCCAAAGTGGAGGGCGTGTTTTCTTGGAGGAATTTCAATGATTACGAACTCGGTCTTTGACTGGTCGAGCGATTTTTTAGAAGCTCAGCTCACGCTTGTTGGGAGCACCTAAAGAAGCATTATGAAGATATAGAAGCTTGAGTATAATGAAAGCGGTGAAGGTGAAGGTGAAGCAGGATCTCAGCAAGAAGTCATCCAGCTAAAACTGGAAATCGATCGTCGATGCAGACGATCAATCTCACAAAGAATGAGAAGGCAAAACAGGAAGAAATGCTTTGGGAGGCAAAAGAGCTGAATTTCCCTCTCATCCTTATTGAGCGCCGGCGCAATGACGAACCGATAGAGGCTCGGAAATTATTGATCCAGGTAACTTCCTCCCTTTCTTTCTCTGTTTCATAAATCTTTCATGCTCAACTCAACCCATCATGCAGGCATCCAAAAAAGAAGAAAATTTGAAGAAGGGTAGCATTTTTATCAAGAGGATGGGCGAGCTTGATCCTCGGCCCTTCCTGGAAGTCCTAAAACAAGGTGATGATGAATCGCCTGAAATAACAGCTTCTGTGTTGTGTTCCTCTTGGACTGAGCATTTGGCCAATCCCTCATGGCATCCTTTCACGATAATCAAGGATCCTGAGGGGAAGGAGCAGGTATAACTTTATGCATCCTCTCATTTCACTCCATTTTCCTGGATTCTTGCTTCATTTCTCTTGCCTCCATTTTTTTTTTCTGGATTCTTGTTTCATTTCTTCCTATTTCAGGAAGTCATAGACGAGATGGACAAAAGACTGAAATCCCTGAGGGATGACCTGGGAGAGAAAGTTTATAAAAACGTGGTGATGGCGTTGCTCGAAATGAACAAGTACAATCCGAGCGGCAGGTATGTCGTCTCGGAGCTATGGAACTACCATGAGGGAAGAAAGGCTTCACCGAAAGAGGGGAAACAATGTATACTGAATTGGTGGGAGACCGATATGGCCAAGATGAATAGGCTTTCCAAATTATTATTATCGAATCAGCCTCCAAGTCTTCCGTAAGCCTCCATGTTTTGTTGTTCGGTTTGGTATGTTTCGTTTTGTATAAGTTGACAGACTTGACCTAAGCTGCTCGTGCATTATAAACTCTTTGCCATGTCCTAAATTCAATTATTTAGTTCAAGTGCTTCACTGTTTGTTATTGAGATTCTGAATGGTGTCATGGTACTGGTATTATTTTCTCATTTTACAACACTACCTAGCCAAAAGAGTACGAGGGGAAATGGGGACTGTAAGAGTTTAGTTTGATTTGATGATGGCGGCAAAAGTTTCTAGTCGATTGGATCAAAGAAATTCTTACGAAGAATAAATCAGGTGAGGCACATCAACATACCCCTCTTATAGGGGAAGTTCGTCATTATCATTCCAGAAGCTATGGAAGCAATTGCTAGCCATTTCAAAGTGAAAGAGATGATGCAATTTTTTCTGTTAAGAAGTCCAAATAAGAATGCCAGATAGAATTCCCGAGGTACTCAAGACGATGGTGTTGTGCGTGTCCAACAAGGGGTGATTGTTTTGGGCGATGTTTCTTGCTTAGGTCTTTTCCCTCCTGTGGTGCACCGGCCGTTTCCTTTCGTGGTGGTCATCTTGACTGTTGTTGTCTGAATGGTCGCCATGGTTAATACAGCATCGCAAGATGAGAAAATTTTAAGTTTAAATTTAGAATTTGCGAGAGATTTGCAAAATAAGTTGAGAGTTACTTAAAATTCTTTCTAATTTGAATCGCGTGAATTGTTGAGCATAGTGAATTGTTGCTAACTTGTTCATCGTCTCGGGTGCAACATGTCGACAACGGGTGGGTTCATAAATTTTATGGCAAGACAGGATGGATTGCTAGTGAGTCATGAGCTTCTGAATGTTATATGATGATTCATATGTCTCTTGAGGATAATAGTCACGAAACATTATGACCACTCTTGGAATAATAATTAAAGAACGTTGCACGTCCAACTCTTGTCCTTCTCTTGTTTTACATCACATCGAAACGTTGGCCGTCTCGATCGATTTCTAGCGACGCGCCTGAAAACCGAGACAATTGTCATGAAAGAACTTGCACATCGCATTTATAGAACTTCCATGATCCATCCTCTTGCTTCTTTAGGATTAAATGAATTTTCTAAGAGCTGATATTGGCAAAAAAGAGGAAACAAAACAAAATTAATGCCATCAATAAGTACAGCTTGTTGGTTGGTTGTTTGTTTGTAAAACAAACAAAATAGTGCTTTTTTCCTTTGTTTCAAATAAGAAAGTTTTGAGAAGGTGGCTACTTTATATGTATAAGTGTTTTTTTGCTCCTTAAAGTGAAGATAATGGGGTATGGGCTAGTCCACACAATACCCTCATGCGGGTGCACGATTATTAGGCGCACTTAGCACTAAGCATTAGCTCTCCCATTCTTTAGGTCAAGCAGGCACAAGAGGCCATCGGCCAGGAAGCCAATTTCGATCTCAAAGTCTATGATTGATGAGACTAGTGGGTCAAGTGAAGTCCGAACCTAATCTTGCTCTCTTCTGTCACGGCATTAGAGGAGTGAGCCTGCCCTTCGTTCATCAGATCTCAAAGTAGACTTTGCTTCGGCTGGGGTGTTGTATAAAGAGGGCCACCCGGTGACTTATGAAAGTTGAAAGCTTAGTGATAACGAGAAAAAATTATGTGCGGAGTGTTATGTATAGGAAATATATCGCTCATTTTTCAATAATCTCAAATTTTCCTTCTCTTTCTCTTTCCCCTACTCTATCTTCTCATTCCTCTCATGCACTTTGTAAATCAACTCAACCACTCACTAATGTGAGTTAGTGATGGAATGCATCCTCCATGCGGAAGACCACCAACAACTATGATTGCGGTTTCGATTGCTATACCGTTGGCTCTGAATTGTGAAGGAGTCATGCTCGTTGAACTGTCCCAAGTGGAGGGCTTGTTTTCTTGGACGAATTTCAATGATTACGCACACGGTCTTGGATTGGTCAAGCGATTTTTTAGAGGCTCAGCTCACGCTTGTTGGGAGCACCTGAAGAAGCATTATGAAGATATAGAAGCTTGAGCATGATGAAGGTGGTGAAGGTGAAGGTGAAGTAGGATCTCAGCAAGAGGTTGTCTAGCTAAAACTGTAGATTGATCGTCGAGGCAGACGATCGATCTCATGAAAGATGAGAAGGCGAAACAGGAAGAAATGCTTCAGGAGGCAGAAGAGCTGAATCTCCCTCTCATCCTTGTTGAGTGCCGGAGCAATGACGAGCTGGTAGAGGCTCGAAAATTATTGATCCAGGTAACTTCCTCCCCTTCTTTCTTTGTTTCATAAACCTTTCATGCTCAACTCAACCCATCATGCAGGCATTCAAAAAAGAAGAAAATTCGAAGAAGGGTAGCATTTTTATCAAGAGGATGAGCGAGCTTGATCCTCGGCCCTTCTTGGAAGTCCTAAAACAAGGTGATGATGGATCGCATGAAATAACAGGTTTTGTGTTGTTTTCCTCTTGGACTGAGTGTTTGGTCGACCCCTCGTGGCATCCTTTCACGATAATCAAGGATCATGAGGGGAAAGAGCAGGTATAATTTTATGCATCCTCTCATTTCACTCTATTTTCTTGGATTTTTTATTCTTTTTATAAGAGCTGGTGTTAGCAAAAGAGAGGAAACAAAATAAAATTAACGCCCACAACAAGTACTGCCCGTTGGTTGTTTGTTTGTAAAACAAACAAAGAGTGCTTTTTTCCTTTGTCTCACATAGGAAAATTTTGAGAAGGTGGGCTATTTTATATGTATAAGTGTCTTCTTGCTCCTTAAAGTGAAGACAATGGGGTATGGGCTAGTCCATATAATACCCGCATGCGGGTGCACAATTATCAAGTGCACTTAGCACTAAGCATTAGGTCTCCCATTCTTTAGGTCAAGCAAGCACAAGAGGCCATCAAACAGGAAGCTAGTTTCGATCTCAAAGTCTATGATTGATGAGAATAGGTTGTCAAGTGAAGTCCGAACATGATCTTGCTCTCTTTTGTCATGGCATTAGAGGAGTCAGCCACCCTTCATTCATCATGTCTCAAAGTAGACTTTGCTTTGGCCGAGGCGTTGTATAAAGAAGGCCACCCGGTGGCTTATGAAAATCGAAAGCTTAGTGATAACAAGAAAAAATTTAGTGCGGAGTATTATGTATAGGAAATACATTGCTGATTTTCAGCAATCTCAAATTTTCCTTCTGTCATTTCCTCCTTCTCATGCACTTTGTAAATCAACTCAACCACTTACTAATGTGAGTTAATGACGGAATGCATCCTCCGTGCGGAAGAGTACCAACGACCATGATCGCTGTTTCGATTGCCGTACCGTTGGCTTTAAATTGTGGAGGAGTCATGCTCGTTGGATAGTCCAAAGTGGAGGGCGTGTTTTCTTGGAGGAATTTCAATGATTACGAACTCGGTCTTTGACTGGTCAAGCGATTTTTTAGAGGCTCAGCTCACGCTTGTTGGGAGCACTTAAAGAAGCATTATGAAGATACATAAGCTTGAGCATGATGAAAGCGGTGATGGTGAAGGTAAAGGTGAAGCAGGATCTCAGCAAGAAGTCATCCAGCTAAAACTGGAAATCGATCGTCGAGGCAAACGATCAATCTCACAAAGAATGAGAAGGCGAAACAGGAAGAAATGCTTTGGGAGGCAGAAGAGCTGAATCTCCCTCTCATCCTCATTGAGCACTGGAGCAAGGACGAACTGGTAAAGGCTCATAATTTATTGATTCAAGTAACTTTTTCCCTTTCTTCCTCTGTTTCATAAACCTTTCATGCTCAACTGAACCCATCATGCAGGCATTCGAAAAAGAAGAAAATTCAAAGAAGGGTAGCATTTTTATCAAGAGGATGGGCGAGCTTGATTCTCGATCCTTCCTGGAAGTCCTAAAACAAAGTGATGATGAATCGCTTGAAATAACAGCTTTTGTGTTGTGTTCCTCTTGGACTAAACGTTCCCCTCGTGGCATCCTTTCACGATAATCAAGGATCTTGAGAGGAAGGAGCATGTGTAACTTTACGCATCCTCTCATTTCACTACATTTTCCTAGATTTTTGCTTCTTTTTATAAGAGCTGGTATTGGCAAAAGAGATGAAACAAAATAAAATTAACACCCATAATAAGTTCTGCCTGTTGGTTGTTTGTTTGTAAAACAAACAAAATAGTGATTTTTTCATTTATCCCACATAGGAAAGTTTTGAGCAGGTGAGCCACTTTATACGTATAAGTGTCTTTTTGCTCCTTAAAATGAAGACAATGGGGTATGGGCTAGTCCACACAATACTCGCAATGGGGTGCGTGATTATTAGGCGCACTTAGCACTAAGCATTAGGTCTCCCATTCTTTAGGTCAAGCACGCACAAGAGGACATCAGCTAAGAAGCCATTTTTGATCTGAAAGTCTATTATTGATGAGAGTAGGGGGTCAAGTAAAGTCAAAACCTGATCTTGCTGTCTTTTGTCACGGCATTAGTAGAGTGGGCCCGCCCTTCATTCATCAAGTCTTAAAGTCGATTTTGCTTCGGTCGGGGTGTTGGATAAAGAGGGTCACCCGGTGGCTTATGAAAGTCAAAAGCTTAGTGATAATGAGAAAAAAATTAGGTGTAGAGTATTATGTATATGAGATACATCGCTGATTTTTCAGCAATCTCAAATTTTCCTTCTCTTTCTCTTCCCTCTACTCCGTCTTCTCCTTCCCTTCATGCACTCTGTAAATCAACTCAGCCACTCACTAATGTGAGTTAGTGATAGAATGGATCCTTCGTGCGGAAAATTACCAGCGACCAAGATCACGGCTCCGATTGCCGTACCATTGGCTCTGAATTGTGGATGAGTCATGCTCGTTGGATTGTTGATCTAGGTAATGGTAGAGGTTCGGAAATTATTGATCTAAGTAACTTTCTCCTCTTCTTTCTCTATTTCATAAACCTTTCATGCTCAACTCAACCCATCACGCATGCATTCGAAAAAGAAGAAAATTCGAAGAAGGGTAGCATTTTTATCAAGAGGATGGACGAGCTTGATCCTCGGCCCTTCTTGGAAGTCCTGAAACAAAGTGACAATGAATCACCTAAAATAACAGCTTCTGTGTTGTGTTCCTCTTGGACTGAGCGTTTGGCCGACCCCTCATGGCATCCTTTCACGATAATCAAGGATCCTGATGGGAAGGAGCAGGTGTAGATTTATGCATCCTCTCATTTCACCCCATTTTCCTGGATTCTTGCTTCTTTTTATAAGAGCTGGTATTGGCAAAAGAGAGGAAACAAAATAAAAGTAATGCTCACAATAAGTACTACCCGTTAGTTGTTTGTTTATAAAACAAACAAAATAGTGCTTTTTTTCTTTATCCCAGGTAGGAAAGTTTTGATAAGGTGGATCACTTTATATGTATAAGTGTCTTCTTGCTCCTTAAAGTGAAGACAATGCGGTGTGCGCTAGTCCACACAATATCCGCATGCGGGTGCGCGATTATTAGGCGCACTTAGCACTAAGCATTATGTCTCCCACTCTTTAGGTTAAGCAGGCACAAGAGACCATCAGCCAGGAAGCTAGTTTCGATCTCAAAGTTTATGATTAATGAGAGTAGAGGGTCAAGTGAAGTCAGAACTTGATCTTGCTCTCTTCTGTCACGGCATTAAAGGAGTGAGCCCGCCCTTCATTCATTAGGTCTCAAAGTAAACTTTGCTTTGGACGGAGTGTTGTATAAAGAGGGCTACCCGGTGGCTAATGAAAGTCGAAAGCTTAGTGATATCGAGAAAAAATTAGGTGCAGAGAATTATGTATAGGAAATATATCGCTGATTTTCAATAATCTCAAATTTTCCTTCTTTTTCTCTTCCTTTTACTTTATCTTCTTCTTCCTCTCATGCACTCTGTAAATCAACTCAACCACTCACTAATGTGAGTTAGTGATGGAATGCATCCTTTCATGTGGAAGAGTACCAACGACCATGATCGCGGTTCCGATTGTCATACCGTTGGCTTTGAATTGTGGAGGAGTCATGCTCGTTGGATTGTCTCAAGTGGAGGGTGTGTTTTCTTGGAGGAATTTCAATGATTGCACACTCCGTCTAAGACTGATCAAGCGATTTTTTAGAGGCTTAGCTCACGTTTTTTAGGAGCACCTGAAGCAACATTATGAAGATACAGAAGCTTGAGCATGTTGAAGGTGAAGGTGAAGGTGAAGGTGAAGCGGGATCTTAGCAAGAGGTCGTCGAGCTAAAACTGGAGAGCGATTGTTGAGGCAAACGATTGATCTCATGAAGGATGAGAAGGCGAAATAGGAAGAAATGCTTCAAAAGGCACAAGAGCTGAATCTCGCTCTCATCCTTATTAAGCGCCGGAGCAAGGACGAACTAGTAGAGGCTTGGAAATTATTGATCCAGGTAACTTTGTCCCCTTCGTTCTCTGTTTCAAAAACCTTTCATGCTCAACTCAACCCATCACACAGGCATTCAAAAAAGAAGAAAATTAGAAGAAGGGTAGCATTTTTATCAAGAGGATGAGCGAGCTCAATCCTTGGCCCTTGGAAGTCTTGAAACAAGGTGATGATAAATTGCCTGAAATAACAGCTTATGTGTTTTGTTCCTCTTGGACTAAGCGTTTGACCGACCCCTCGTGGCATCCTTTCACGATAATCAATGATCTTAAGGGGAAGGAGTAGGTATAACTTTATGCATTCTCTCATTTCACTTCATTTTTCTGGATTCTTGTTTCTTTTTATAAGAGCTGGTATTGGCAAAAAAGAGGAAACAAAATAAAATTAACACCCACAACAAGTACTGTCCGTTGGTTGTTTGTTTGTAAAACAAATAAAATAGTGCTTTTTTCCTTTGTTTCACATAAAAAAGTTTTGAGAAGGTGAGCCACTTTATATGTATAAGTGTCTTCTTGCTCCTTAAAGTGAAGATAATGGGATGTGAGCTAGTCCACACAATACCCACATGCATGTGCGCGATTATTAAGCGCACTAAGCACTAAGCTTTAGGTCTCCCATCCTTTAGGTCAAGCAGGCACAAGATGCCATCAACTAGGAAGCCAGTTTCAATCTCAAAGTCTATGATTGATGAGAGTAGGGGGTCAAGTGAAGTCAGAATCTAATCTTGCTCTTTTCTGTCACGGCATTAGAGGAGCGAGCCCGCCCTTCATTCATCAGGTGTCAAAGTAGAATTTGCTTTGGCCGGGGTGTTGTATAAAGAGGGCCACTTAGTGATAACGAGAAAAAATTAGGTGCAGAGTATTATATATAGGAAATACATCGCCGATTTTTCAGCAATCTCAAATTTTCCTTATCTTTCTCTTCCCTCTACTCTGTCTTCTCCTTCCTTTCATGCACTCTGTAAATCAACTCAACCACTCGCTAATGTGAGTTAGTGACGGAATGCATCCTTTGTGCGGAAGATTACCAACGACCATGATCGCGGTTCCGATTGTCGTAATGTTAGCTCTGAATTGTGGAAGAGTCATGCTCGTTAGATTGCCTCAAGTGGAGGCCGTGTTTTCTTGGAGGAATTTCAATGATTACGCACTCGGTCTTGGATTGATCAAGCGATTTTTTAGAGGCTCAGCTCACGCTTGTCGGGAGCACCTGAAGAAGCGTTTTGAAGATATAGAAGCTTGAGCATGGTGAATATGGTGAAAGTGAAGGTGAAGCAGGATCTTAGCAAAAGGTCGTCGAGCTAAAACTGGAGATCGATCGTCGAGGTAGACGATCGATCTCATGAAGGATGAAAAGGCGAAACAGGAAGAAATGCTCCGGAAGGCGAAAGAGCTGAATCTCCCTCTCATCCTTATTGAGCGTCGGAGCAAGGAAGAACTGGTAGAAGCTTGGAAATTATTGATCCAAGTAACTTCCTCCCCTTCGTTCTTTGTTTTAGAAACCTTTCATGCTCTACTCAACCCATCACGCAGGCATTCGAAAAAGAAGAAAATTCGAGGACGGATAGCATTTTTACCTCAGCCTTTGCTGGAAGTCCTGAAACAAGGTGATGATGAATCGCCTGAAATAACAGCTTCTGTATTGTGTTCCTCTTGGACTTAGCACTTTGCACGCTTGTGTGGTTGCGGCCGCGGATCTTAATTAGCACTAATCCCTGTTTATTTTATAATTCTATTTTCATTTATGAAATTCGAAATTAAAAAAAATTATAGAATTATTATTATTTGTTATTATTATTTTATTCTAAATTTTCATATATCTTTTTCAACATGACTATTATCTTCGTACCAATTCACTATACATCTTTTTGATGAAGAGACGTCTTTTTTCAAAAGGGTATGATTAGTGAGTTAGTTTTTACATTGTTGAATATTAAGTCTCTTCATTTGGAATTTTAATACACCTTTTTATTCAAAAAACAGCAGTTATTCTTTCTAATTATTTTCTTAGAGAGATCCTAGAGATATATCGAAATTGCTATTTGGTATTCTCAATCGAGACTTTGTTGCATCCTAGAGGAAATTTGTCGGTGATCATTAGCAACTTTATGGGGTAAATAATTCCTTAAAGAAAGTGATATCATACATCAAAGTCTGACTTCGTTGTTTTTTTTTTTTTTGGTAACCCAGGAACCCCCCGCACGGCCGATAGCCGGAGGAGAAAACCTGGGGTGACGCTAGCGCAGGACCCACTACCACGGCGCCACACTTAAGAATCCCTAACGACTACGCTGGGGTTTGAACTCTGGTCCCTTCGTGGGGGGACTAGAGCGCAAGCCAACGCAGCCGCTGCGGGCGGTGGTAGTCTGACTTCGTTGTTCATCCCGTTTGAAATTGAAGTTTCTTTTCTTCTACAATTCGAAGGAGCATATCTTTCCAACAATTTTAAGAAATTATTCGTTCAACAATGGAGTTAGAGACAATCAAGGTCACAAACCAAGACATGGTGAAACTAGACCGGTTCGATGAGAACAACTTTGCTCGTTGGAGGGACAAGATAATGTTCCTACTCACTGCTTTGAAGATATCCTATATTATGGATCCTAACCTGAAGCCTATAGAGGATCCGAAGCCTACTACTGAAGGAGGCCAATCGAGCACAGAAGCCGTGGAAAGGGTTAAAAAGGAAAAGAAGAAACGCGAGGAGGACGAATTGCAGTGTCGTGGACATATTCTGAACACACTGTTTGATCGACTTTACAACTTATTCACTGAAATGAAGTTGGCTAGAAAAATTTGGAATGCGCTTGCATTCAAGTACAAAGCGGAGGAGTAAGGTACCAATAAGTATTTGATCACTAACTACTTTGATTTTAAGTTTGTTGATACTAGACCTTTGTTGGAGCAAGACCATGAACTACAAATGCTAGTTAACAAAATTCGTGCCCTGAAAATCGAAATTCCAAAAGCCTTTTAAGTTGGAGCAATTATTGCAAAATTTCCTCTAAGTTGGAAAGACTATGGAAAAAGGCTTATGCATAAGTCAAAAGACATATCTTTGGAGCAAGTTCAGAAACATCTTCGAATTGAGGAAGAGTCACGTGTACATGACAATTCTTTTTTGTTTGATACCAAGGTTAATACTATGGAGGGTAATCGATTTCAATCCAAAAACCGCCTGAATCTCAAGGTAAAGAAAGGGCCGAAGTTTAAGAAAACACATAAGAAGAAGAAGGATTCTTGTTTTATCTCTGGTAAAATGGGACACCATGATAAGGAGTGCAAGCACCGCAAGATGATCATATTCAAGGACAAGAACATTCCGACAGTGAAAGCATATGCGAATTTGGTTGAAGAGAACTTTGTGGCCATGATTTCAACCAAGTTTTTCAAATTTGAGAATTTCCGAAATCAATGATAAGGTGGCCATAGTTACTGAAATCAATTCTACTTCTGTCCAATCTAGTTGGTGGTTAAACTCCGGGGCTACGGTTCACATGTACAAGGACAAATATATGTTTAAACAATTTGAAGAGACTGTCGACAAAAATGTTCGAGAGGTCTTGATGGCAAATAACACTCTTGCAAAGGTTGCTGGCAAAGGCACAGTGGAACTTGATCTTACTTCTGGAAAGAAGATTACTCTTCTTAATGTGTTATATGTACCCGAAATTAGGAATAACCTAGTTTCAATTGATTTACTTTGTAAGAGGGGCTTTTGGATTTTGTTTGAATCCGACAAGGTTATCCTGTCGAAGAATGGGATATTTGTGGAGAAGGGCTATGCTAATAATGACATGTATCAACTAAGTATCAATAATATTATCATATCTTCTGCTTATACTATTGAGTCTACTTCTTTATGGCATAGTAAATTAGCACATACAAATTTTCGCTATTTAACTAATATGAAAAAGTTACAATAATGTATATACACAAGTGGCAAAAAACCAAGTAGATATGGGACTAAGCAACAAAAACGAAAGGATGACAATGAAGCCTGGCCAGAGAGGGATGGGCAAAATAAGGGCACTAGTATAACCTTCCATGTTATTTTAGAAATAATTCTCTATGTGGCTATTGGTAAAAAATCAGATCCCAGATGGTCACATTATGGCTTGTCTTAAGTGAGTGCGACTCAAAAACCAATCTGACCATGGGGTTCTTGACTGAGCTAATGCAAAAGCCAATCAATCACCGTAAAGCTACTTTGCTTGCTCACTTCCTTGCAATAACCAGCTTGGTAAGTTAGCTCGGTATCTCACATTACATCGAAAGCTTATTGAGTATCTCCACCGCTGTGTAAACATACAAAAGTACAAAAAGGACATTTACCAGAACTAGCATGGACTCATCAAGTATTTCAGGAAGGAATTGAATTTGATGATCGGACCCTAGAGCCTCAGCTTTGATTGTTTGCCACTGTTTCACAAGAGATTCAGCATCCTCCAATTGCATTGGCCTCCTATGAACTACTGCTGTCGATGAGAACAAACCAGCAGCCAAAAAAGAATTGCTTGCGCTTTTAGAACCAGAGAAACTTTCAAACTGCTTCTTCGCCACGGCCAACAATTTGTCCGCTCTGCTGGTGATGCCGTTTCCCTCACGGTGAGCAGAACCAGCCTTGTGTGGAAAAGAGTCCACATGACAGACAGTAGATCCTGTATCCCTGTCAGATATGCTAGTAGAGATCCTTGTAGATCCATTGGCCATCTTTATCACATTCTTGCTCGGTGGCCTAAGGGTTATGAACATAAAGGAACCCAAAACTGTAACAAAGATAATCTATCCAATTATAATTCTCACTGAATAGAATGTTTTATGTAGGTCGATTAGCTTTTCGTCATCATAACACCGAAAAGATGAAAGCAATTTTCCAGAAAACGATTTTTTTTCGAACTTTATTTCGTGAAAAATGAATGATAAAATAATTGCTTTTATATCAAATAAGATAATTATTTAATGAAAAATATTTTTATTATCGACAGTAATTTATATCTAAATATCTTTATAAACGATGAACATATTTTTCGTTAGTTCATTTTTATAAGTAATATAAGTAATCATTTGTATGATAATATTTTTTAAATTATTCGTTTTTTCGCAAAACAGACATGGTTATCATGTAATTTTTCATGATATTTTTCTCTGGAAAGAAACCCGCTGTTGCACGCTCCTGTCACCATAGCTCCCTCCGACGGCAATCGGAAAAAAAGAATTTGACGCGCACGTCATGATTGGCAAGCCAACAAAATGCGCACAGACACTCAACACTCTCTGAAATTTCTTTATAATCTTTTTTGGGTGGGGGGTGGAGTCAATATCTCTCTTCGGCTTCTATTAATTCACTTCTCTTCCAGATTCCTCACGCCCAAATCGGATTTGACGCCCAGGAATCCCGGAAACCTGAGATTTAACACGGCCACACAAATTTGTAATAATTACCTGATAAAGAATTTTTACACGACTTCCGTACTGGTCCAGTGAAAATCAAGAAGCCCACGTGGGATCATTCCTTGAAAAGAAAATTGGTCGTTTTCTTTAGGACCACTCAGCCTCAGGAAAGGGCATCGATCTTGAAACGGCATCTGTCAGGTTGTGTCGGTTTTCATGGATGGACCAAGAACCCTACAGCGTTTTTTCCGACCTTGTCTTCCCCCCATCTTTGCTTATAAGCAACGACACTCCATATCAAGTTGCGCACGCACCCATTAATGGGGTCGCTTTTCTTGACTCGGAATCTATCCGTATAAGTAGTCTTGATTCATAGGAATCCATCGCTATTCCTGTCTTGCGCATATTGAAGATCGACCCATCACGGAGACCGAGGAGAGCACATGTCCATGGCAAGGAGCGGTCTTGTCTAATACGGTGCACTGGTCATCTTGTGTTCTTGTTTTGTGTTGACTCAGTGTGCTTCTGAAAACGTTCTAATTACTCAGTTCCTTGGATAAACAAATGGAAACTAACCATTTTCCTTGATGATTCTCATGAAAAATAATTTTTTTTATCACAAAATTTTTAATGAAACAAACGCATCCTTAAATAGGCCGAGACCATCTAAACAATTGATCATGTAGATCCCCAAATAGGATCACCTAATTAATGATTCAAAGTAATACAGAACAAAGTTTCTTCCACAACTCGAAAGGTTTTTACACAGTATAAACCTTCATCAAGAACTCGAGACACCAGTGAATTTCAAACTGCAAAACTACATTAGGTCTCTGCGCAACAAATGTCTCTGCTGAAAGTAACGTGAACTCTCAGGTCTAGCCAACTTCAGCTCACCACTCACTCATGAGATCTGTTCGTGACAGCATCACAGTTGGACAAAACCAAGACCTTGAATTTACTGAGTCTATGCCACGTCTACCTGGCTTATATCACCCTGTTCTAAAAGAAAAACAGATAGAAATCTGGAGTATCATCACCATCCGAATATATGACGTCATAATCCTAACAACCAAATGTTGAACCAAAACCACATTATCGTTTCAGTTTTTCTCCACGACTACCTGCTATAGGCGTCGCTCTAATAAACTCCAAGACAATTTCGTTTCGCTAGAACTAGGCAGCTGATGATCTCCAACACAATCTGTCCTAGGGAATTTGTTTGCAAAAGATTAGCTAGAATTGCAAATGATATTAGTCTACCCATAACTACTATCCAACAGGCATAAAGAAACCTTGGAATGCATACAAGGTGACAGTGACATTTCTCTCCACATACGTGACGAAAAGTTGGCAACATTCAACCTATTATAGATGGTTCCCTCCATTAGTAAGAACTAAGAACTCATAGTTTTGATGAGGGAACCCCTCATCAGATCTCGCGAGGGCTATGGCCAGCCGTCCAAAGGATTTGCCGGTCAAAAATCCCAAAAAGGAAAAAGGGAAAAAAGTAAAAGAGTAAAAAAAGAAGAAGAAAATTCATAAATTTTTCTAAAAAATTATAACAATTGTCCACATCAGCATTGGTCGTGCCACGTGGGAGTGGGACGGCCATCATTCACATCAGCGGTTTCTTGTCAAAATTGGTCGGAAATATTACATTGGCAAATGGTCAAAAAGGTTTAAAACTAAATTAGCGTAAAAATTGTCCAAAAAGTCCTAAATTTATTGCACTTTTGCTAATTTAGTTATAAACATTTTAATTGTGTCAATTGAGTTCTAAACATTTTCGTGTTATATCAATTGAGTCCATACGGCCAATATTAGCCGAAAATTACTGATGTGGACACCGGTCATCCTACGTGACATGGTTAGTGCCAACCGCGCCACGCATGATGGCCAGTGTCAACATTAGCGATATCCAACCAAAATTGACTCAATTGGCAAAAAGAGGTGAGAATGTTTATGACTCAATTGGCAAAATCGAAAAATTTAGAATTGAATTGGCAAAACTGTAAAAATTTTAGGATTTTTTGGACAACTTTCCCCTTTCTCGTGTTTGTTCTTCAATTTCGTCACGGAGCATTATCAAAACATTGCAAGTCCTTTCAGCGAAAAAGATGAGGAATTTCCAACTCTCGTCAATCGAAGACCGGGACCACGATGAAACGCCAACAGGCAAAACTTGAATACACCCAATTAACAATTTCTTCAACTCGAAGGCACCTAACTACCCACCTAAATATCAAATGGGCATGCCACAATTTCTGCCAAAACCCCGTAGTTTGATGTCAATTTATAATCTTAAAAAATTCTTTTATGTAAGTGTGATAACTAATTTGCAATTATCGCAGTGCTCTTTGTTGGGCTTGAGCCCAAAGCTAACTAGTACAACGCCGTCAGGACAGGAATAGGAAGAACATTGTGTCCTCATTCAAGACGTGCGTAGCCTGCTTCTACTTCTTCCACTTCATATATGGCTTATGAATGATCGTTCAGACACCCCGATCCACTTAAACAACCAACAAAGAGACCATGACACGGCTGCCTTGCATAGATAGGTTGTAAAACTCGACACCCAATGAGAGCGTCGAAGATCGATGCGTTCTTGACCTGTTTGATTCACGCAGAGATGGTGTTCGTCCTTGGACTCCACCGTAAAAGGGGCTGTTACCTGGTACGATGCCTGAGCTACCAGATTTCTCCAAATAATGCTTTTTTTTTTCGGTAAAGAAAAATTGAAGATTCTCCAAATAATGCTGTTATGTCTACATTCCATAATTTGAGAATAAGACCCGACTTAATCTGAGTTAATTAAGAATTATGACTCATACGTGTTAAGAATTTATTCCTTGCCTTGGTATCGTCTATGCCCATTATTCATACCAACTCACTTGGTCTCATGGAATTCGTCATTCTTCTTGCTCATATTTGAAGTTTCGTGCTTAGTCGGACGCTGATGGGGCCAGAGATGCAACAAACCGTCGGTACTCCGCGACATAATTTGCTAATAATTCAAGCCAATTCTCTCGTTTCCTAGCATAACATAATAACAAAATGTTAATGCACAAAATCTGAAATAAAAAAAAGAATAGTTTTGGGCTTTTTGGTTTGAAACGGTTCAATTTGATTCGAGGCAATATCTTGTACGGTTTCACCGTGTAACATAATGTCCAATATGCTACTTCTTTGTATATAATTATTTAATAAAATTGTACTGGTTCTAGTATAGATGATGTAATTATGTTATCTATGACTATGATGTTATAATTTTAACAGTGTTATACTAATGTCGGCGATTTCCGGTCAATTTAAGGACTAAATTGATCGCCGTAAAATATGTTTAGGACTTTTTGGATAAAATAAAGAGCATGTCAAAGGAGGAGGAGGCGATTATAGCGAACTTGAATGCCTAATGGCAGATGACATATTAAGTCGCTAGAGTATTAATTATGCATTTATAGTATCCAAAGCTCTCAAATCTGTCCGATAGCAAAACCAGTACGATGAGTTATGGGATAGATAAAGTCCTTTGTAAAGAGCCGCACTCCAATCTCATCAAGCAAAAAAAAAAAGAGAGAGAGAGAGAAAATGATAATTACGCTGAAACTTATCATGAAGGTACAATTGAGTCCTAAATGTAAAATATAATCGAGTCTTGAAACTTATAAAGAGTGCAATTAAGTATGAAAACTTGTCTAATTAGTGCATTCAAGTCTTTCCGTTAACTCTGTCAAATTTGGCTAATCGAAAATACTGATGTGGCTTTTTTTTCTATGCCATTTTTTCTCTCCGACGTGGCACTAACTTGGCTAAAACATGATTGATAGGGCTAAGACATCGTCATTGTGATCTAAATATAATTTTTATGAAGCGGCAAAAGGGCAAGGCCGGTGGAGGTTCGGGGGCAATGGCGGCACGAAGATGTGTGCGTGCGAGCGGTGACCAAGCGTGAAGGAGTAAAGCAGGTCCGGAAACTTCTAGAAAACTTGCGTTTGGAGGGAAATTATTCTTACGTGATTTTCTCTGAAGGATCGACCAATTCTCATTGCCTGATCACAGGACACTGATGGGGACAGAGATGCCACAAGCCGACGGTACTCTGCAACAAGATTTAATTCTCTTATTTCTCAATGAATGCTCTCCTTGATTTCTTTTTTTTTTCAGTTTAGATGCTAGGTGCTGCTCCAGCAGGAACAAGCTTCCATGCTTTGCTTTTTTTTTCTTTTTTTTCCATTTGATACTAAAAGGAGTTTTACTCTGAAACAGCAGGGAAGTCTAGTACTAATGAGGATAGTGACAAAGAAGAGGAGGATGAAGATCTTTTTGCGGTCATTCTGTATGAGGATGTTAGTGAATACTTGTTCTCACTGTGCTCAGAAGAGAGCCGGTTGTTCTTAATGACACTGTTCGTGGAATTTTTTTTTGGAAAGATATCTCAGAGGTAGGCTGCACTAGATTAGCGATGCATGACAGTTTTGTCCTCTCCTTTGCATTAAATTGCATCATATTTCATATCTCCTAATGACAATGATATCAAGTGATGCATAATTTAGTGCCAACTTTGGTCATTATTAATATGCGTTGAACTAGATCATTGCCTGTGGTTGGTCATTTGGGTCATATTTGGAAATTTCATGTCCACTTCAGTGCATCCCTTGGCATTTTTCAACCAATTCAGTACTTCTCATTCAGAGAATGCTTAAGAACTTGTAGGAGCTCCCATGCGATTAAAGATCAGGCAGTAGTCTGTCAATCCTTGTGCAGGAAGTTCGGATGATCTTCATGGCATCCGTTGAAATTCTTGGTAGTTGTTTGATGTGTAACTGATTTGGCTGTATTAGATATCGAAACAGAGACATCGGTCTGTTTAGGCAGCAAGGTGCTCCAGATACTAACTGATTTTAGTAACGGATGCAATTCTGTTCACAAATGAGAAAAGTAGGGATCATAGTTAGAGAAGTTTATTTGACTGTATTTGATTAGAACATAGCTCAAGTCTAGTTTTTAAGTGCCAAAGAGCTATCTGATCTGCAAGAAGTGATGAGAGATAAAGAATTAAATCTGCGGAGTGATATTTATGAGATCCTTTTGCAAGATGATATCGTATTTTGACGTCATACGTGCTTCATAATCTGGGGTCATGTGGCATCTCTCTGTGTTCTTTCTTGTGAATTTGGCATATGAATAATGACTTGACGTAACCACCCGCCTGGGTGGCGCTGCTGGAGCGCGCACTCTTCCTCTCGCAAAAGGTTGAGTGTTCGAATCCCGGGCGCCGCAGGGTGACTTAACCGGTGGCACGTGTGTGGTGGCTAGCACGTGTCGCCCCCAGGGTTTACTTCCCGGCTGTCGGCCGTGCGGGGGTTCCCTGGGTTATCAAAAAAAAATAATAATAATAATAATGACTTGACGTAGGAAGAACATGAAGACAAGGCGGACAAAAGAAGGGCGGGAAAGAAGTGAATGTCCGAGGGCAGTGAGTGTGCGCGTTTTGTTGCAGAGGATATTCCGGTGACGCTAGTTGTTATTCGAAAGAGTATATGCACTTCACGAACGTTTCTCTTCCATTTTCAGGACAAATGCTTGTGGGGTAATTACCTGTATAGAGTGTTTGACAGTTGCCGCTGCAAGTTGTCAGCACATGCGACTACATTGTTATGGAAACTGTTTTTTGTTGACACCGCATCAAATGACGTTCTTTTTTTTTGTCCAAGAGACTAAGCATCTGGCTGTGGACTAAGTGTGGCCAAGTTCTGCGGAGCATTTCGATTGATGTCAAACCATGCAGGTGGTGCTTGAATGGGGCACACCATGAAAGACTGTTACAGAGGGCCTCGCCAGCACAGGGAAGGGGCATAGAGAATTTTGTACATTTAGAATATAATCTCATGTTTGCCATATTCCTTGGTTGATCTTATTTTCTGGGTGACTACATTTGGGTTCAGAACTTCAAATGTGAATCTGAACTGTGAGACTCAGATACGGGGGCGAAAGGCAAACAGAGTACTCTATGAGCCAAGTTGCTACACCCTAACCCTTAACGATGAAGCATTACTTTCAGAAGCTTTTGGTGAAAAAGAGCGGGTAATATTCACTCCAAGTTTTTGAGTTGTATTAGCAGTCAGAAAATGGAGAAATGTTCTCCTTTGCATGAAAAAACTGCCTCCCATTCTCTCGCTACCCAGCAAGGTACTTGCAAGTATTTCACGAATGCCTATCATGATGTGAAAGGTGGTACGATATCCTTCGGCTAGAATTTTATGAATACATACTTTGAATCTCCCGCATGGCCAGTGGCCAAAAAAACTCTCGGCATAGCCTAACAATCCTGTACACAAGTGACTTGGTTATTTTCCACAGATGGTACACTACGAACAAGTTGGCTTTTGCGGTGCTCTGATGACAGTGATCGGCTGATATATAATGTTTTGTTAGGATCTCTTTTGCTGGTGAGGCTGATAACTCCACT
Source organism: Syzygium syzygioides (assembly GCA_031216285.1). NCBI lineage: Eukaryota > Viridiplantae > Streptophyta > Magnoliopsida > Myrtales > Myrtaceae > Syzygium > Syzygium syzygioides. Next base: position 17,637,239 of record CM062249.1, read on the forward strand.
TCTCGAGTGCAAGGGCAATAAGCAACAAAGGTGCCACCATTTGAGAAAGAACCAGGATTGAAGCAAGTGATTCACGTGTAATCGAACGCCTTCTGCTCGCCCTTGTTGCCAAAAACTATCTGAATTAGAAACAAAAATAATAAAATAAAATAAAACATCAGTGAGGTTACAAGGAACATTAATCCTTTTCTTGCTCTAATGGCATCAAGTCCTTTCACATAATCTCAAACTTCTACATGCATCTGCGCTTCAATGGCTCCTTCAATGGGATAAACCTTAAATTGGTTTCTGGTTTGTTCATGTGCAGATAAATTTTGACCGCCATACAAAGCAAAGAATAATTTGAATACAAAATTAGCGAATAAGAAGTTATTAGTACCGTGTGTGGAAGTGGGTACAGATGGAGAGTACGATCGTTATTCCAAATGACCAGTTGCATGACAAGAGGGAGAGGGCATAGATGACTTTGTTGCGTTATTGTAGCAGCTAACTGCAGCAAACGGCATGATTAGCTTCAGAGCAGTAGCAGTGAAGAGTGAGATGCGCAAGACTGTCAGGAACATTACATGCTCGAAAGGATCACTTGTTTCTTCGGTGGAGGGAGGCATCAGACCTAAGCAACGCATCCTGTATAGCAAATCCTGGTGGAAAATACGAGTTGTTGGGTGTGGAACTTGATTCTGTCAGGGAACGCAAGATAGAAACAGTGAAGATAAAACAAAAGGTGTTAGCCGGTACAAGCAGACAAAACCCAGGACATATTCACAATGTCATCATGATGTTCTAAGTTTTCTTAATCGGATCTATGCTAAGAACAACCTGCATGGATTGCTTGAAGATATGGCATTTGGAATGTGATTCTGAAACTCTTCTGTGATATATCTTGGCAAAGCACATCTAGGTAAACTGTTGAGGGACCTGAAAAAAGTGGAAGTTGATTTTCTTAGGGCTTAGCAATATGGTCCGTGCACTTCACATCACAGCATATATGTTTATTACCTGCATCCTCAGGGCCCGGAATAAACAAAAACTGACTATGCTCCTTCAGACGTGGGTGGGATTCAATCATCTGCCCAAGCTTGCCAAACTGCGCTCTACATGTAAACATTACTTGTTACCATCTAATACACACCATCTGTACAGAGGAAAATAGAAGAAACTTGTGTTCTGTATATTACAAGAAAAGGAATGACAGGAAAGGTTGCAGAGTCGAGAGCAAAAGTTTCCCATTAACACAAACAATGAAGGAACTACCACCTCATTCTCAAAACCATCGAGGACGGTCTCTAGTTTTCCCATAGCCTTCTCTACGGACAAAAATGATATTCAAATTAAACCACACTGAAAAGTAGTAACTTCAAAGATAAATAAAGCAGGTCTTCATAAACAACCTCTTCATTGTCTAGCCAAATGTCAGACATGATGTCATTAATTGCTCCTTTTTCTAACTCTGCAAGTCTGAGCTGTAAAACGCGTAAAGGAAAATGATAATACAACAGAAGTTTCATAAAATAATTTGACATTTTCACCATCTATTTAATCCATAAGGTCTTCAGGATACAGTCTCCTCTTCGGTTAATGTACCGCCTCCAAAAAAATCAAGCCCCACAAGTGCTTTAGGAGACTTATCTCGGTCTTCTAAAGGAGGAAATCCACACATAATGATCTTCGTGACAAAGCAAAACTCTTAGAAACTGGAATTGATAACTATCATAAAACACGAGAATCTGCAAAAATAACTCCGGTAGAGCTCATGCAAGTGATGTCAAAACTTTATAATACTGGCGATTGATAGATGCTAACTAACTGAAAGACTCGATGAAAGTTCGTGGCATAATGATTTCTCATTTTTGTGCCGAAGTGCCACCATCCCGGGTGTACCAAGCAACGCAAAGCACCCAGTATACTCGAAAAGCTAGGAGCAAACGCGATACTTCACCGATGCACGTCGTCCGATTCCAAAGCCCAAACAGACTCCATCATCTAGCCTACCAGTAGACTCGAAAAGCGAGAAATGACATAAGCAAGGCGATCCCTACGAGTAAATATCAAAAGGACAAGATGAAAAACGAGTACAGTTTTTGCCTTGTTAGCCAAAGCTTGCTACTAATAAAAAAAAAACATTGCCAAACAATCAATTGCTCTAAACAGCCACTCCATTGTCGGCTCTCTAGAGACCGGATCGGAGCACCGGACACTAGACCATCGGATTCTAGGGTTTATCTCGCTCAAAAGCCATTTTTCTTACCTTACATTTTCGTTTTCTATTTTCACATTTTTTTTATGGTTTTAGGAAATTACAGCAATGCCATCCCCTCCTCTTCTATAAATAAAGTGCATGTATGCGGTTTCAGTCTACTTCATCGGCAGTTAAAATCTCCCTACGGCCAAATCTGTATTCCCCTTCCTCTGGCAATGCTGAAGTGCCACCATCCCGAGTGTGGCAAGTAATGCAAGACACCAAAGGAGTGCAGTCTCACCCTCACTGTGACGCGGTGCACCGTGGAGTAAGGTGGTATTCCGGAAGCTGCAATTCTGCCTTCAAGAGTGAGGTGGCCGCGCAAACAGCCGCAGCCACCGCCACCACCGCCTCCTGCTCCTCCTCCCGGTTTAGGTTTTTCTAAATAAGCTGCTGCAGCCACCATTGCCACCTCCGCCTCCGCCAGCTCCGCCTTTGCCGTCGCCTCCTCCAGCTCCGCCATCTCCGCCATCTCCGCGTGCGGCATGCACCATACCGTCATTTCTTTTCTTAGTTATAGACAAGCAGTGGCTGTTTAGATCTACATTAGCAGTCGTTGTTTTCTTACTTGTACATAATACGGATGTTCGTATTTATCGTGTGAATCCAGAGGAGCATATATATTCATAATAATTGTGTTGATCTGTATTCATACCCTATCATTTGATCTACACTGCTTTTTATCGCTGTCATCACTTCACTCGCCGATGGAACTCCAACTCCATTCCATCACCACTACTATGAGCTCAATTATCGCTGAATGTATAGGCCAGTTCTCGCAATCTTTAGATCATGTTCGGTTTCTCCTTACATTTCTCCATCTAAACATTCTATTCCGATGTTCGTGTGATAAGGTATCCGGCTGGAGAGAAGAAATCAGAGACAAGTACCGCATTCCTCACAGACAGAACAACCCACATCCCTACAACAACAACAATACCCTCTCCCCATCTCGGACACATCGACGTTGACCGTCATCAAATTAGGAATGTCTGTTGGGTACAGACATATTTTTCTTGAACTACAAGCTCGGTGGATGCCCGTAAAAACTGTTCTTATAGGGTCGAAATCTTCATGAGCAAGCCTCTAAAGTCCATTTACAAAGTTATATATCCGTAGATAAGCACAGATGCTTGTTTCTTGCATTAAGGATCATTTTGAAGGCCGGGCGGTATTTAACTCGTATTCAATCCCTGCAACATAAATGACGAGATCACTTGTTTATCATAGTTAAGCTAAATGCTCCGCACAATGAATCTTTTCCAAAGAACGCATTTATGTTAAATTGCTGGTTAAAAATTTCATTTTGAAGTTAAGTTTGGTCTAAGAGCTCTCTCTTCTGATTTTGGACTTGGTCCTAGTTTATCTTACGTTAATAAAAAGGTATTTCCGATATGGGGAGTTCAAAATCGACCGAGACTTAACTGATTGACTTGGCCGAGACTTATGTGACGCTTCAATAGAAGCTTGGTAAGGCTATGTTGAGCTTAATTATTAGGACCGACCTTTGCAACTCAATTTGGTCCCATTCCCCCATGCATGTGTCACGGGTCGATCGATCTAGCGTTCCCACACCCGTGCGACCTTAGGAATTTCTCCCTAAGTAAACCTTTCCACACTAACACTCGCAAGAACTTTAGAGAGAAAAACTCTAGAGAGAAGCTCTAAACTTTGTATTGCTTCCTGAAATGAGAGATGATAAAATGAGGAGGAGCAGATCCCATTATATAATAAGTATTGGGCTGATTATATCCGTAGATCTCTCCCTGATCTCAACGATCGAGATCGTACTCTCCCAACTACCCCACCTACCGCATTTATTACGGAAGGGTATAATTACCATATTACCTGCCCCAGGAGTATTATAGAAGACATCAAGAAAATTCTAGCACTAGAACACTCGGGGACCACCTTCTCTTCTAAGGGTTGATCACGGTCCATCGTCCAAAAAATCTCAGGAACGATCCAATTCTTTGGCCGTGACACATGCAGGAGGAGGAGGAGCTCACATGTCTCTCCCTGCCCAAAAGGCAAGATTTGGTGGTGCCCACCTCCTTGGGGACGGGTAGTGGTGGCCACGGGCCGGAACCGACCGGTTCCGGTTCGGAACCGGCGGTTCCGGTTCGTGGCCAATAACGAACCGGAACCGGAACAGCCAGAGGCGGTTCCGGTTCCGGTTCGGAACCGGACGGTTCCGGTTCCGAACCGGAACCGTCAGGTTCAGAAACGGTTCGGAACCGGTTCAGAACCGGAACCGGACCTCGCCACCTCAAGCGAGCGAGGCGACGGCGAGCCTCGCCCGACGCCGGCGAGCCTCGCCCTCGCCTGGATCTGGCGAGGGCGAGCCTCGCCGGCGTCGGGCGAGGCTCGCCGTCGCCTGGGCGAGCGAGGCGAGCCTCGCCCGACGCCGGCGAGGCTCGCCCTCGCCAGATCCAGGCGAGGGCGAGGCTCGCCGGCGTCGGGCGAGGCTCGCCTCGCTCGCCCAGCCTCAGGCGAGCCTCGCCCGACGCCGGCGAGGCTCGCCTGAGGCCGGCGACCTCCGCCGGCCCTCGCCGGCGACCTCCGCCGGCCCTCGCCGGCGCCGGCGGAGGAAGACCAAAAAAACAAAAAACAGAAAAGGAAAAACAGAAAAGAAAAGAAAATTAAATATAAATTGTAATTAAAATGTAAATTGTAATTAAATTTGGGGATAAAAATACATGACTTGAACTTAATAAATTATCATTAAACACATTACAATTCGTTAAAACGATTTATAAAAAAAAACGAGCACAATATATATGCCCTAAAAAATAAAATGATCCCAAAACGGCAAAACCAAAACATTCCGTGCACAATGCATAGGGGATCAGAGGTCACGTGTCGTCGGATTATACTCGGGTTTCCCTAAGCTCATGTGGGCGTACCCGATATGAGAAACAAGGGTTCCCGAAATATTTGCCAACTCCAATAATTCTTTTACCCTCAAATCTCAATCGTCACTACCCGTTCCAGTACCGGTAGTGGTAGTATCTCCTCCATCGTTAAAGAATTCGGATTCAGCATTGCGATCTATCTCTTGTTGCCGGTATTGAGCCTTCGTCCAATCAGCAACACAAGCTTGCATCTGCACTGATTCTGGATCTAATCTTGAACGATGTTCTTCCAAAATATTACCTCCGGCACTAAATGCTTGTTCGACCGCAACTGTGGAACAAGGGGTTGAAAAAATCTGTTTTGCAATAAGAGCAAGGATTGGGTATCGGCTTGCGTGCCCCTTCCACCAATCCAAAATTAAAAAATCCTTACCACATTCAGTAATCTCAAATGAAACGTTTAGATAACTCTCTAATTCAGAAATATTTCCCATAACTCCTTTTTGTTTTTTTTGTCTATGTAATAAAAGTTGGTACCCTCTACTAATTTTACCTGTACCGTCGTTTTGTATCTCCGTTGATTGAGAAGATCCAGTATCATCTAAATTATATTTAGTATAAAATTCATTATATAATTCTATTACTACGTTTTTAACATTACGTACTATAGCTGTAATATTTATATCATCACAATTTAAACATTGATAATACACACGTAAAAAATCATGTAAGCCATCAATTTTGCAACGCGGATCAAAAGCAGAAGAAACTAAATAAATAATGGGAATTTCCATATAATAATGTAGCCACTTCCTTTTCATTGCAAGTATAGTATGTTGTAATTGAACATCATTTTCACATTCATCAAAAATTCCGACAATATTAATACACTCTACTAAAAATAAATGTGTAGTAGGATAATAAACACCAGACAAAGTATAAGTTGCATCATTAAAAACCTTTAAAACATCTAAAATTTTTTGGCAAATATCCCACTCTTGTGGGTATAAATTAATCTGAGGTACATTATTAGAAATGAATGTACATAATAAATCTTTATATGCTAAAGATTCAGTAAGCAAGTGGAAAGTAGAATTCCAACGAGTCGGAACATCTTTTGGAAATTTTTTTGGCCTTCTGCCATTTTCTCTACAAAATTTACCCCATTCTCTCATTTTTTGAGGATGTTTCCATAAAAATTGAATCGCCATTTTTATTGGTTGAAGAAAAATATCGAGAGTTTTCAAACCATCTTGTACACATAAATTTAAAACATGACAAACACATCTAACGTGAAAAAATTTTCCGCCAAAAGCAGGTCTACAAATATTTTCTAACTCGACAATTGAAGCGGTATTTGCTGCAGCATTATCAAAACCGATTGAAAAAATTTTGTTAAGCAAATAATATTCTTCTAAAATTTGCCTAATTAATCTATAAATATTATTTGCCGTATGATTATCATCGAAAACTCTAAATGCAATGACTCTTTTTTGAATACTCCACTCGTCATCTATCCAATGACATGTTATGCCCATGTAAGAATGACTTTGCCAAGGATCACTCCAAATGTCACTACCTATATGCACGCATCCATTAAATTGCATAAAAAAATTTTGTAAATCTTTTTTTCCTTTTTTGTAAAGATCTTTAATTATTCGTTTAACTGAATTTCTAGGAACACGTTTTGCTTGTGGAGCACATGCATTTTGTACAAATTCATTAAAACCAAATCTTTCTCCAAAATTAAATGCTAAATGCTCAACGGAAATAAATTTGCCTAATTCTTCCTTATAAGTTTTGTCATTAAAACGAAATAAAGGGGAACTGTTAGGATTAACGTACCCGGAAATTTGTTGTTGCCCGATATCGATTCCCGTTTCGGTTGGATGTTTGCTCCTAAGATGTCGTTTAAATGTTCCATATCCTTGTCCACCTGTATATTTATATATTTTCCCACAATATTTACAAATTATATCATACCTTTTTTCACCAAGATCAAACCTTTCCGTTTTCGTGAAGTGATTCCAAATGTCAGATGTAAATTCTCGTTCCGTTTCCTTTGTTGTAGATATTTCTCCAGGAGGATTAAAACTTTCTTGAGTCGGGACGCGCTCCATATCGGGAAAAATGTTGATTTCATCATCTTGAAAATCTGCATATTCACGAGGATCAAAAGAATGATGGGATTCCGTCGCGATATTCTTACCTTTGTCAGACGGCACTCGACTTCCACTTGCCATTTTTCGAGTGGATTGAGAGAATTGAGCGGATTAATTGAGAGAATTAAGAAAGAATTGCGTGGATTGAGAAAATTGAGAGAATTTAAGAGAATTGGCAATTGGAGAGAATTTCGAGTATTGAGAAAATTTAAGACTTGAGAGAAGAGAATTTGAGAGAATTTGAGAGAATTTGAGAGAATTGTGTGAGTATTGAGAGAATTGTGTGAGTATTTATAAAAAAAAATTGAGAAGAAAATTAAAAAAAAAAAAGAGAAGAAAATTTGCCCGTTGGCCCGTTGCCAAACGGGCAAAAATTTGCCCGTTTGGCAACGGGCCGCAAGGGCGGGCCCGCCCGGGCGCCCGCACTGCAGAGTGCAGCAGGGCCTGCACGTCTGCAGGCCCTGCTGCCCTGCAAAGTGCAAAGTTGCACTTTTTTTTTTTTTTTTTTCACGCCGTTGGCGTTGGGTTGGGCCCAACGACGGGCGCCGGGCGCCGAGGAGAGGACGGCCGACGGCGACTCCGCGGCGTCCGCCGGTCGCCGCCTGAGGCCGGCCGCCGGAGTCAGGCGAGGGCCGCCCTCGCCTGGGCTGGGCGAGGCCGGCCTCGCCTGCAACTGGCGGGGCCGGCCTCGCCCGACGCCGGCGAGGGTCGACCTCGCCTGCAACGGGCGAGGCCGGCCTCGCCCGACGCCGGCGAGGGTCGACCTCGCCTGCAACGGGCGAGGCCGGCCTCGCCGGCGTCGGGCGAGGCCGGCCCCGCCAGTTGCAGGCGAGGTCGGCCCTCGCCCGGCGCTCGGGCGAGGCCGGCCTCGCCCGTTGCAGGCGAGGTCGACCCTCGCCGGCGTCGGGCGAGGCGGGCGACGCCTCCGCCTCCGGCTGCGCGCTCGGTTTTTTTTTTTTTTTTTTTTTTTTTGTGAACCGGGCCCGGAACCGGCGGTTCCGGGCCGGTTCAAGAATTTCGGGAACCGGAACCGGGCCCGTAGGGCACGGGCCGGTTCCGGTTCCGAACCGCCGGCCCGGTCAACGGGCCGGTCCCGGGTTTGACCGGGCCGGTTCCGGGCCCAACCCGGCCCGTGGCCATGACTAGGGACGGGGGAAGGTTGGGGATGTTCTGCAACTGGAACGCGCTTTCAGTGTTTTTGGACAATGACAATGGGTCCCACTAGATTCTTGGCAGAGCCGTATCGTCACTACTACTCATCTTTTCTCTTCTCTCTTTTAATTTTCTTGATTGTATTTTCCACCCTATACAAAATAAACAAACAAACAAATATATAAAATTAAACAACAAAGATAAAACCACTCCCACCGACTTATCTTATTCTTTTTCCACCCTCTTTTCCTGATTATTTTTTTAGTTTTAGTAATTCGGAATTAGTCTATAATATATTATTTAATTTCCGCCTTCTTTAAATTCCGGAAAATTTTTCCATAAAAAAAAACAAACAAACAGAGAGAGAGAGATAACTGGAGTCATTACTCTATGCAAATCACATATAAATGATAACTTTCAAGGACATAAGGAGCTTACTTAACTCGACTGAATGGCCTTTTTAGAAGACTATGCGCTTAAATGGCATGGTTCAATTTTCTGTTGATTAGATATTCTCTACGTTAGAGCAATTAATCAAAAACTTTTCACAGTTTCCCCAATTTGTTCACCCGCATAATTATTTTCGATTTAATTGATATTCATGTTTAGCGTTAAAGATTCTCAATCTCCAAAATGACTATTCCGTAAACTATCATAGAAGACCAGCTCAAGCCATTTGCTTCGTTCTTCTAACAAAGAAGAAACCGCAATTTGGTACGTTGTCATAAGTTCTTCTTGATCCTAATTTGTTAAACTGCAGGGGTATTGCAGCTGCATCTCAAAGTCCAATGCCCGCCCCTCCTCCCAAATGCTTAAACAAAATTGACTTTGAATGCTATTTCTCTTTTCCTATGCTTCTCACTCCCCTTTTCAACTTCTTTTTCGACGTCCGTGAGGTCCAACGAAGGATATCGGTAAGAAAGTTAGTATTGAGAAATGCATTCTACAGGCAACTTCTTGATACGTCCAATCCATGTATTATGCGAAGGAATTAAGCTAATTGCAAATTTAGCCTTATCGAAGTATTAACACCCTTTTTGAGGACTATGTCCGTGGGGATTGAGCCGAGTATTGGTTGAAAAGTGTGGAAAAACTGACTGTTGCTAGATGAAGTGCTGTTCGGTGAGAGCAGTCTCTCGAACCTGTTAGGCCTGCTCCTAGATTCCTACTTGCCTCATGGGTCCTAAGACTAAGAAGCTGACGACAACAGGAGATTTATACTATTACGAGAGAATTTGCCCCGCCCTAGAGATTAATTATCGCATCATATGAAATAGGACTTTTGAAAAGACTTGCGAAACGAGTCACAAGTAAAACCAATGACATATGCTCACCACCATAAAATCTCCTTTTGAGGGCTTGCCCCATCCCACGTGCATTGGGCAAAGCCCCTTAGTGCCTTTCTGGTCAAGAAAGAGTAATAGATTAATAACTCAAGGCCCATACTCCTTAAAGATTAGGCGAATTGTTTATTTCTTGTATTGGGTAACGTCACATTAACATATGTTACTGGACAACACAAAAGTTCTACATGATGATATTGATGAGCATCGGCCTCCGCGATTGGCATGTAAAGACTTTTGCAATCACCCAGTTCGAGATAACTTTCCAACCATTGACATGTCATTTTACTCCGCATCAACGGCTTGGGGGTACATTGGGTGCGAGAAGTTAATTGATATGTTTGCAAATGGAACTGATTGAGTCAAACCAACGAACAATGAGAGTGAGCGTTGGTTTTCCTGTTCTTGTATTTCATGGAATTGTCATAATAAAACACGAGAAAAACTATATACGGGGCCAAACTATATGCTCGATGATTTGAATATGTACTTGGATGTTTATAAGGATGGAATACTATATTTATCACCTCCCAAGTTGAATTTATGCATTGAATTAATATAGCAAACATAAAATTAGGAGTTAGTTTTTATTTAGAATCAATTGATGTTTGATTCATATACTCACGGTATTAATGTAATCGATGTTGATACCGCCTCTCTCGGTCATGTTGTATCACAAATTCTTTTAGTTATAGCATCTCCATCACAACATGGCAAGACCAATCTTTAGTTACTGTTGTTTTCCTAAAATCCCATGATTTATGTTGACCGTTCTATAAATAAATAAGGAGAGAATTCGTACGAAGCAAGATGTGCTCCTGAAAGATTGATGTATTTAACCGCTCAATTAGATGATGAACAAAACCCTTACCGCTTGTGTTGCTTGTTCGAAATGATTGTTTGAAATGAAGATGTTGAAGATTCGAGTATGTATTTCGTTTAACGGACTCTTGTTTGTACCAATCTTTGCAAAATGGGTCATGCATTCTTATCCTTTGGTACTTAATCTGATAGTAAGTTTTCACTTTGTTATTAAATATCCGTATAGATGCCACATGCTTGCTATTTAATGAAGAGGCCAACCAACATCGAAAGCGAATTACTACACTCTAGTTTTGATTAAGCTGGTTCTTGGAGTTTCTCTATCTCCCTATTGCACTGTGAAGATAGAGCTTCTCTCATCCTTTTGCTTGTACATTGGATGCGCCCATTGTCTCTGTTGTTGTTTACAGTGATGCATCATTGTTTCGTCCATTGGTGGAATAAGCTTGAGGCTAGGGAATTGCTTCTTTCTATCAAATTGACATGAATATATATAAGTTAATCTGACTGCGAGAACAGTGCAATAAATTCCTTAAACCTTTTTAGCCCATTGTTTGTTCTTATGAGGATCACAATTCTAACAATCATAAAGAAGTCTCTAGTGTAAGGTGGTGTGGTTGCAAGTATATTGATATCTTTAGTTGGTTGAAGCTGAGACAAATGAACATGTACATTGTTCTCTAAATTAGCAATGCAAGTGTACGTGTCGAACAAGCAATAAAGTGATGAAGTAAAGTATCGTTCCGATAGAGATTGTAGACAAATCAATCAAATTACTTACTAAAAGTGAACAATTCTCAACTTTATCTAATCAATTAAAAATTTAATAAAACAATCGAAATTCTAAGTTTTCTTAATCGGATCTATGCTAAGAACAACCTGCATGGATTGCTTGAAGATTTGGCATTTGGAATGTGATTCTGAAACTCTTCTGTGATATATCTTGGCAAAGCACATCTAGGTAAACTGTTGAGGGACCTGAAAAAAGTGGAAGTTGATTTTCTTAAGGCTTAGCAATATGGTCCGTGCACTTCAAATCATAGCATATATGTTTATTACCTGCATCCTCAGGGCCCGGAATAAACAAAAACTGACTATGCTCCTTCAGACGTGGGTGGGATTCAATCATCTGCCCAAGCTTGCCAAACTGCGCTCTACATGTAAACATTACTTGTTACCATCTAATACACACCATCTGTACAGAGGAAAATAGAAGAAACTTGTGTTCTGTATATTACAAGAAAAGGAATGACAGGAAAGGTTGCAGGGTCGAGAGCAAAAGTTTCCCATTAACACAAACAATGAAGGAACTACCACCTCATTCTCAAAACCATCGAGGACGGTCTCTAGTTTTCCCATAGCCTTCTCTACGGACAAAAATGATATTCAAATTAAACCACACTGAAAAGTAGTAACTTCAAAGATAAATAAAGCAGGTCTTCATAAACAACCTCTTCATTGTCTAGCCAAACGTCAGACATGATGTCATTAACTGCTCCTTTTTCTAACTCTGCAAGTCTGAGTTGTAAAACGCGTAAAGGACAATGATAATACAGCAGAAGTTTCATAAAATAATTCTATATTTTCACCATCTATTTAATCCATAAGGTCTTCAGGATACAGTCTCCTCTTTGGTTAATGTACCGCCTCCAAAAAAATCAAGCCCCGCAAGTGCTTTTAGAGACTTTTCTCGGTCTTCTAAAGAAGGAAATCCACACATAATGATCTTCGTGACAAAGCAAAACTCTTAGAAACCGGAATGGATAACTATCATAAAACACAAGAGAATATGCAAAAAAAACTTTGGTAGAGCTCATGCAAGTGATGTCAAAACTTTATACTACTGGTGATTGATAGATGCTAACTCAGTGAAAGACTCGATGAAAGTTCATGGCATAATGATTTTTCATATTACAGCAAACTAGAAGACATTGTGTACCTGTTGAAAAGATAGATAAGAGATGAAGAAAGAGAATTCTAACTGTAGCATATCGCGATCTCAATCTGTCGGACATGTCATCCATGTGTTCCGATAATTCACGCCACACATCTATCCATTAAAAGAAGGAATTCTGATAGATAAAACCCATTAGTTAGAGCTATCTGAATAGGAGCGTGCATCCTTGGCAATCATGTACAGGCATTTGTGTGTACTTTTCAAATGAATCAAAAATGTCAAGATAATTATAATGAGTGTCGATTTTAATAGAAATATTTTCATAGATTTTAGCCAGAGGCTACTAAGACAGAGTAATAGAAAACTCTCAGCAGAGTTGAAAGATGTAAAGATTGTATCTCTAACCTCTTGAAAAACTAAATCAAGAAAAAGTTGATGTGGAAAAGGATCCTCAATCGATTATTAGGATATTATGAAAAGAAGTAGCAAATTTTGAGATAAAAAAAAAGAATATCTAGGACATCAATTTCACCAAATGAAAGCAGAAGTAAATCATGTAAGCTTAAGAGAAAGGAAAATACTTGACCAAAACTAAAATTAAGAAGCTATGTATGCTAGAAGCATTTGTCTTAGATCAACTGCAAAAAGCACATGAGAGTTCCATGGCAACTTCATCTTAGGGGAATATCACCACCGGTGTATGAATTAGAAGTGATCATGATGTCTTGTTAAGAATCATCAGCTCAAACTCATTTACAACATTCTGTAACTTTTTGGTATGCTTTTTCCCCAACAACAGGGATTAACATATATATTCGCGAAAGAATGATAGTACAACCCTTTCCCAAGTAAAACAACACATATGTCAATTTGATTGCTTCATTTCTTAAGGTTTGCCCTGCAAAATGTCCGTATTAGTCGGTGTGTGATTTAAATAACCAGCAAAAAGACTCCCTTGTCAGTTGGAATACATAATGTATCAAGACGTAGTAAAAGAAAAAATGAGTTCAAGAAGAACAATGCGGTAGTTAGTGAAAAATCTATCGAGATTCCAATACAGAAGCCACGGCTCACCTTAAAAATTCCCTCGAGCAGCATCTGACCTTCTCATTGGTTTGTCTTGAGTGACAAGAATTGATGACTATGGATGGCTTGGAGGAGCTAGCAATAAAAAGCCAAGATCATTTGCTTAGCTACTAAGAAAGGCTCCCATTGGTCAATTTGAAGCGACAAGGATTAGGGGCATTTTGGTCTTCTTATCAAGAGGGGGCAATTTGGTAATTTTTGTGCACAAGGGAGAGGGAGTGGTCGGCCATGGCTATGGCTCGTCTGAATGGACACCGGCCAACCGGAGAATGGCTAGAAAAAATCGGCAGGTCAACTCCGAGTTGACCAGGTCGATTCCAATTCAATTTTATTCTAATTTCCATGCAATTCCACCCCTACTTTGATTAATTGACTCAATTGAATTAACTTTGATTAAATCGGATCAAATCGATTTGAAATGTGGGCACAATTTAACTAATTTTGGCTTTGCTCGGCTAAATTCCCCTTCAAATTGGGTTAACTTGCATTACCAAACTAGACCAATGCAGCAAAACACACAAACACGTCTCACTTTATCTCTCACACACACATTCGAACGCGAAGTAAAAAAAGAGCAACCACGTACATGTCCGAGAGAGAGGACGTGAGAAGGGATCGGACTGAGGTGAGAAGCCGAGGGAGGAGGCGAGCACGGCTTCTTCGTTATTTTACCCAAAAAACAAATTTGCATCGAAAAGCTAGGAGCAACGCGATACTCCACCGACGCACAATGTCCGATTCCAAAGCCCAATTCCAAAGCCCAAACAGACTTTGTCATCTAGCCTCCGAGTAGACTCGAAAAGTGAGAAAGGACATAAGCAAGGCGATACCTACAAGTAAATATCAAAAGGAAAAGATAAAAAACCAGTAAAGCTTTTGCCTTGTTAGGCAAAGCTTGCCTCTGATAAAACATAACCATTGCCAAACGATTCAAATGCTCTAAACTGCCGCTCCATTGTCGGCTTTCAGACGCTGGAGCACTGGACCTTAGATCATCGGATTCTAGGGCTTATCTTGCTGTCGCTCTTTCTCGCTCAAAAGTCATTTTCGGGCTTAGCTTACATTTTCTTTTTCTATTTTCCCTTCTTTTTTTGGTTTTAGGAAATTACAGCAATGCCATCCCCTCCTCCTCTATAAATAAAGCGCCTGTATGTGGTTTCAGTCTACTTCGTCGGCTGTTAAAATTTCTCCTAATGCCAAATCTGCATTCCTCTTCCTCTCGCAATGTCCTCTCGCAATGCCGGGTGTACCAAGCAATGCAAAGGACCAAAGGAGTGCAGTCTCACGGTGAAGTGTGCACCGCAGAGCCACGTGTTATTGCGGAAGCTATAATTCTGCATTCAAGAGTGAGGTGGACCGGGTCCAAGTTTCCACGGAACTTGCCGTGGGGACGGCGATGCTCCTGCCAACCCAAACCCTCCAGCGGTGGCAGCTAAGAAGCTGCGCAAATAGCTGCTGGCGACCGCGGCTAAGAAGCTGCACAAATAGCTGCTGCCACTGCCGCCTCCCTCTCCTCCTGCTGATTTAGCTTTTTCTAACTAGATCTAAACAGCAACTACTTGTCTATAACTATAAAAAGAAATGACGGTGTGGCGCATGCCGCACGCAGAGATGGCGGAGATGGCGTAGGCAGAGCTGGCAGAAATGGCGAAGGCAGAGGCGGAGATGGCGTAGGCGGAGGCGACGTCGGCGGCGGCAACAAGCCTTATTTAGAAAAAGCTAAATCAGAGGAGGAGCGGGAGGCGGCAGTGGCGGCGGCTATTTGTGCAGCTTCTTAGCCGCCGCGGCCAGAGGATTTGGGTTGGCAGGAGCATCGCCGTCCCCACGCATGTTCCGGGGGAAACTTGGACTTATGCTTGTTCTGGTCCACCTCACTCTTGAAGGCAGAATTGCAGCTTCCGCAATACCACGTGGCTCTGTGGTGCACCGCTTCACTGTGAGACTGCACGCCTTTCAGTGTTTTGCATTGGTAACCTGGGATTGTGGCAATTCGGCATTGCGAGCTCTATTCTACTATCTATGGGTGTCAAATTTTTGTGAGCTCTGCCGGTTTATCGGTGTCAAATTCTTGTGAGCTCTGCCGGTTTATCGGTGTCAAATTCTTGTGAGCTCTATTCTACTGTCTTTACTGTGAGTGCACTTCCACTTGAAGGGTGTATTTCTGTTTTTAAGGTTCATCTTTTGATGATATGTATGAGTTGTATTTCTTAGAGGTTCTTCTATTCTTTCATCATTGATGATACAAGTATTGGTGATAGTTTTTATGCTTATGTGTGTATCCTTTAACAATTTTCAGTTGACATGAACGCGTTGAATAGAAATTTACTTGTAGAAGCTGTATTTATAATTTCGGCAATGACAAGTCCCTCAAATTCAGGTAAAAGGTCGCGGAATGCTTATGTAGTAAAGTGGAAAACACATGTTTTTGTCGTATTTGGATGTGTTTTATCAAATTCTGGTTTACTTGAAAGAAATATTTACTGCAAGCATGTCTGTAAGGATCCTTTTAGGTGCAAATATTTAATTTGAGCATTGATATTCTGCTCTAGATAACCTTTAACTGACTTTGTGTCTTAGAAAATATGTTCTTCATTGACGTTATGAGGTGAAGGTGCAGTTCTAGCAAATTAGGCCGCATCTATCTAATATGACTTGGGCATCTATGACAGTTCTAAGGGAAGATACAGTTCTTTCCTTTCATCTCTCTCTCAAGTCATGCCTTCAACTTTTGTTGTTGACGTTTAATATCTTTAGGCCAAACCACAAGGCCGAGGGGAAGCTGATGAAATTTTACTTCTTTAAAATGTGAAGAATGAGGATACTTTTCTCCTTTGGAGTGGCTGAAGTGATGGAAACTTCTTTAATCCGTCATTAAAAAATTATCTGCGTGTACCGCTGCAATATCTCATGTTAAGGAGTACCATTGAGATTACTGTTGGGATGCAGTGACAACTTTTCATTCTTCTCTCTTCTTTTTCGTTACCCTTTTTTTCCTTTTTCCCCAGGATAGAGTTCAGAGGCTCCCAACAGAAACTAGCTGCTGCAGACATCTCTTGAGGATTGGCTGTGGAGTTATAAGTATCAAGTTAATGTGGATTACCAAAATAATCTGTTATGTTTACAGGTCTGTTATTCCTCGCAAATCATTATGCTTGATCGATTTACTACGGATAACTCACCTGTTATGGTGACTGGTGAGTGCCATGAAAGTGAAGTCCTTAACATCAGTTTACCGGTTATATTAATAATCAGTGAAGCAATTTGTTTGTTTGCCTTGCATCGGCTAGTGAGCCAAGTAAATATGTTTGTGATTTAAGACAAGGCATAAGTACATTAACCCAATGTCGTATCACCCACAAATACAGTACCCGTGGCGCTGCCGAACGGGGAATGCAGTACTAGAAATATGTCAGAAATGCATGAATGTTCAGTACCAGGAAGCACAGAACCGCAGACAAGATCACATACTGCTCATAAATCCATCGATAGAACGATGAACATATGGCACGAACTCAACATCTTCCCGACACAGATTTATTCTAACATTTGGATAGAGAATAAAAGACCATGCGAACATGGGACTCTTTCGATTATTGCACCAGGAGAAAGCAAAAACGGAGTTCCAACAGGAGCACATCCTTTTCAAGACGATAACAAGCTCGAATAAAAAAGACAGAATTGAACATATGTATGCTAGGGTATACATCTTCCCAGAGAAACATTCATAGTACTGGAAACAAATGACACCCGAACAAAAGTATAGTATATCAACAGGACAACAAAAAAAAATCTCCCGACGTTCTCGTGGAGATAGCAGTTCACCTATGAATGTATTCGATGCGCCTCTCACCTGGAGGGACTTTTAAATCAGGGAATACTGACAAGCCCGAAGCTGAATTTCCCCTGCCAAAGAAGCTTCCCTGCAAAACAGAGCATTGAAGCAGAAGTCATACCTATTGTTGCAACTCCATGAAAAACCAACCGTGCCCACAAGCATAAAGTTCAATTACACATTTACTCTCTCTCTCTCACATGTTTTTTCCCTTTCTGATCATAAAGTACTTACCATATAGAATGCCTTCTGATAATAAAACAGAAACAACTGCCTAAGCCACTGTTTGTTTACTTACACATCTATATCTCCAACAAAGGAGAACAGAAGTTGACCTTTTAAAGATCATTCCACCAGCACATTACTTTAATGTCAGTTGGGTAATTGCGCCATTAAGCAAAATTTCAATGCTGGATATGATTATACAAGACCAAAACCTCACATATTAGTTTATGAGGATGGCTTATTAGCATCCCAATAGAGAAGTCGTTTCTCCCTCAGAATTGCACTAGTTTTTCATGTTACTTGAGTTTCACTCCAGCAACTAAACCCAAGAAGAAGATAGAGCAAGTTGCGAGATTAACTCTCCAAGGATATTTTTACAAGTCACTCTAATTTGGATTCAAAATAAAATCCTTGTGTGGGCTAGAATTTAGAGACAGAAAAGTTCCATAGACAACTTTCTTTTTATATCTGTCTATTTGATCTATTCACCAATCGTCTAAAGACATACACATTATTTCAAATAATTATTCGACATATCTGAGGTCTGCTGACCTAGATGTCAACAGTCAGAAAGCTAAGGGATGCCAATTTCAGTCACTGTATGCAGTTATTGGTGTCATATATGGACAAAGTGCCGATCGATCAAACTTCCACATTTTATTACAAAAGGTTCAGAAGAATATGAACTACCACGAAGATAAAGCAAAAAAGTCTACAAGTTACGCAAGACATGGACATCGAACTAATGAAGAAGTTGTAGGCTGACACTTGCACTCCAGAAGTGTCCTTGACCCTAATTGACTCCTTCAACAAAAGTTCTCCAAAGTGTTGATATGCCGTGATCACATTCTTTTTTGAAAAATAAGACTAAACTATATGCTAAGAAAAGAAGAAACAGTGGAAATCAACATAAAACTATGTGAGTATGGACCAACGCAGAACGTCAATACAAGAAAACTATAAGAGAAACCACAATAAATAAAATACCTACAATCAGAGTATCCCCTGAAAATGAAAGCAAGTAGAAAGAAGACTAGCATACTCAATTGTTTCCCTCCCAGAAAGGGGCAGCACAAAGTTGCGAGATAATTAGCATGCGAGGTATAGAAGGTCTGAGCTAAGACAACTTAATAGGACAGCTGGAGGAACCATAGCAAGATAAGCACAGAAAATATAAAGATTCTGGTGCTAAAGGTACCATACCAAGCCTAACTTCTTTGATAACTATCTCAATTACTGAGAAGAGGATGCTGAAAGAAGATATACCTTAAAGCTACGAACAAGAAAATAATTGGAAACAAGTAAGAAATAGTCAGAGTATTGCACTAGATGTGAAGCACTAACACAAACTAATATTAGACACAAATAAAAATGACAATAATTCATTATAATGATCTAATAACGTTTGCCAGCCTTATGATTTACTCTGGTAACGAAACCAGTAAAAACAAATATCAACTGTCTCAAAGTCGAAAGCAAAGAGACAGTCGCAGAATTCTTTGGCTCACTAAACTGGATCTGCGGATACAAGAGCAAAACACTGGAAAATTGTTCACAAAAATTTTTCTATAGATGTCAACTAAACACATAAAGTATCGATTCTCGCTCTTAAAATTGTCTACAATAAGGCATTGAAGCCCCCCATCCCACCCTTTTACATTGCGGAAAAGCTACATATACATGACAAAGGAAAACACAACTCACTCGTTCCATGATGACAAGCGCCACAATTCCTCAATCAAGATCTTCCTGTCTGGTTTCCGATTCAAAGTTCCGATTTACACCACCATCCCCAGCATTTGAATTCCCATCGTTGTTACCGTTATTGTTACCACTCCCGCTGCCACTATCGCTTGTCTCTGCAGGAGAGCCAAGTGCCCTAAACGGCCAGGGAAAAGGCAACGAAATCCTGAATCGCCGCTCCATTGTTTGCGGATTGTCTCCAGACACGGGAGCACCGGACGAGTCACTAGACCCATCAGATTGCCCCCGATTATCAGAATCTTGCTGGGCCTGGAGACCCCTATTCCTTTGCTCATCAGTGGGTAATTCAAATCTACAAACAGGGCAAGAATTGTGCAATTCCAACCAGGGCAAAATGCAATCAGAATGGTATATATGCTTACAAGGCATTAGCTTTGCCTCCTCACCAAGCTCAAACGTGTCCTTACAGACCGCACACTGCGAATTGTCTGAGGAGAGCAAGTCCTCGGTGATCTTGATGACCGGAAGCCCATTGATTGCGGACTTCGATGCGGGAGGCGTGCCGTAGCGATTGGGATCGTTCTCTGCGAGCTGCTGGATTAGTTGCTCGAGATTGGAGCCAATAAAGTAGTCGCCGAGGTTGATGTTCCCGGGAATGCGAAAGGAGCCGCCCTCGCCGCTATTGTTGTCAATGACGAACTGAATGTTGGCGCCACCGGCTCTTAGGGTTCGGAAGTAGCTGTGGAGGAAGATGAGGGGGTTGAACGCGTTGGGACTGCTGCTGCTGTTGCCGTCATCGAAGGCGGAGGCGCCCCCGAGGAGCGTGCATCCTTGGCAATCATGTATAGGCATTTGTGTGTACTTTCCAAATGAATCCAAAAGGTCAAGACAATTACAACGAGTGTCGATTTTAAAAGAAATATTTTCATAGATTTTAGCCTGAGGCTACTAAGACAGAGTAATAGAACACTCTTAGTAGAGTTGAAAGATGTAAAGGTTGTATCTCTAACCTCTTGAAAAACTAAATCAAGAAAAAAACTGATGTGGAAAAGGATCCTCAATCGATTATTAGGATATTATGAAAAGAAGTCGCAAATTTTGAGATAAAAAAAATGAATATCTAGAAGGACATCAATTTCACCAAATGAAAGCATAAGTAAATCATGTAAGCATAAGAGAAAGGAAAATACATGACCAAAAGTAAAATTAAGAAGCTATGTATGTTAGAAGCATTTGTCTTAGATCAACTGCAAAAAAGCACGTGAAAGTTCCATGGCAACTTCATCTCAGGGGAATATCACTACCGGTGTATGAATTAGAAGTGATCATGATGTCTTGTTAAGAATCATCAGCTCAAAACTCATTTACAACATTCTGTAACTTTTTGGTATGCTTTTTCCCCAGCAACAGGGATTAATGTATATATTCGCAAAAGAATTATAGTACAACTCTTTTCCAAGTAAAACAACACATATGTCAATTTGATTGCTTCATTTATTAAGGTTTACCCTGCAAAATGTCCACACTAGTCGGTGTGTGATTTAAATAACCAGCAAAAAGACTCCCTTGTCAGTTGGAATAC
Source organism: Syzygium syzygioides (assembly GCA_031216285.1). Classification (NCBI taxonomy): domain Eukaryota; kingdom Viridiplantae; phylum Streptophyta; class Magnoliopsida; order Myrtales; family Myrtaceae; genus Syzygium; species Syzygium syzygioides. The sequence continues at coordinate 17,658,138 of CM062249.1, forward strand.
ATAATGTATCAAGACGTAGTAAAAGAAAAAATGAGTTCAAGAAAAATAATGCGGTAGTTAGTGAAAAATCTATTGAGATTCCAATACAGAAGCCACGACTCACCTTAAAAATTCCCTCGAGCAGCATTTGACCTTCTCATTGGTTTGTCTTGAGTGATAAGAATTGATGACTTGGCACAATGGATGGCTTGGAGGAGCTAGCAATGAAAAGCCAAGATCATTTGCTTAGCTATTAAGAAAGGCTCCCATTGGTCAATTTGAAGCGACAAGGATTAGGTGCATTTTGGTCTTCTTGTCAAGAGGGGGGCAATTTGATAATTTTTGTGCACAAGGGAGAGGGAGTGGTCAGCCATGGCTATGGCTGGTTGGAATGGATGCCAGCTAGCCGGAGAATGGCCAGAAAAAATCAACCGGTCAACTCTGTGTTGACCCAGTTGGACCAGGTCGATTCCGGCTCAATTTTATTCTAATTTCCATGCAATTCCAACCCTACTATGATTAATTGACTTGATTGAATTAACTTTGATTAAATTGGATCAAATTTATTTGAAATGTGAACACAATTTAACTAATTTTGGCTTTGCTCAGCTAAATTCCCCTTCAAATTGGGCTAAGTTGCATTACCAAACTAGACCAATGCAGCAAAACGCACAAACACTACACTATCTCTCTTTAACTCTCACACACACAGATTCGAACGAGAAGCAAAAAAAGAGCAACCACATACATGTCCGAGAGAGAGGATGTGAGAAGTTGAGAAAGTACCTGTGTACCAAGTTTTTGACGTAGCTGCGAGGTTTGTTGCACTATATCGATCAAAGCAAAAATTGTTCCACAAGTTCAAGTAGGATTGCTAAACATTTAGAGGTAGCCTTTTATTAGTAATAACTTAATGGTAAGAAAATTTGTGTATTTTATGTACAAAATTTTGTGTAACTTTCTATGCATTGTATGATGAGTGGAACTGCTGCTTTTGAATATTATGGTCGCGGATGTTGTTGATTCTCGGCATGCTTTGTTTTATGGTTACAAAAATGTCATCAGAATTATAATCAAGTACAGTTAAGTTGATAGAATTCAATGCTCAAGTACATATCCACTCGAATATCCTATTTCAATAATCAACTCAAGCTCGATTGAGCTACGACTTCTCGAGCTCGAGGAGATCAGCTTGAATAAAATTCAATGAGGTCGATCCACACAGCTTCGTCAATATATATTTTCATTTTGCCACAATACATATATAGTATTAGATTAAGAACCATCATTGAATGGTGCAAGCGGAAGACAGTAAACGGATCAGGAAACTTTATCTGTACTCGTAACACTAGCATCTTACGAGAATGAAGCCCACTGTTCTAGATGGTCTGTCCTTGAAAAAGGAGAAAATATACAGGAATTCATCATAAACAAGAGTGCATATATAAGAGTTCATCTGTGCAACATGAAACAACCAACAATGCTACTATTCTCATCATCAGATTGTTGATATACAAATTTCCAGACTAGACAATTTATTGCTCGGTTTGCTCATGAAGCACATGATTATTTGGGAAAATGTTTGCAGTCTCTTTATTTGCTAGCATGCCACGATCAACGAGGCCAATTATCCCGATGGTACGCACAAGCAACTTTCTGTGGCGAATCATTTCGGAAGAGGACCTAATCCAAATGCAGTATTAAAGACAGAACCATCTGAGGCGAGACATAAAATGTGCACTTGTAAATTTAAAATTTACTGTTTCAAGTTTTTTAACATTTACATTAACTGGAATGGGCGTCGTAGTGAAATTGTGAACATGGAGTGTTCTATTTGGAGTAAAATCCAGCTTTGAACCTAATATGACCTGGGTCTTTGACATGGTTCTCCCTATTCCTGTATTGTCATTGTTTCGCTATCGTAGGTGCATGCAGCAACTGTTATGTCTAGCTGCTGATTGATCTACATTAATATTGCATTTGTGTCCTCTTCCAAAATGATTCACCAGAGAGAGAAAATAACATCTTCCACATATGATTTACAAAATGATTAATTATGCATGATTTTATTTTTGAGAATAACAATAATACTCTTTAATTCTATCAGATGGCGTTTCCCAAGGTGGCAGGAAAAGAACTTGATCTTATAGAAAGAAACAAAAGATGAAGACAAGGAAGTTTTTGGCTATGGCTAATGCAGCAATGCTTTGGCTGTGTGGGGTGCTGTGGAAGATGGACATCCGAGAGGAATTTTAGGGAGATGCTTGTATGTTTTCGAGTATGCCTAGGGTTACAAATTGGAGTTACTTAACATTGTCAAGCAGCCCACTCTGCATTCCTTCCTTCAGTATCTTGAATGAAAAGAGGAAATTAGCCAGTGCGTAGACTGCACAGATCTATATTCTCCTAAATTATCTCATCAACCGTCAAAGAAATGAAGTGTGTAAAGATAGTAAAAGTTATGCCAGCAAATCTACAATTCTCGGCTTCCTATCAGTAGCTTTCAGATTGCTGATCTTAAGGGTATCAAAATGATGTTCCCAGAATCGGGGTTAACATCAATTGCTTCGTTGAAAGCAAGGAAACAAGAAGCTTCATTGATTCCATCCAATTCAAATAGTACCTGTGATGCGCTTGATGACACTTCAATGGGATCCTCCTCAACCTACAACAGTTACTTATATTAGCTTTTGTGTTTTTTACTAGGGCAATATTAACTAGTTTTCTAGCGATGGCAAAAGATGAATCTCTTGATGATACAAAATTCATTCCTTTGGCAAATGGTAAGTGGATAGCCGGCTAAATGGGAAAGAGCTGACATCTTTTGTCAAAGCAAAGATGCATCATGCCATAGAAACTATCAAACGCAGGATTACGATAGTTAAGCCCTTTCCCATGATAGAACATGTCAATTGTTAAATCCAATAAATAGCATTAGTCACAAACTTTGGGATGAACTAGCTAAACCTTAACCAGATCAACACAAGAAACGGCAATTGGGAGCTTAAATTTTCTACTAATTCGCATGCTAGACCATTTAATGACTACCTAATCTCTCCTCTGCCGACATTAATGAATTGCAACCATCACATGGAACAATAGACTTCTAAAAGGATGCTCCTATGGGCATCTATCTTAGTTGCATTTTAATGGAGCAATGAAACACAACTGAACTCATTAATCTTCTCGGTATATAGACAAGAAGGAATCTTAAACATGTGAAGTTAGAACCATATAGCTGCAGTACAGATTGTAATCTAATTCCTGGCCTTTTTCCTTGATCCACAGTTTAAACATTCCAACCTTTATTCCTTATTAATCAAACAAGCAACTGTGTCACTGTCTGCTGCCCAATTCTGTCACAAATCCTCTCTCTCATTTGCCTTCTTTTAATAATTTCAGGATGCACTTCTAAGAGCTTCCTGCTCAACAAATCCACCACCTTTGCAACTAAACATGCCAGCATTCAAAGCTCCCCATAACAAATGACAACTGATGAGGCTGACAGAAGGCATGGCTAAAGTAATTAAAAATACAAACTAGAAGCTGTCAAACTGAATAGGAATTCCTAACGGTTGTACTGGTTACTTCTCATTATCGAAAGAGTAATCAAACGCCATGGTTGAGACATCCATTAGGCCCATAATTCTGGAATTGAAAACAGTGCCATTAGAATTGTCCAAGGACCTTAAATCTGCATTCCCTGTCAAGTAAAAAAAATTGGATGGATCGAGGAAGACATTTCTCATGAGTTCATTCCATTAAGCATCATTTAAAAATTGTTAAGAAAGAGGTTGTGGAACTTTGCTTGAGCGTTCTTGTCAAAAACACTGTCGCTAGCATCTCCTGATTAAGATGACGGACAAATTTGCCTAATTGCCTTCACACAATACTAAAGATCTACCTTAATATAGAGTACTGACATAGTCAGCAATTCGCTTTGGGTGTTGAATTCTTTGCCAAGAACTGGGGAATATCCAAGACTGGTTCTATCATCGGCTTCGGTAACTTTTAGTTTGGTTTGCATGCGATTATTAGGAAACTAGACAGTCCAGGTGGGTTCAAACAATGACTATCGGCAGGGCACAATGAGACCCGATATCCTCATGCACTTCAACCGTTTTCTCTATTGCTATAGTTATTATCTTATGAAAAAGGGGTTCCAAATATAGTTTCTTCTCTCATGCCAGAGTAATAGGATTTTCAACAAAAATGCCATGACAACACAATCTGATTAATAGAACAAGTCAAACGTTTTCAACTCTCCCTGGAAGCCATCTCTGGAGAACCACAAGAGCATCATGTATGAATAGAGAAAAAAGCGCTGAGAGCTATATTGGTTACTACTATATGCATGGATGCCGCTGCTACTATCAGCACAATTAAAGTCAGGCAAGGTTAAGATTCCATCATGTATCTGGAGGACGGGAACCACTCATCCCCATGTTTCTTCCTTACAGATTTGGCTGGTGGCCTGGCCACTTGTTAGATACGACCTGTACGATGCAGTGAGCATTTGTAGAGAATGTGGGAACTCACAACATAGACATAAGCCAGATAACACCCTAAATACATCATGAAATGTCAGGGTACCTGTTATGCTTCTGAAAATGTCAAATCTTACTCTCGAGATTTCTGCAGCAAGGCCAGGCAAATATGGGTATTATGCAGGAAGTTAAACTTGGTTTGAAACTTGCATGGGAGTTAGCTGGTTTGACTAGTCATTGTCCCCTTTTAAGAATTGCATACCAGAGATGTCTGGTTCACGTGTCCTCTGCCTTAGGACCATCATGGCCCTCTGATCAGGTCGGCTGGACATTATTCTCTTTTCTGGACAGAAGTTGTCATCCTTCACCTAATGATACTCTACCGTCGGATCGGTTTGACGCGGATGGAAATTCTCTACCGTTAGATCACATGAAAATCAACGGTAGTAATTAGAAGGATTTTTATATAAATAAGGGAACCCTAGTCGGCTATTGCTCCCTCCGGTCTTCACTCTGATGCTGCTGCTCTAATCTGCGGTGACCACTCGTGTCCCTTCTCGCCACTGCTCGCCTCTGTTCAGTACATTTCACTCATCTTAAGGGCAGTTCGCTCCCATCTGGCAGTTCCCTCGCTGGTTGTGCTAAGAGGGGAAAGCTCTGGTTTTTCTTTTCTATCTAGTGCTGTGGCCGGTGTACATCTCTCCGGTTCGCCACCACCAGCATATCCTCCGCAGTAGCGCCCATGTCCGCTGCCACCAGATTCTCTCTCTTCTCAGCTCAACGGCCCCCTCGCATCTTGCGGTGACCACTCCTGTCGCCGTTTGCCGCTGCCCGCAGCTCGGTCGGTCAGTAAGTGCCCCTCTCTTCCTCACGCTCTCTTTTTGACGAATCTCTCTCTTGGTCCTCGCCCTTGCTGCTTGTAGCTCATCCTTTGCCAAGTTGGCTACACCGGCCTGTCCACTGTTTGGCAATTTTCCAAACAGTGGCCAAGCCGGCCACCAGCTCTGCAAAAGATGACGAGGGTCCCAAGGGTGGGAGATGAACTGAGAGAAATTCCTCAAAAACAGGAGTGGGGAGAGACGGCCCTTACCTGACTGTCGTGGGTTTGCCACTGCTGGCTGCCGTCTCTTCCTCACGCTCTCTTTTTGACAAATCTCTTTCTTAGTCCTCGCCCTGGCCGCTCGTCGCTCATCCTTTGCCAAGTTGGCTATGCCGGCCCGTCCACTGTTTAACAATCTTTTTGCCAAACAGTGGCCAAGCTGGCCACCAGCTCTGCAAAGGATGACGAGTCCTGCAATGACGGGGATGAACTGAGAGAAATTCCTCAAAAAAAGGAGTGGGGAGAGACCGCCCTGTCCGGCTGTGCAATGATTGTGAGATGACAACAGTGCTATGACTTCCGGTGGCAGGGGGCATGGATCGCGAGGATGCGGATGTAGCAGTGAGGCCACAGTTGTTAGGCAAAAAAAAAAAGCAGAGATCTACCCTAATGTTGTGGGGTTGACTGGAATTAGATTGATGTAGTGGCCGTTTGGACAGAGTTATAGATATAGTGTTTTTCCTTGTTAATTATGAGGGAGCTGGTTGGTCTGAGTTTTATGCAACATTGGAGTTGAGAGTTATCTTGATGGCTTTATGTGCAAAGCAGTGCTCTTTTAGCTTGAGTTTTGCGCATGAACTTTTCCTTTTATCAAGAGGACAATACTAAGATTTTCCCAACTTTTTATACCGACATACCAAGCGGACTGATGTGTCTTGCTTTCCTGATTCCATTGTTATTTCTCTTCTTCATTTTTCAACTTTGTTGCTTCAGTCCTTATTCTTCACCATGGACTTGATGTAATTCACGGAGTATTCCTCATTATCCTACTCAACAGAAGATAGTTATTTCACGTGGCACACGCAATAGAGTTTTCGATCGTGATGGGAAATAATTACAGACAGAAAACAGTCATCGCGTGAGATCTATGCAAATTATGTTTAGGGTACTCTAATCTAGAGGCATGACCAAGTGTTTTCTCGAATGCTTTTTTGGAAGTACACTGACAAACTTGTACTCATTTAACATGCATTTGAGGTCAATTTGACATGGTCTATTTACTTATTCCTAATGTCCAAATTAGGCTTGTTGAACCCAACAATATAACTAACTGTCAAGCTCTATGAAATGATTCTATTATCGTGAAAACAGTTTTTAGTAGAACTTTCAGCATGTAGCATTTGCACTAAATGAAATAATGGACAATTCTTATGTCAATGGTATAGTAGTGTGATGCCCCATATAATAGTGTCACAACTTTGATATACTTTTAAGCATGCAACTATGTTTGACAAGTTTCAAAAATAGGTTTTCGTTAATAAATTTGTAAAAGTTCTTATATGTGCATCGATATGTGTGTGTACTATATATATGTATATGTATATGTAATATGTTGTAATGATAACAAGGTCATATTGAGTAACAGAATTTTCAACAAAAATTCGATGGCAACATAATCTGACCAAACTTTTCTTCTGCATCAGCCACACCCAAATCACTTCTAATGGAACCATTTCCAGAAGAAACCTCCATATATCTGAACCATTTAAAACCATTAGCAAGAAAACATTCTATCCCGAAACAATGTGATTTTGAACAAGTATGCACACCAGCCCAGTCAGACATATGATTGGAAAATCTAGAGTGCAGATCACCTAAAATGCAACAACAGGAATAAAATTCTTGCCTAGTAGTCTACAATCACTGTTACACTCTTATCCGGTTCAATTATTCTCACTAACACGCATCGTGCTTCTAACAATAGAATTGAACCTATTTAAAGGTAACTTCGACGATTATGAACATAATGTCTATTGATTCTAGTATCTTTACAATCATCTTCAACTTTAATAATTATAAGACTAGTAACATACTACCATGTTTATTGATTCCAGTAGTGAATGTAAAATGAACTCATATTGATATTGACTTTGCTTCTAAAATTTCACATATAATGATTGATGGCATGTGTACTCATCAGCACTTTTAATAATGTCAAATGCACTTGTATCAATATTAATTTTAGTTCCTGTTACTAGTAGATGGCAAGTTCATCAAAGGAAAAGGCATTTTGGAGCCTAGAAGATGTATAAACCTTTTGTGAGTTGTACGTTGAACAAATTGATAATGGAAATCGTCCTGCAAACAATAAATGAGATGGATGGACAGTTATAATTAAGAGGTTTGAGGACCTAAGGGGCAAAAAGTATGATAAAAGTCAAATGAAGAGTAAGTGGGATAATCTTAAGAAAGAATAGAAAAGATGGAGGACATTGGTTATGAAGGAAATAGGATTATGATGGGATCCAAAAAAGAATACCATTGAAGCAAGTGATGATTGGTGGGAGAGAAAAATTAAAATTTTTTCCAATTCTTTTGTTACTTTTTTTTTAAGTTAACCTTTTACGATACAAGTCATGAACATATTTATCATAACAGGAAAATCCTAAGGTTAGAGTTTTTAGAACGAAAGGCATACATCCGGATCTTCAATTTTTGTTGGATAGAATGTTTGGAGATATGATTGCTACTAGAAGTGTCACATAGAATCTTGCACAAGGTTTATGTATTGATGCGGATATTGTGGCCACACAACTTGATATTGATGATTGTGCAGGATCTACTGATAATAATATAGAATCTAATTTAGGTGAAATGATTGTTGAACGGGCTCAAAGCAATAAAAGAACGTCGTAGAGTTCGGTGAGGCAATCTCAAGGAAAGAAACAAACGAAATGACCAGAGCTGCTAAGCTAGCAACGCAAATGGAAAGAATTTGTTTAGCTATTGAAAGTGGGAGCCATGCGAGGGAGTTTGATCTTTACAAGGAGATCATTGAGATGGTGAAAGCCATACTTGAGATTAAGCAAGATGAAGAGTGATACTTCTTTGCACTAGATCATTTTGTAGAAAAGATTTAGATCCCAATTTATATACTGATGATGTAAATGAGGAGGGTAGTGCTTCAAATTATGACTCTGCTTTTAACATGACACGTTTACGTGATCAAATAGCTATAAGTTTAGGAAATATTTAGGGATGTTTGTAATTTTTAAGGATAATGAATTTCTTTTGTTGGAGCACATGTTACCACATTTATTGCAATGAAAGTATTCTTATTTGGATCCCAATTTATATAACGATGATCTAAATGAGGAGGGTAGTGCTTCAAATGATGACTCTGCTTCTTATGTGGCATGTTTACGTGATCAAATAACTATAAGTTTAGGAGATATACAAGGATACGTGTAATTTTTAAGGATAATGAATTTCTTTCGTCAAACCATATTTTACCACGTTTATTGGAATGAAAGCATTATTGTTTTAATTTAAAAAAGAGATCACTTTGAGGTGAATTTTTTCCATTTGAATTTGTTTAGCAAAAAAGAAATTTTATTTTTTAATAAAAAATTTTAACACGATATCTTTTAACCATGTTGTCAATATTTAAATTTGCAGACTTTTTTTTTTTCAATTTTAAACCAATTAAAAATTAAAATGCTTAAATTAATCATTCAAAGGGACTTTTTAAATGTGTTTTCACCAAACAGCTTTTCTCTCAAAGTTGCTTCTTAGAGCAGAATTTATTAAACAGTTTTTGCATTTCCCCAAAGCCCCCTTAGCTTAAAGCGCTTTGCATTTCTCCAAAGCCTCTTGGAAATGCTGAACTAAATGCACCAAAGCCACCCACAAAGCCCTTCCTGAAGAGACTCACAACCCAACCCAACGGAAGATCCCGACCCCCCTTCCTATGTCAGAGAAGAGAATAATACTTTTGGCAGGAAAACGAGAAGAACTTTAAATAGTAAGAGACAATATAGTAGAGAGTGGGTATGGCTCATAGGGCAAGCCCATGGACAAGAGGCATGCCAAGGAGGACCGAGAGGAAGAGGAAGAAGAGATGATATCGGTGGAGAGGGTTTTTGAGAGCAAGGAGGTCCTGCAATGGAGGCAACAACTGATGGTGAGGGCCTTCGTGGTGAGCTTCGTGAGCTGAACCTTACCAATGGGATCATCCCGTCCTTGAATGTGTCGGTTGGGCTTTTGGCTTCTTCTTCGTCAAGACTTGGACCAAAGTGCGAGATAAGTCCGGGATGTTGCAGGTCTTCTTCATGAGGCAAGAGAACACTTTGATTCAGACCTGTGTTGTTGCTTTTAGCAGTAACGACCCCTTCATGCCCATTTCTTCCTATTAATTCTATTTTTAAATTTTATTTATGTAACTGCATAACTTTATCCATTCTTCTTTCTAGGAAGCTACTTGTTGGCAATGAACCATAAGTTCACAGGAGTATAAGAAATCATCATTGGCCCGGATGATCGGATTCCTCTTAAATGTGAGCTTTCTGGGGCTCTTGGAAATGGTGCCCTCAGCAAGGTAATTATAGGTTTTAACGAGCAGAATGTGAGATTTTGCGGAACCACTGGCTGTTCTACAAGGCATTCAAGGACCTAGATCTTTCTACTAGTGTGTATGTGACGTCCCAGAATGTCACGTGCGATATGTGTCTTTTCCAAAAAAAATTTTATAACTATTAAAACATGCGGAAGCACAATAAAACATTCACACCATTCTCATACATGTATAATAAAATACATATGCATCTTTTTATGATATTAACATCAATTTTACAATACAACATTCAGTAAAAAAAAAACAAAATACATGATTTCTGGGAAAGGTCAGGGTCACCTAACTTCAACTTTATACTAGTAAGCCCAAAAGCTTGCCTATACATTGCCCGATCGTCAACTAAGGATCGATGACTTCACTGAATGACATACCATCATTGCCAAAGCCCGGAGAACCGTCAAAACCTCTAAGCCGTCCAACTAACTTGTCCTCGATATTCACATACCAAGCTACATAATTATGGATTATATACTCTGGTAACCCCATGTCGACAGTAGTACACCTAGTATAAATCACTGGTGATCCAGGCACAACAATGTCTTCATAATTATAATAAAAAAAACATAGGAGCTCCAATACTCGGCGGCAGTGAGGGATCCATCCTACATATCTGAAAAATAAGGAGTGAGCTGAGGTTTAGTAATTGAAATCTTTAAGTCTAAGGTAGAAGCTTCACTCACCAATTAACCTGGTATCAACAATAATTATGAGTTCAAGATAGTACAAAATACATAAATTGTGATACTACCCTTCCAATCATGACATATCAATGAAACAACAATAATATTACATAAAATCAATCATTCATGTGAAAATGGATAGCATGTTATATATCATAAATATCCATAACATCTCATTAATTCATATTCGTTACTAGCCAGGAACATCTCGATTCACGAGGCATTGTCACCACCAAATCATGGAGGACGGAATCATTCATACCCTTTGTTACGCCTTGGCCCATTCATTACGGGTGTCCTCTTCATTAGTGAGGATAAATAAACTACTGTACATCCGCGTGATTATGGTTGTTTCTTAACATCATACTATGGCAAAGCCATGTCATACCATTACTACAAGAGTTATGCCATCATAGGGTTTCATATCATCTCAACCTTATAGAGAATCATTTAATACGGTAGAACATCTAGTTGACTCCAGAGTCTTATCCATAAGCTCATACAAGGAAATTCGTTCAGTGGCGAATAGGCCGTGGCAAAGGTATTATATATTTAACAACAAAGGCATACATAATTAATTACAACGCAAAACATGTCACATATTTTCATAATTATGATCACAAACCACAACATGTCAATCTCTTTACATTTCACATAATGTACAATAAAATCAATTAATTATGCACCTCTTAACATGAGAAATTTTATTTTCTTTTCACCAGACCAATATCAATTTAGAAGAGCACTTTTGCAAGTTTTATAACATTTAAATACTAATACTCCATAATTTAGTATCTCATCTAATTTTTATTTATTTATTATTTTAAACCCCCATAATCACGCTTACTTTTACCACATACAAAAGTGATCATTCCTATGATTCCAAATTCTTGAAATTTGAAAATTATCCTAGTAAAATTTCTCATTTTATAATTTTACCCCTAATTTTCGATTTTAACCAACCAAGTCATAATAATTTAATTAAAAACTAAAGGATAATATTTTTATTCTTTAAAACACACAAACATTTTAATTACATTATAGACACCCCATAATTTACAAAATTTTCAAAAATGCCCACTTTTAATTAATTATTACAAATTGCTCCAATTTTGCATTGTTAAATATATGACCTAATTTAACAATTTTCTCTAAAAACTAACTTAACCACTTATCAAAATAAGGTTCCACATACTGTGATCCGTCCCCATAACTTCCAGTTTTTACAGATTCGCCCCTCAACTTTGGCCAAATTACAAATTTGCACCTAAAGCTTATAAACTCATTTTTTTCAACCGGTTTGATTTCCTTTAATTAATAATACTTAATAACCCACTAATTAACATTAAAAAAAATCATAAATTAACACTGTTCACAGCACCTCATTAATACTGTAAATTCGAAATTCTTCCTTACCATGACAACAAAATTTACCAAAATACCTTTTTATGCCTAATTTTATCATTTTCCCACCTTTCTCATTCAAGATGCAACAAAACACACTAATAAATTTCTCAAAGACATCTATGCATGTAGAGAGCTTTATAATTCAAGCTCAACAATTACAATAGTATAGCATACACTATTAAACTTGCTCACACATAACAAAAAAAAAATCCAAACTAAATAACAACCAATCAACCAACCAAGATCAAGAGCACTAAATGAATCAATCTAGATTAGCCTTAGAGTTTTCACTTACCCAAAGTATAATCTTCAACAAGGCAAACCTCTAACCACCTTGAAATCAAAATAGTAACTAAAAATTAACAAATCTTGTTCTTGTGAAAACAACAAAGCATATTTGATAAAGAAAAAAAAAGAAAAAAAAGAAAGGAAATCCAACAATATACCTTGTCAAGAAGCTAGATTGAAAGTGAGCTTGAACTTTGATTTTCTTCTTCTTCTTCTTCTTTTTGAAAGAAAGCAAAAAGGAAAAATATGTTCGTGAAGAAGAAGAAGAAGAGGAAGAAGGGAGTGGACGTGAAGAAGAAGAAGGAGAAAGATAAAGTCTCATATCTTTCAAAAGTTTACTACAATTAGAAGGCTATAATATCAAGTAACTATAGTTATATTTAGATAAAAACTTACTAGGGTTAAAATGTATTAGGTCATGCATGATGTCATATTTTAAATTAGGCATGTGACAAAATAAATTGAAGATTAAGACATTTATTCATGCTAATAAAATGACAAATAGTATAATTTAATTGAATAGAGGAAGATATTAAATTATTTTGGGTATAAACTATACATAGCGGCAAATAAACGGAGAAATTGATATTCGTGTGAAATGCCTGTAAATTAGAAAATTATTTTGAAACCGCCAAAATCATTAATAAAAGGTATAGCGTCAAAGTAACACTTTAACTTAATAAAATTTTAATGCTTGAAATTCATTCGATACGTAATTCGGAGAGTATTGGTCCCCGTTGATAATTACTAAACTAATTTTATTACCTTAATAACTCTCACTACTAAAGATCTAGAATATCATAAATTGTGAAGAAAATTTCTGATGTCACACTGTACCCCACATGTATGGGTGCGGGCTCACAGACTAATCCCTCGTGTCGACCTACGGGTCGCTCACCATCTTCATGATGAGGTCGTGATGTCACAATTAGTTTGAGGGGATTTTAGAGATAATTCGGGATTGCTCTTGAAAAGATATATTTTGATAATTTTATTAATTATCTGTATCTTTTAAAATTGCACGTACATTGCACGAACATTGCACAAACATTGCACGGACATTGCACGCATAATTCCCTTTGATCGTGCATATCTTGATTGAGATATTATTTTTGAATATTTGTCTAATAAAGATTATAATCAAGTCAAGTTGATAAAACTTATTACTCCAGTTCGACTCTACACGAACGCTCGCATCAATTCTAGATCAAAGAAGCAGCGTTTCCTGTTATAAGGGAAATGAAGTGAATGCAAGTACATGAATTCATATATGCCACATGAAATGGCCCTTATTTTAGGTGATTCGTCATCATGTTGTTTCAGGACTTCCAGGAAGGGCCTAGGATCAAGCTCACCCATCCTCTTGATACAAATGCTACCCTTCCGCGGATTTTCTTCTTCTTCGAATGCCTGCATCATGGGTTGAGTTGAGTGACTTAAGCATGAAAGGTTTCTGAAACAGAAAAAGAAGGGGATGAAGTTACCTGGATCAACAATTTTCTAGCCTCCACCAATTCGTCCTTGCTATGGCACTGATGGTTTCAACGTAGAGATCGATAATTCTAACCAAAAAAATTATAAAAAAAATGTAGAGATAAATACCTTCTTCAAATTTTGAAAAAGAAAATATAGATACTTGTTCACAAAAGGAGAATAAAAGTTGGCAAAAAGGAAATCGCCTTTAGTAATCATTATTTTTTTATGTAATTATGATAAGACATGATCACTATTTTTTTGGACCCAAAAGTCATTATCATTGATCCCAAACAGGTTCTTTTGGGTTAGCTACCATTTTTTTAAAGATGATATTTTATACATTATTTGTTTTTACCTAAATTTAACTGATTTTTAATCGATTATAACTTTTTCATCCGATTTTTTGTTAACTCAATTTTTATATCAACAGAAAGCTCGTGATCCGAATTTTTAAAAATGTGATTCGATCTTCAAAAATATGTCAAGATTGCGAATTATCTAGATAATAAAAAACAATGGACAATCAGGACCGCCAGTAGCTAAGAAACAAAAGCTCGACAACCGCAACGGAGGCAAGCTCTTCAATACCCTTCCTTTCTTCTTCTTCCCTTCCCCCCTCCCCACACACTCCGACAGCCGCGGTCGCCTCATGGCCTTCCCTAAACGAGCACCGCCCGCTCATTCAATTCCCCGCTTCCCGCCCTCGGCTCAGCTAGGGTTCCGCCGCAGCTCCGTGTATAAAACTGCAGCCCTTCATGAATCGGCCCGGCCCGCTCGGCATCCCGAATCGCCGTCGGCAGAGAGCGGGGAGCAACCGAGTGAGCAGCAGCACCGGGGAGCGCGCCCCCTCGGGGACTCGCGTGGCGTGGAGAAGACATGAAGAAGGGCGGCGGCGGCAAGGGCAGCGGCGGCGGGAAGGGCAGGAAGTCGAAGCGCGTGTCGTGGGCGTCCGATGATAAGCTCTGTCAGGTACTGCTGCGGCGCGGAGGATCAGTGGCTCGTGTCTTTTGGGTTTGATTTTTTCTTTGAGCCTGAAAGCGCGGTGTTGATTTCGTTTATGCTTGAAGAGTTTTTTTTTTTTTTGGTAAAGGTAAAATTGTAATACTTATCAAACCACCAATTACAAAGTAAAGCCAAAACCAATCTCTGACCTAATTAGGACATGGGAATGTCCAGACAAGGTCAAAAATGGTTTCGCAAGAACTATTACAAGGAAGGAAGCCATAATGGAACATACACAAAAAGTCCGAACTAAGAAGACAATACAAACAAGGCAACATGACCAAACTAAGAGGACATCGGAGTCGCTTCAAAGATTGATGGTGGAAGTTGCCATTTCCACCATCAATCTCTGCCTTTATGCTTGACGAGTTTTGTTTTCTCTTTTTGCATTTTTTTGGGGAATGCGTGTCGAGAGTTGAAACTGTGGATTGCTGAATGCGTTTTGACGAGGCATTCCGGAGTCTCCGCTTAATGGGCGGTAAAAAGGCAGGGTTTTTAGTTAGTTGACGATGATGATGATTTTTATAGTGAAGGTGACGGTGTGCTCTACACTTGTATTTTTTTTATATACATCATATGCTTATATTTGTTGTTTTTTTTCTGCAACAAGCAGGAGCTCAAAGGCAATTCTCTCATTTCACTTCATTTTTCTGGATTCTTGTTTCATTTCTTCTGTCTCCATTTTTCTGGATTCTTGTTTCATTTCTTCCTGCTTTAGGAAGTCATAGATGAGACCGACGAAAGACTAGAATCACACATGGGAGAGAAAGTTTATCAAAACATGGTGACAGCGTTGCTGGAAATTAATGAGTACAATCTGAGTGGCAGGTACATCGTCCCGGAGTTGTGGAACTACCAAGAGGGAAGAAAGGCTTCACTAAAAGAGGAGATCCAATGTATACTAACAAATAAGCTTTCCAAATTATTATTATTGAATCCGCCTCCAAGTCTGTAAGCCTCCATGTCTCAAGTTTGTTGATTGGTGTGTTTTGTTTTGTATGAGCCGACAGACTCGACCTAGTGCATTATAGACTCTTTGCCATGTCTTAAAATCGTGCTTCACTATTTGTTCTTGAGATTTCAAATGGTATCATGGTATTGGCATTATTTTCTCATTTTACAACATTACACGAGGGAAAATGGGGAGTGTAGAGTTTGATTTGATGATGATGGCGAAGGAAGAAGATGATGCATGTACGTTAGTTCTAGTTGGTTTGGTCGAAGAAATTTTTACAAAGAATTAAAGAATAGTGGGGCTAATGCAATACACGACATGTTGCTCCTTTAACAAATACTTTTTGTGTTAAAATTATATAATTTTTTCATAAAAAAATAATGATGTATTCATCTCCCACACGCATCGATATATACTCTTAAAATGATACATTGATTTTGATGAAATTTATTTTATAGTAATTATGTGTTTAAGAGTTATCAAAAGGAATTTACCATGTAATTTAATATATATTTGTAATATCTAATCTAATACGTCAAATAGCCATTGTGGGTGCCAAATGACTGTCGGTTCATATGAGATAAATCCTCTAACAGACAGTTAAGCACATGACTTAGTTTCTTTTCAACTTTATCAAAGTGTTTGCTTCTATCGTGAATGGGTTAGTCACCAATTCTTTTTTTAAAGACAATATTTTATATATATTATTTGTTACCCATATTTGACCAAATTTTAATTGGTTATAAATTTTTCATTCAATTTTTGGTTAACTCGATTTTTATATCAATAGAAAGCTCGTGATCCTAACTTTCGAAAAAGCGATTTGACTTCCAAAACGCACATGAATTTTACGGTTATAAAAATTTGACCAGGTGCCACAGGCACCTCAACAGCCCCCACCCCAAAAAATAAAAATAAAAAATTTCCTCTAATAAGCTGAGTAGAAAAATCCAGGATAATAAGATGCACTTAGCCAATAAAAAGTAAGTGCAGTGTTTGGTGAAGATCCAAACAGTTTACCCATTTCTTTTTCTTATCTAGACTTAATCTTCCGCCAAGGGAAAGGCAATACAATTTCATAGCAGTGACTGTTTTTTTGTGTGTGTGATAGATGGAAAATGACTAAGTAAAGGAATTATAATTACTCGATTTTTGGTTAGCTTAACCAAGAAATCAAGCTAGAATCAGAATAAGAGATTCAGCAAATTCAGCAACAGGAATGCTAACTCATTCACATTATTTTAAACCAAACTAACCCCAAGAAAGTTCACAAAAATGCACTCTCCGTACTGGGCTTTGAGAAGAAGATTAAACCAAAGACTTCAAATGCAATAGTTAAAATACTCTTGAAGTCAAAATATTCAACATTTTTTTTCTATTCCAAAAGAACGTGCCTGGATTAGTACAAACATGCCCCTGACATCCAAAATTTAGCAGTACATAACCAGAGGATGAGAAGAATTATACTAAATGTGGTAAGACATGATTTACATGAGACAACCAAGACATGACCATGCGTAAAAGTCCTTATGGGAATACCAAATGCTCTTGCAAGTGGAAAGTCAGCAAGCTTCAAGGCACTTATACGCCGATCAATTAACAGATTCTGAGGCTTCAAATCTCGGTGGAGGACTCTATGTGAGTGGCAATACGGTATTCCATGCAGTATTTGATATAAAAATACATGCACGAGAACATTGCCTTTCATCTTTAGAGAATGATCATATCTTCAAGCAGAAAAGCATGGACCTCCTAGTATAAGAGCAATCAACTCACTCACTTTGTTCAGACGTGGATCCATGGGGAGATGAGTATGCTTAAACCTTCCAATGTAGATGAAGAGGACCAGTATCAAGGGGAGTCAAGTGAAGCAAGTCAGGAACCTGAAGAAACTCTTTGGCAATTCAAGAAACATATCGATGCTTTTCATGCTGAAGACCGGACGAGAGCGTCGTTCTTGAGATTTTCTGAACCATGACCGATTCATGAACAAAAAGTATGGACCTCTAGTATTCTAAGTACTAGGATTTCTTGATGTGTTTTAGAATATTTCTGGGGCTGACATTTTTGTAATTGTAACTCATCCTTGTAATTCTATTGGCCGATAAAGTGGTGGCCTTTGATTGGCCGATAGATAGGTGGCCTTTGATTGGGCAATAAGGAGGTGCAATATCTACCGTTAGATCAAGGTAAGATCTACGGATACGATTAGTCTTGTATTTGTATATAAAGTGGTCTCTTTACTTCATTTGTACACATCTCGTTCTTAAGTGAAATATATTCCCAAGTCAACCTTCCCACACTCATTACTGTGAACTACAACCAAGATAAGAAACTACTTAGTAAAAAGAGATTCAGAATCCAAAATTGATAAATAGATCAATAGGAGCAAAATTAAGACTAATGCATCTGGACTACTTAGTAAAAAAATTTTCAGAATCCAACATTGATAAATAGATCAATAGGAGCAAAATTAAGACTAATGCATCTGGATTTAGTGCAATAGAAAGCAAAGCTTGTTTTTTCCATTTTTTTTTCTGACAAAGACAGACCATCATCCTCTTCAAACAATACTTGAAAAACACTCATTTCACACGCTAGGGAAATACAATCTAGGTGAATGTGCTTATAATTACACACGGACCATTAGCATCGAATTTCAGTAACATACCACGTTTTCTAAGAGAAACATATCAACTACGAGCAATTTAACATGCGCAAATCGAAAAGAGACAACAACCTAATTACTTTGCGGCTTCACAGCATAATAGATGAAACACCTGCATCTAACAATTTGCATACGCACCTTGCATATAGCATAAAGCATTATTTGCTGGTAATAGCAAATTGAATATATGTCGCATATAAGATCTTGTTCAGGAAAACCTATACAACAATCAGGAAAAACTAAACCTAAAACTCTCCCAAGGTGTGGTCCATAAGCCTTTTTATTCAGTAGAGAGCTTCATCTGGAGCAAAACAGAGAAGCCAAGTACAACTTGTGAGTAGCGAAACCGAAGATTAACGAACACACATGAACAGAGGGAAACCTGTCAGTAGGTGGCTCAAACTCCAAGGCTTGGTCAAAGTCCAGAAAGCCTTTTGAAAGGATCATCTCTTCATGGATCGGCTTCCCCTTCCCCTTCCCCTCCTTATTCGGTGGCTTCGTGCACACTCCACCGGCGTAGGTCTCTCCGCGAGCTTCAAGCTGCACGAGCTTGAAGAAACCTGTTCCACAGGCACCGCATCGGCGATCGCAGCTGCGGTGCACCATGGAGTTATGGCTTGCCCAGCCATTCTCCGGAATGGACTTGCCACACGCACCACGCTTTTCCCCATTTTGAGAGAGAAATGGAGGGAAACGATTGATGGTGAGAACTGACAGCCTACTTGAAAAATACGGCTAGTCTTGTCCCCACGGATATAATTTCATATTTTTTCTCATCCAATAAATTTAAATACTTTCTTTTAGGTCATTTTGAATAGGGGTGCGCAAAACGAATTGTCCAAATCGAGAACTGTCTAGACCGGACTAGAAGTATTAGTCCGATTCTCGGTTCCTAAAAGTAGAACCTGTATCATTTTTATAAGTCAATTGCACTTTTGTGACAAGTTTTTAAACTTCTTATATACTTATCCTTTATGTTATCAATGTTCATTGTTGATACGGCCTCCAGATTTAATGATCCGATACGATGAAAGTGGGGAGTGTCCACCAGGGGATAGGCTCAGACAATGTGTGGCTTCCAACAGGTTTATAGGATTGCAAAAGAGCGGGGATCGATCGAATTACCCACTAAGCTAAGAGAGAACGCTTATGAACTCAACTATGCGAAAATAATTACAAGGTCATGGTCATCCGTAGGAAGAATGGACGATTAGGGCTTTGGAAACCCGAAGCGGATGATAGTAACCTCCTCCAGATATTATAAATTTGATGTCATATTTTATAAGGGGTGCTTTTTTGCTATGATTGAGAGGGTTGCATATTGAGTTGTGACATGAACGGACCAACTTTGTTCGAAGCTCAAGTAATTTCAAAATCCCACGAAAACTCCTAGATTGTGAGCAAGCGTATCTAGTGCATCACATTAAGCCGAATGGTTTTTATGTTAGTGATGATTTTCTCGAATCATCCCAACATAGTAAAGATGGAGGAGGCAAAGACATGGGAATATGCCACCTCAAAGATAGTACGTTCAAGCACCGTTTCAGAGGGAAATCTTGTTGCCATTTTTCTCCTTCGCTTTCGATCGAATCAAACTTTTAAGGGAAAATAACACAAACAGTCCCTGAACTTTGGCCCAATGTGTAATTTGGTCCCTGAACTTTTAATTTGTTTAATGTAGTTCCTAAACTTTAATCTAATGTACAATGTGGTCCTTGAACTTTTAATTTGTTCAATGTCATCCCTGAACTTTTGGTACATATTAAATTCAGTTCCTGAACTATATGGAAATGTTTAATGTAGTCATTTACATTAATTCAATTTCAGGTACTACATTGAACATTTTCATATAGTTCAAGGACTGAATTGAATATATTTACCAAAAGTTCAGACATAACATTGAACAAATTAAAAGTTCAGGAACTACATTGAACCAATTAAAAGTTCAAAGATCAAATTGCATATTGATCCAAAGTTCATGGACTGTTTCTATCATTATCCCAACTTTTAACTTGTCATTATCAATGAAGTGAGCAGATCAGTGGAATGCCATCCGATTGGACCAAATATTTAGGAGTTCATTACAGAAACATGAAATTGTACTGAAAATTATTTAGGGTTTTGTTAGATGTCTCGATATTTGCTTTCTATTGTTTTATTTCATGTACGTTCTAGTGAAGGCAAAACATAGTGTTTGAACATTGAACGAGGAAGAAACAATGGAAAGATGAAAATACCAAGGCAAAGACAACGGATGAAACAACCTTATCACTTAGACAACCTTATTTCAGTTACTTTCAGATGTTGATTTTAGGAAGGCGGTTTTCAGGAATGGCCCATGCACGGAGCCGCTGACTCGAGATGAGACCTGGAAGTCAACTTTTCACTCTGCATCCCCTTGGCATATTTCTTTCATGAAGCTCGAGCAAGAGCAAGTTTCTCCACATTCCTCAAATTGAATCTGGAACCTAATCCCCGAATTGATTAAGAGAAATGCTGAGGATATCGGGGACGTGCTTAACAACTTCACTAAATGCTGCAAATAAAATTTTAAACACTTCTGGCAAAAAAAATTTTAAACACTTCACCTACCCTAGGTAAAGGCAACCTGACAGATCAATTTAACCAAAACAATAATGATAATTTTCTGGCATAAGAAAGAATTCCAAGTGTAATTTGAGGCTCGGAAAAGATTCGTACTCTCATATATTCTATGGGTCTTTTTTTTGTAAGTATAGGTTTAATTGAACATCTTATTTCAAACTTTCAAGCTCCTTATATTTATTTGTGCCCACAAAAAAAGATTTTCCTTTTTTACAATCAAACCTTATGTGGCTGGCAAGGGTCGGTCGCGACCCTTGCCGGGCCTAACTCCAAACCAAAAGAAAAAAAAATAAAAGGAAAAAAAATAAGAAGAAAAAAATCACAAAAATTCAAAAAATTATTAAAATATTATTTAAAAATGTCAACCTCCGCGCCACATGACCGGCCAGTGTCCACGTCAGCGATTTCCGATCAAAATTGATCGGATGGACTCAATTGACAAGAAGTAAAAAGGTATAGGATTCAATTGCCAAAGTTAAAAGGTTTAGGATTGAATTAGTAAAAGTGCAATAGATTTAGGACTTTTTGGATACTTTTCCCTTCAACGTAGGGATGAGAATAGCTGGCATATTTTTCCAATAAACTAATATAAAACATGAAAATTAAAAAGAAATTGGAAATTAAAAATCTAATTTCTTGAAAAAAGAAAAAAACATTATAACTTCATCTTCTTCCCCATGCAGAATGTAAGCCGCGGTCAAGCCAAGATAGAAAAGAAATTGAAAAACTCCATCTTTTTAAAAAATGCATAGCCCAAGTGAAGCAAGGTTTGCCAGACTCACATCCAAACTCCTTCTTTTGAAAAAATATTTAATAAAAAAATTGTTCTCTTTTTCTCTCTTCGAAAAGAAAAACCTCCACTTTCTCCCCATACTGCAACAGAACAATGGTGCAACCACCAGAAGAAGGACCTACCCCGAGCCAAGCGGGCCGGTGCTCCACTCCCTCTCCCCCTCCGGCCACTTCCACGCCCCACCGTCCTCCTTCGCCTCCTCCTCCTCCACCTTCGCATCACGCGCCTCCGCTGCTGCCGACCTCCGGTTTCCACAGATCCGCCTCCCCAGCGCACGTTAACCTCCACTCCCCCACGCAGCCCTCTCCTTCCATCTGGTTTGCCTTCGACTGCCCGACTTTGCCAAGCCAGTCTATCTCCGTGTCATAGCGCAGCGGCGGCCAGTTCGTCAAGTTGAGCAGCCGGAAGCTGGCGCGGCGAAGGACCTGCATGTGCTCACTGACGAGCATCCCAGCCCGTTCCGGTACGGCAGCCTGCACAAGAGTTGCAGATCCCATAAGCACCAGTGTCGGCTGTGCGCTAAACGGGCTGAACCCATTTTGTCCTCGAGCAGTGTTTTATTTAGCAGGTTGATACCGAGTAAAATGGATTGAACATGGGTTGGAGCTGGCAAACGAAACGTGTTGAATATGAGTTTTGTGTAAACCTATATAAGACCATATAAAGTAGGGGGGATCGGTTCATGATCCGGTCCAATTCTACTCAAGAACCAGAAATTGGACTGGGAGGACCGGTTTCCAAAATTGGGGACCATGGACCGGACCAATTGGTCTGAGGATCAGAAACGGGACTAGTCCGATTCAATAAAACCGATCACTTATTTTGGACACTTGTTTGAGGGTCCTTCTATTTTGGAACCTGTCATTGCCCTTGATAATCTAAATCAAATATGTTGACCTGGTCTGCCTGTATAAATTCAGAGGAGATGGTCTAGTCACTTCCTTCTATTTCTGTGCTGTCATGGGCTATTTCTTTTCCTTGTGGTTCATTTTGTTTTTTTTCCCTTTTTTAAGATTCAAATGCTTCTTTTGTCGTCCAACCATGTGAAATTCAATTGAAGCCCAGAAAAGAAACATGCCCTTGTGAGAATTGGAGCACATCCCACCGCAACAAACGCCATAAGCCATGTAAAGTCTCGTCATTTGGCAAAAAAATGTCATTCCTATGAGCATCTTTTGGTTGATGGTGTACATATCATATGATATAGTCGGTCTGGTTCCCCTTTGGAATCGGGAGCCAGACTACTCGAACACCAGTTCCGTTTTTAGGAACCAGGAACCGGACCGGCACTCTCAGGAACCAGACCAAATTGGCCGATCTGGTCCGGTTGGTCCATTTTGCTCACTCTTAATATAAAGTTAGGGGCAGATATCTTACACCCATTTCCACCCATTTGCAAAATTTTTGAGTGACCTATTTGCAACCTGACTCACTGAAAGTGAGTTGAAAAATGGGTTTCTAGCCCATATTGACACCTCTAATGAGTACTCAACATCTCGTCCTTGGCTGGTGACCCCACTGGTCCATGGCCGGTACCCGGTGACTGGATAGAGGAGAAGGAGAGCCCAAGAGAGAAAAAAAAATCCGGACTTTTTTTATTCCGTGTCATTTGTTGAGGTGGTAACTTGGACACGTATCTTTTTATAAGTGAATATGAGTAAAAAAATACCCATCACATTAGATGTTGATGTGGTGGTTTGAAACAAGTGAACTTTTTCTCCCTTTATAAATATTTCATGACCTGGCCATTATATTTGCAGCCGCAAAACATCTTTGACAGAGAGAAGAAGACGGGTCCTCTTTCTCTGTTTCACTGTGTGAGGACGTTTGGAGTTGGAGAAAGGAATGGGGTTGAAGAGGTTCGCGGTACTGCAGTGCGCGGAGGACTCGGAGTACGCGAAGAGGCAGTACGGGGGATATTATGGGGTTTACAAGGGAATGCTGGCCGAGGAGGACGAGGTCTGGGACGTGTACCGCGTGGCCACCGGAGAGCTCCCTGACGACGGCGAGATTGGGCTCTATGACGGCTTCGTCATCACCGGCAGCTGCAGCAACGCCCATGGCGAGGACGCCTGGATCTGCCAGCTGATCAAACTGCTGAAGAAGCTGACTTCATGAAGAAGAAGGTCCTCGGCATTTGCTTCGGACACCAGGTAATCATCACAATTAACAAGAAAAATCGTTCCGCTTTTTTCCACATCGTATCGTCATCGCCAGTCCCATTCTCATGCAGTGTCGTCTTCATAGTTTGCTCCGGTCGTTTCTTTGTGGAAAAAGGTCCATCAGAGTTTGATATATAATCGTGATTCCATTAGGAAAATGAGTCTACGAACACTTTGAAAACCATCTGAGATCTTTGAACCAGTAAGGAATAGTTGGACGTGAAAAATCATCGTTTGAAAGTGGCGCTGGTTTTTGACGGCAGGTTGTCACTTTTATTAGCATTTTGTGGTGAAATCGTTTCTGGACGGTGATCATGGGGGAACGAAACTGTGAGGCGTTGAACAGGACAACAGAGAAACGCCAGCAAATACGAGATGGCGACAAGCTTTAGGGTGACGCGACTTTGACTATCAGGAGCACGTTGATGAATTGGTGCCCCTGAAGCCACACTCCAGGAGAGCGATCTGCTCATCTTAGATCTTTTTCTTCTTCCTCTCTCTGTCTCTCTCTGTGTCTTTCTCTCTGATTTGTGGCCATCAAGTTTAAGTTCGGCGCCTTTCTTGATCATCTTGTTTTTGGTAGTACAGATATTGGGGCGTGCACTGGGAGGCAAAGTTGGACGTGCCGAATCATGGGACATTGGACTGAGAACCATGCAATTGTCTCCATCATCCTCCGTGCGTTTCTCCTCACTTGAACTTCCTGCACGGCTCTCTGTGATCGAATGCCACCATGACGAGGTACAACATCTTATAACCTAAGAAAAGAGAAGAGAAGATTAAATTGATAGCACACTGTTATTTCGTTTCTCAAAATAAAGAAAAAATGAGGACAGACTTTGAATTTGGGAAATTTAAATAGCTGAACGAACTGCCAGCAAAAGCATAAGTGATAGCGAGGTCGGACAAAACGGGAATCGAGATGTTTAGGTATGGGAATCATATCATGGGCATTCAAGGCCACCCGGAGTACACCCGCGACATTCTTCTCGACCTCATTGACCGTCTCCTCCTTCGCGGCCTCATCACCGTAGGTTTCATCCAATTTCGTCTCCGTGTTTTTGTACCGGAAAGATCAAGTTAGAAGCTGACGATCTTCTCATGATTCCTTTGCAGGAGTCTAATGATGATGAACTAAAGGTCAATATGGGGGCATGTGAACCGGACAGGAAGGCATGGAAGAGGCTATGCATCAGCTTTCTTAAAGGTAGGCGTGTCAAAATGGGTCATAAGGCATGGAAGAAACTCTGAACCAGCTTTCTTAAGGGCAGACACGTTAAAATGGATCATAAAATCATTTTTTAATCCGCCGAGCTGTTAACTGGGTTAATGTTATTCAATAAATGGGTCATAAATGGATTTTGGTCGACGTTTCTTGAAATGATTTCTTTGATTGGCAAGAATAAAGGATATTAGGGCTTAGAAGAGTTGTGATTACACGTTGGGGGTATCCTACATTGCTTTCTAGGGATGAGCGGCTCCCGATTCGGTCCGATTCCATCCAAGAACCAAGGTCCGGATTGGGAGGACCGGTTCCCAGTTTATACGATCGAGGACTGGATCGGCTAGTCTTGGGACCATGGACCAGTTCCAATGGAACCAATCACTTATTATTAAGCGAGGCCTAAGGCGAGGTAGCCGGAGGGAAAGGCGTCGTCGTTGAACGAGGCTTAAGGCAAGAAGGAAAGGTGCTGACGTCGAGTGACGCGTGAGGCAACTGGCGAGGCTGTGAGAGGGAAAGGCGTTGAGCGAGGCATGAGCAAGGTCGTGAGAGGGAAGGGCACTCTAGGCTTCGAGCGATGAAGTGAGTGAGGTAAACTGAGTGAGGAATTAGGCAGAGCCTCAGAGGTAAGGGTGAGAGTGAACTTGGGATAATATATTAGGGTTTCTAACTTTCTATTTTTGAATCTCAGAGTATTGGACTGTGTCTTTTCTTTATGGGAAACAGCATGGACTTTTGCCGCGGAGATAAACTGATAAAAGCCTAAAAGGCAAGAGGGAATTGCCAAATTGAGGAAATTGGTAAAGGCCACTGGGAATAGATTAGGCTTTTTATTTTTTTCAAAAATTTTAAAAAGTAAATAAATATATATTTTCTAACCAAAATAAATAAATATATATTTATTAGTCCAGTCTGGTTCCCATCTTAGAAACGAGAACTGGATCGCTCGAAAATCGATTTTACTTTTAGGAATCGAAAACTGCATCGATACTCTCGAGAATCGGACCAAACCGGCCGATCTAATCTGGTCCGATCCAGTCTTAGTTCGGGTGGTCCGTCATGCTCCCTCCTATTGCTTTCCAAAGCGGCAAATGGAATGAGCGCAAAAGTTCAATTTGATGAGAAAGCGTCATGATGGTTGTATTCCATCTGGCATCTTGAATCTGACCTTTATCTGCCTCTGACATTCGAACGTTTTACCAATTCCAGACCGCTTGTTTTGCCGCCGGAATGATTTTTCTTAGATCAGATGATTCCTCTCGATTTGGCAGGCAGGTCATATTTTAATCTACCATTACATTTTCTCATGCAAAATACCTCAGCTAGTCTGCGAGTTAGTGTAATTCTTTAAGATGTACGCATCAATTAATTAACGGAGCCTTAGTGTATTTTGTAATCTAAGCATTGTAACAGAAAAAAATGTTTAATATAGCTAATATAATTATCCTATGGTTTCCTTGAGCGCTTACGCAAAGGTCAAACTTGTTCATTAAGCGATGTGTGTATAAATTGTAAAAGACTAGCTTGAGCATGATCGAGAAGCATTAGCGACTAAAGTGATTGGATTGGATAAGTAAGTGCTATGCGATAGGAAATCTTGAACAACATGAAACTTGGAGTTGAAAAATCGCGTTTTTCTTTACACAAGTTTTATGTAATTTGACACCAAAGACGTTAAATTTTCCCGCTATCTGGATCATGGTGTTTGGTGAATTAATTTCCTGTTGTTTTATAGGCACCAAATATAGATAGAATAGAAATACAAAGGAATATATTGCTGGTCTATTTGCATTTTAATTCTTAGGGTTAATACCACGAAAAATCTCAAACTGATACACTTGTGATATATTTACCCTAAATTAACTTTTTGATCACGAAAAACCCTAAACTAGTACACTTGTGATAAATTTACCCTCAATTAATTTTTCAACCACTAAAAACCCTAAATTGGTATATTTGTGATAATTTTACCCTTCGTTAGTTTCCGTTAAATTAGATTAATAAAAGAAAATACAAACCGGTACACTTGTGACAAACGGAGAGTAAAACATAAAACCGGTACATCCATTAACTGCTGCGTGTCATTTAACAAAGCAATTTGACTATAAAATTTAACGAAAATAAGCTGAGAGTAAATCTATTACAGATGTACCAGTTTGGGATATTTTATGGTTAAAAAATTAGTTTTTGGTAAATTTATCACAGTTGTATCAGTTTGAAATTTTTCGTGGTATTAACCCTAATTCTTACTTTGTTTCAAGCATACTCAATAGTCCTTATTTATATGTGTACGTGAGTGCACGAACTTTTTCACATTTTGTAGTAGTTTTAAGATGAATACGGGTGTATTTGTTTTACAGAAAATGAATGATGTGAAAAATATTGTCTGAAAAATGGTTGCTTCTATTATTTAGAAAAATAAATTAGTGAACGGAAAATATTTTCATTATCGAAATAATTTTCCATTCATTTATTTTTGTAAGCAATACAAGCGATTATTTTTCAGAAAAAACATTGTATAAATCACTTATTTTTCGCAAAACGAACACACCCTACATCGTGGAGTTTATCATTTCCCTTCCCTGCCAAAACAATTTGAACCCTCCAATCAGCCCTCAGCTTTTTAAAATAGAGTTTCTTCCCAAAAGATTAAAAAAAAAACCGCGAAGCAATGTACTTCTCTAATTTTATCCTTTTTAACTGGCACTCCCTATTACGAGCCGTTTTGCATCTTACCAACATCGAAAAGTCATTACAGGATCCATAAATCACATGGACCGATATTCTTTGAACCATTAACTGTACGAATCGTACATAATCAACGGCCTCGATATACTTGATCTGCATAGTCTACTTACGGCGCCATTATTTTTTTGCAGCAGCATCAGTCTACTTGCTATTTCTATATTGGCACCCAAAATCACACGACACAGTAAGGCTTATAAAACACATCGAGTTTTGGTTATTTTACTAAATTAAATTAATTCCCTCTTTTGGCATTTCAAAATACATTTTTTTTGTCAAACATTTCAAAATATTGTTTTTGGAGAACAATAGCAAATTCTTACATGACAGGGGTAATTGTGTCTTTTCTCTATTGGGATTTTGATTTCTACTTGAATTGAAAGTCTTCATCTTTTTAATTGGCTCCTACGTGGTTCGTGTTATTCTTCATTTACAACACCAAAACTCAATTCCCTTCCCTTCAAATAATTTAAAATTTTATAAAAAAGCTAATTGCTTTTAAAAAAAAAAGCAGACCATCAATGACTATTAAAACTTCACTGCAAAAAAATCAGTCAGATCTCTTCTTTTTTGTAAAATGTGTCAATCTATTTTATCATAATTAACCAATATATTTATAAATTCGAAAGCATACTATTTTTCAAAAAATTCTTACAACAAACGTTTTTGTTTACCGTGTCCTATTTTTTACGTAACCTTTACGTAAGTGTAAATATAAGTAATTTTTTGTCACCTTTATAGGATAGAAGCCGGTCTACTTGCAATTTTCTCCAATTATCACACCAAAGTCAAACAAAAATCGCATTATTTTGTTTCCTCTTTTAGATGAAATATTCCTAATTGAAGTTAGTTTCTTGACATGGTCGATTGATTCTATAATTGGGGGTCTCCATATGGCAAGATACTATGTAACAACCATTTTATACCTCTCACTATAAACACTAGGTCATTAATTTGAGGTTCG
Source organism: Syzygium syzygioides (assembly GCA_031216285.1). Taxonomy (NCBI): domain Eukaryota; kingdom Viridiplantae; phylum Streptophyta; class Magnoliopsida; order Myrtales; family Myrtaceae; genus Syzygium; species Syzygium syzygioides. Next base: position 17,687,023 of record CM062249.1, read on the forward strand.
CGGTGAAAGAACTGCTTATAAAGTCTATCTTGTAGTGATATATTAATTATTAACAGTAATCACTTGCCACCGCACAAGTCTCCTAATATTATCTATTTCTCCACTCAAGTCCCCTTTTTTGCGCAACATTGAAATCGCTTTAGATGACTCTTACGGTCTCACCAAAAGGTTATTTTTGAAAAAACAATGTGTTGATCGCTGGACAATCATTGAAAGTTTTTCTTCTTAATTAGTAATTTTGCGCGCGACATTATATTTGATACCGATGCATGACAAACGGATTATTATCTATTAACATTTTCATAGTTCTTTAACAAGGATCTGGGACACGGATCTACTGTAGGTGTACTTCAGTATGGGCTCACGCATGTTTATTCTATGGGCTTTGGATTGCTAAAGAATTTTGACGTAATGGCCTTATAGTGAGACTCATTAAGAAAGACCCATGCCGCTTTCTTCTTGACATGTGAGACAACATAGTCCGTTGATTCAATAATTGAAATCTCCATATGGCAAGATCCTATGTGACAAACATTTCATACCTCTCACTATAAATACCTAGGTAATTCATTTGAGAGTTAAAGAACTGCTTATAATGTCTCTCTTGTAGTGATTTATCAATCCTTAATAGTAATGCATGTCAAGTTAATGAGTACTCAAAACATGATAAAAAGCACCTCCTAATACACCACTTAGCCCACCGAATGTCGCGTGCAATACAGAAAAAGAACACCTCGTCCATCTTTCAGCTCGACTCTGATTCAGTAACAATTCCTAATGGGTATTTGTGGCATTTTCTTTTGTATTTTTGGAAATACGATTGTTGACTCACGAGTATATGAATAAGCATTCCCTGTTTTACTGTACCATGGATTATGAGTGATCCTTTTTGTTCTGCATTTGTTGCAAGAACAATGGTACATAGGATACGCTCATCTATATTCCCAAGAATGGATGAACATAGGTCGAGACTCTCGAGGCTAAGAAATGAGTTAGCCATTTATATGGGACAGTTGTGTTGACATGATGACACAAGTTATTAAGGTCAACAAGATGATACAAGATACCATTTGGAATGGTTGCCTTATGCCATATTTTGAGAAGGTTAGAGCCTTAATAACCACTCTTTCAATAGAACGGTGAGAAGTGTTGGATGGTCTTTGAGAAATTAACATTGTTCCAGATTATAACAAACTCTTGTAGAGGATTTCTTGAGACAATATATAAGGGTTAGGGTAACAAATATGTCGACCCTTAACATGAATGCATCTTGGCGCAGAATGAATGAGCCCTAGCGGAACCTAAAGATTTCCGAGGGTTTTCCCTTGGCTACCAAATTCAACCATAAGATTTAATAAGGAATTTTATGAGTTTTTCCCATTGTATTTGTAGCAAGTGAGGCCCTGAGGTTATGTCTTTAGGTTTAGTCATCACTTATAATTATTTTCCTTATGTTGATTTTTATTAATTCTTAAGGACTAGTTGATATTTGCATATCACGTAAGAGTTGTTTATGGAATATTTAGTTTTGAATATTCATTGGCTCTGTTCTTATATTAATACTGCCTTATGTATGTTATATGTGAGTGGAAAATTCTAGAAATTTTTAGTAGGTTAAAAGAACTTAATTTTACATTTATAATTATATCAATGAAAATTTCAAATTAGGATTCTTAGATGTTGATTGGGATTATGCACGAATTTTTAATGCCTAACATTTATGCATCTGTTTTACACAAATTTATTGCATTAATGAATAATTTCACATAAGGTTTTAGATTCGAAAGGTTACTACGTTCCCAATCATCATTTAAGAATCCTAATTTGAAATTATCATTGACATAATTATTTATGTAAAATTAAGTTCTTTTAAGCTACTAAAACTTTCCAGAATTTTCCACTTACATATAACATACATAAGAAAATAATAATATAAGAACAAAGCCAATGAATATTCAAAAATAAATATTTCATGAACAACGTATAAGTCTTACATGATATGACAATATCAACTAGTCCTTAAGAAATAAGAAAAATCAACATAGGGAAAATATCCGTAAGTGATGACTAAACCTAAAGACATTAACCTCAGCGCCTCACATGCTGCACATAAACTGGGAAAAACTCATAAAATTCCTTAGTAAATTTTATGGTTGAATTTGGTAGCCAAGGGAAAACCCTCAGAATTACCTTAGGTTTCACTAGGACGCATTCATTCTACGCCAAGATGAATTCATGCCAATGGTCGACGTCTTTGTTGCCCCACCCCTTATATATTGTTTTAGGAAATCCTCTACAAGTGTGTTATAATCTGGAACAATGTTGATTTCCCAAAGACCATCCAACACTTCTTGCCATTCCATTGGAAGAATGGTTGTTAGGGCTTTAAACTTCTCAAAATCTGGCATAAGATAACCATTCCAAATGATATCTTGTATTATCTTGTTGACTTCAACAACGTTCGTCATCATGTCAACACGGCCGTCCCATCAATAAATGGCTAACTCATTTCTTAGCCTCAAGAGTCTCGACCTTTGTTCATCCATTCTTGGGAATGTAGACGAGCAGAGGCCAGGGTGGGTGTATAACCCACAAGAGAAGAAGTTGGACCCTAGGACCCTTACCTTAGTGGATACTTCATCGGATACTCCGAGAGGTATAAGGGATAGTTGTTTGATTGCCCATTGCTCCCGATCAGGATGTCTGAGACCAATCCAGCAAGATTTTTTGAGGACGAAAAAGTCAGTGTGGTGTTAGAACCTCGATACATTGTCTTTGAGGAGTTACCAGAACTGGAGGTTGCTTTCATCTTCCTAGCAAACTGACCTTTCCATATCTAGTGGAATAGCCAAGCGCCTATGTGCCATTGTTCCTGTAATAAATACAAAATAAAAAAGGATTACTCATAATCCATGGTACAGCAAAATACTGAACGCTGATTCATATACACGTGAGCCAGCAATTGTATTTCCAAAAATACAAAAGAAAATGCCACACATGACATAGCTGGCATCCACGTCTACGGTTTTTAGCCAAAATCAGCCGAAAGGACTAAATTGTCTAAAAGGTTTATAACTAATTGGACAAATTGAAATGTTTAGAACTAAATTGGCATCCATACAATATGTTTAAGACTTTTTTAGTCAATTTTCCTAAAAAGTGCCCTCCATATGCAAGCGTCCAAAAATTGTAGGCGATTAATTTCCAATGCCTTAATGTATATCAGTTTAAATAATTTAAAAAATCTTTCATCCTTCAATTCATTTGCATTCAAAAACTAGATTACTACAACTTTGAAAAGATAAAGTGACATCCAAATTTCTGAATAGATGATGCAGAAATTATTAATTTATGATATCAAATTTTTTTGGTCAAGATGCGTGTGTGGAAGCGAACACAAAGAAATTAGTTTGTTAGGTGATCCAACATAACTTATTTCAAAAGGACACTAATACGTGTAGTGCTAAGTTATTGCCCGAAATTATGTACGTATCTACACGCAGACCATGTTTTTTCCCCTATCTGATTGGAGGGTTGGATTAACCATTCAGCTAAATGGTTCATTACATGCATGAAGATCACCCACATTTAGATATAATTAAATTTGTTCGTAGATACGTTCATAACTTACAACTCACCAATAAAAAAACATAGATCCTTGAATCTCGCATGGAGAAAAAATAGCCCTTTATGCATTCGGAATTAGTTGCATGTTATTTGCGTGGAAATTTCTTTCAAAATGGCACAAAGTAATCGAAGTAGTCCGTGACACTCAACCGAAGAAAGGGAAAAAGAAAAAAACTTTGGCATATGCTTGATGCTGAACAAACAAACCCTAAACGTAGCTTGTGTTGACAAGGAGAAACTCCAATGTGCGAATAACTCGAAGAACAAGGGATAATATTATGCCACCAGGACACATGGAGACAGTTTAAGGACCGTTCATTACTTTCCTTTTTCTTTCCTAATTAAAGAGAACCGAGCGATTACATCCAGAAAGCGGGCATAGATACAATGTTTATGAATTTCGTCTGTCGATACCATTTCATTTGTTTGCCCCGAAATGTTTGTGGCGCATTCCTTAACCAGCAAATAAAGGGAAACAGTAAAAAGAAGAAAAAAGAAGCGCGAATGCATGTAAATGGAGAAAAACCTCGCAAGGGTGAATATATCACCCGGAAAAATCGGAAAATGAGTTGGAGGTTGACTGTGACTCCAGCAGCCCACAAGCAGCCTGTGCTGATCTAAATCTGTGTAAACCGAATGGTTGGTGTGTAAAGTAACCGAAGGGTTATGCTAGCAAACTCCTTTTGCTTCCATTCATACTACATCACGCCTTTGATGTTCATAATGATTACTAAAAACAGACCGACATTTTAGCATTTTCCTTCCCTATTACTTCCTTATTGAAAGTGTTGAATAAAAAAGAGAGAACTAAAATATTTAGCCCAGTTGTAATGCTATAAAGCCACCCACCAAGCCCCTCCTGAAGAGATCGATAGGAATTCCTGTTTGTATTACACCTCACCCATCATGCTCACCACCTGTTCGACATTTTTCCTCAGAGGTGACACCATAAAATGGTGAATTAGTTGGAAACTTTGTTTGGTTGCTCTATAAGAGCTTGAAGAACACTCTGAAACTCTTTAGACAATGAATGCTCTATAAAATAAATCGATTGCCCAAATATATACGTACACAGGCTTACCAATTAGGATGTCTTTTAGAAAAAATTCTGTTGTCTGGTATTTATGAACTGCTGTAAAATGGGAGCACAACCATATCAACAGTCAAAAGAAAGCTTAATTAAAAGAAATGAAATTCCCTAGTCAATTGCTTGAATTAGAAAACAGAGAATCGGCATGTTAGAAAATTGTGGCCTTCGAACCTGAGCAATTTTGCCGAAAACATAATGGCTAGGGAGGCTTTCAGATTTTCTCTTATTTCTAGGAAGATTGTGAGTGTTCAAAAATGGAAAAGGAAAAGGAAAAGGAAGAAACACAACCGCGGAAGCTTAACTAGATGGCCTCTCCTATAGCAAGTACTTATTTTTGGACTGGACCATCTAATTGTATATTCACAATTTATATGATACTTCTATTCTAACTAGTCCGATTGAACTAAAAAGTTTATAGTGTCACCCCTTTTCCACCCTTCTAACAATAGAATTGAACCTATTTAAAGGTAACTTCGACGATAATGAACATAATGTCTATTGATTCTAGTATCTTTACAATCATCTTCAACTTTAATAATTATAAGACTAGTAACATACTACCATGTTTATTGATTGTAGTTGTGAATGTAAAATGCACTCGTATTGATATTGACTTTACTTGTGAAATTTCACATATAATTATTGATGGCATGTGTACTCATCAACACTTTTAATAATGTCAAATGCACTTGTATCGATATTGATTTTAGTTCCTGTTACTAGTAGATGGCAAGTTCATCAAAGGAAAAGGCATTTTGGAGCCAGGAAGATGTAGAAACCTTTCGTAAGTTGTACGTTGAACAAATTGATAATGGAAATCGTCCTGCAAATAATAAATGAGATGGATGGACAGTTATAATTAAGAGGTTTGAGGACCTAAGGGGCAAAAAGTATGATAAAAGTCAAATGAAGAGTAAGTGAGATAATCTTAAGGAAGCATGGAAAAGATGGAGCACATTGATTATGAAGGAAATAGGATTATGATGGGATCCAAAAAAGAATACCATTGAAGCAAGTGATGATTGGTGGGAGAGAAAAATTCAGGTTTTTTCCAATTCTTTTGTTACTTTTTTTGAAGTTAATCTTTTACGGTACAATTCACGAACATGTTTATCATAACAGGAAAATTCTAAGGTTAGAGTTTTTAGAACGAAAGACATACATTCGGATCTTCAAGTTTTGTTGGATAGAATGTTTGGAGATATAATCGCTACTAGAAGTGTCACATAGAATCTTGCACAAGTTTATGTATTGATAAGAATATTATGGCCACACAACTTGACATTGATGATTGCGCAGGATCTATTGATAATAATATAGAATCTAATTTAGGTGAAATGATTGTTGAACGGGGTCAAAGCCATAAAAGAACGTCGCAAAGTTCAGTGAGGCAATCTCAAAGAAAGAAACAAAAGAAAATGACCAGAGCTGCTAAGCTAGTAGCGCAAATGGAAAGAATTTGTTTAGCTATTGAACGTAGAAGCCATGCAAGGGAGTTTGATCCTTAGAAGGAGATCATAGAGATGGTGAGATTAAGTAAGACAAAGAGTGATACTTTTTTGCTCTAGATCATTTTGCAGAAAAGATTTAGATCCCAATTTATATACCGATGATGTAAATGAGGAGGATAGTGCTTCAAATTATGACTCTGCTTTTAACATGACAACAAAATACCGTTTTATGCCTAATTTTATCATTTTCCCACCTTTCTCATTCAAGAAGCAACAAAACACACTAATAAATTTCTCAAAGACACCTATGCATGTAGAGAGCTTTATAATTCAAGCTCAACAATTACAATAGTATAACATACACTATTAAACTTGCTCACACATAACAAAAAAAATCTAAACTAAATAACAACCAATCAACCAACCAAGATCAAGAGCACTAAATGAATCAATCTAGCTTAGCCTTAGAGTTTTCACTTACCCAAAGTATAATCTTCAACAAGGCAAACCTCTAACCACCTTGAAATCAAAATAATAACTAAAAATTAACAAATCTTGTTCTTATGAAAACAACAAAGCATATTTGATAAAGAAAAAAAAAAGAAAGGAAATCCAACATACCTTGTCAAGAAGCTAGATTGAAAGTGAGCTTGAACTTTGATTTTCTTCTTCTTCTTCTTCTTCTTCTTCTTTTGAAAGAAAGCAAAAAGGAAAAATCTGTTCATGAAGAAGAAGAAGAAGAAAGATAAAGTCTCTTATCTTTTAAAATTTTACTACAATTAAAAGTACTTTGGGGTCACATTAATTTACTTGGGTTAAAGGCTATAATATCAAGTAACTATAGTTATATTTAGATAAAAACTTGCTAGGGTTAAGTTGTATTAGGTCATGCATGATGTCATATTTTAAATTAGGCATGTGACAAAATAAATTGAAGATTAAGACATTTATTCATGCTAATAAAATGACAAATAGTATAATTTAATTGAATAGAGGAAGATATTAAATTATTTTGGGTATAAACTATACATAGCGGCAAATAAATGGAGAAATCGTTAGTTGTTTGAAATGACTGTAAATCAGAAAATTATTTTGAAATCGCTAAAATCATTAATAAAAGGTATAGTGTCAAAGTAACACTTTAACTCAATAAAATTTTAATGCTTGAAATTCATTCGATACGTAATTTGGAGAGTATCAGTCCCGTTGACAATTACTAAACTAATTTTATTACCTTAATAACTCTCACTACTAAAGATCTTGAATATCATAAACTATGAAGAAAATTTTGGATGTCACAGTGTACTCCAAATGTATGGGTGTGGGCTTATAGACTAGTCCCTTATGTTGACCTACGGGTCGCTCGCCATCTTCATGATGAGGTCGTGATGTCAAAATGAGTTTGAGGGGATCTTAGAGATAATTAGGGATTGCTCTTGAAAAGATATATTTTGATAATTATATTAATTATCCATATCTTTTAAAATTGCACGTACATTGCATGAACATTGCACGTATAATTCCCTTTGATCGTGCATATATTGATTGAGATATTATATTTTGAATATTTGTCTAATAAAGCTTATAGTCAAGTCAAGTTGATAAAACTTATTACTCCAATTCGACTCCGCGCAAACACTTGCATCAATTCTAGATCAAAGAAGCAGCATTTACTATTATAAGGGAAATGAAGTGAATGCAAGTACAGGAATTCATATATGCCACATGAAATAGCTGTTATCTATGAGGAAGAGCAAGGGAAACGATGCTACTAACAAACTTCCTAACGCCAATTTCTCTTTGATAACCTTCCATGGTCATATCACGAACTTGTGTTGATATTTGATACCGGAAGCCGGAGGGTTTGGCTTGGCGGGAGAATCGCCATCCCCACGGCATGTTCCGTTGGAAACTTGGACTTATGGTTGTCCTGGTCCATCTCACTCTTGAAGGCAGAATTGCAGCTTCCGTAATACCTTTGCGGTGCACTGCTTCATTGGGAGACTGCACTCCTTTGAGTGTTTTGCATTGCTTGGTACACCCGGGATGGTGGCACTTCGGCATTGCAAGAGGAAGAGGAATGAAGATTTGGCGGTAGGAGAGATTTTAACAACCGATGAAGTAGACTGAAACCACATACAGGTGCTTTATTTATAGAGGTGGAGGAGATGGCATTGCTGTAATTTCCTAAAACCGAAAAAAAGGGAGAATTGAAAAAGAAAATGTACGATAAGCCCGAAAATGGTTTTTGAGCGAGAGAGAGCGAGAGTGAGATAAGCCCCAGAATCCGATGGTCTAGTCTCCGGCGTCTGGAGAGCCGACAATGGAGCGGCCGCTTAGAGCATTTGAATCATTTGGCAATGGTTTTTTTTTTATCTGTCGCAAGCTTTGGCTAACTAGGCAAAAGCTTTACTCGTTTTTCATCTTTTCCTTTTGATATTTACTCGTGGGGATCGCCTTGCTTATGTCATTTCTCGCTTTTCGAGTCTACTCAGAGGCTAGATGATGGAGTCTGTTTGGGATTTGGAATCGAATGTTGTGCGTCGACATCCGATCCCTTCTCACGTCCTCTCTCTCGGACATGTAAGGGGTTACTCTTTTTTTACTTCTCGTTCGAATATGTGTGTGTGAGAGATAAAGAGAGACAGTGTTTGTGCATTTTGTTGCATTGGTCTAGTTTGGTAATGCAACTTAGCCCAATTTGAAAGGGAATTTAGCCGAGCAAAGCCAAAATTAGTTAAATTGTGGCCACATTTCAAATCGATTTGATCCGTTTTAATCAAAGTTAATTTAATTGAGTCAATTAATCATAGTAGGGCTGGAATTGCATGGAAATTAGAATAAAATTGAACCGGAATCGACCTGGTCCGATCGGGTCAACATGGAGTTGACCGGCCGATCTTTTCCAGACATTCTCCGGCTGGCCAGCATCCACTCCAACCAGCCATAGGCATGGCCGACCACTCCCTCTCCCTTCTGCACAAAAATTACCAAATCCCCCCTCTTGACAGGAAGACCAAAATGCCCCTAATCCTTGTCATTTCAAATTGACCAATGGGAGCCTTTCTTAATAGCTAAGCAAATGATCTTGGCCATTCATTGCTAGCTCCTCTTAGCCATCCAATGTGCCAAGTCATCAATTCTTGTCACTCAAGATAAATCAATGAGAAGGTCAGATGCTGCTCAGGGGAATTTTTAAGGTGAGTCGTGGCTTTTGTATTGGAATCTTGCTAGATTTTTCACTGGCCGCCGCATTGTTCTCCTTGCTAAGTCTTGATACATTATGTATTCCAACTAACAAGGGAGTCTTTTTTCTGGTTATTTAAATCACACACCGACTGATATTGACATTTTGCAGGGTAAACCTTAAGAAATGAAGCAATCAAATTGACATATGTGTTGTTTTTACTTGGCAAAGAGTTGTACTATAATTCTTTCGCGAATATTTATGTTAATCCCTATTGTTAGGGAAAAAGCATACCAAAACGTTATAGAATGTTGTAAATGAGTTTGAGCTGATGATTCTTAACAAGACATCATGATCACTTCTAATTCATACACCGGTAGTGATATTCCCCTAAGATGAAGTTGCAATGGAACTCTCACGTGCTTTTTCCAGTTGATCTAAGACAAATGCTTCTAGCATACATAGCTTCTTAATTTTAGTTTTGGTCATGTACTTTCCTTTCTCTTAAGCTTGCATGATTTACTTCTGCTTTCATTTGGTGAAATTGATGTCCTTCTAGATATTCTTTCTTTTTTTTAATCTCAAAATTTGCGACTTCTTTTCATAATATCCTAACAATTGATTGAGGATCCTTTTCTACATCAAAATTTTCTTGATTTAGTTTTTGAAGAGGTTAGAGATACAATCTTTACATCTTTGAACTCTGCTGAGAGTGTTCTATTACTGTGTCTTAGTAGCCTCTGGCTAAACTCTATGAAAATATTTCTATTAAAATCGACACTCATTATAATTGTCTTGACATTTTTTATTCATTTGAAAAGTACACACAAATGCTTGTACATGATTGCCAAGGATGCACGTTCCTATTCAGATAGCTCTAACTAATGGGTTTTATCTATTAGAATTCCTTCTTTTAATGGATAGATGTGTGGCGTGAATTATCAGAACACATGGATGACATGTCCGACAAATTGAGATCGCGATATGCTACAGTCAGAATTCTCTTTCTTCATCTCTTATCTATCTTTTCAACTGGTACACAATGTCTTCTAGTTTGTTGTCATATGAGAAATCATTATGCCACGAACTTTCATGGAGTCTTTCACTGAGTTAGCATCTATCAATCGCCAGTAGTATAAAGTTTTGACATCACTTGCATGAGCTCTACCAAAGTTATTTTTGCAGATTCTCGTGTTTTATGATAGTTATCAATTCAAGTTTCTAAGAGTTTTGGTTTGTCACGAGGATCATTACGTGTGGATTTCCTCCTTTAGAAGACCGAGATAAGTCTCCGAAAGCACTTGCGGGACTTGATTTTTTTGGAGGCGGTACATTAACCGAAGAGGAGACTGTATCCTAAAGACTTCATGGATTAAATAGATGGTGAAAATGTCGAATTAGTTTATGAAACTTCTGCGGGAAAATTGTCAAAAAAGTCTTAAACCTAGCCAATTCAGTCATAAACCTTTTAATTTTGTCAATTAAGTCATAAACCTTTTTTAATTCTTGCCAATTAATTCCCTTCGGCCAATTTTGACCGGCCGGCGCTGACGTGGCCGTCGGCCGGCGCTGACGTGGCCGTCGGCCGTCCGGGCAACGCTGACGTGATAATTTTTTAATATTTTTTCAATTTTTTAATCTTTGTTTTCTTTTTTTTTTCCCTCTAGCCGATCCAGCAACTAGCGGCTGACCAGAGGGGAGGGCCAACGAGGTCGACCTCACCGACCGCTAGCGAAGCTCGCCCCGTCGGCCATTGGCAAGGGCGAGCCTCGTCGTCCTCTGGCGAAGCTCGCCCTATCGACCATTGGCGAGGGCGAGCCTCGCCGACCCCTAGCTAAGCAAGGTCGCCTCGCCCAGCAAAGGCGAGGCCGACCTCACTGTCGCAACCCAGGTGATAGCGAGATCTCGCCTCGCCCAGCAAAGGTGAGGCTCGACCTCGCCGTCAAGACCAAGCGATGGCGAGGTCGGCCTCACCTTTGTTGGGTGAGGCCGACCTCGCCTAGCTAGGGGCCAACGAGGCTCACCCTTGCCAGTGGCCGGCAAGGCAAGCTTCGCCAGAGACTGGGGAGGTAGACCTTGCCGGGCAAGCTTCGCTAGAGGCTGGCGAGGTAGACCTTGCCGGTCCCCCCCTCAGGCCGATCGCCGGTCGCCGGACCAGCCAGAGGGAAAAATAATTAAAAAATTTTAAAAAATATATTTAAAAATTACCACATCAGCATTGGCCGAATGGCCAGTGGCCACGTTAGCGTTAGCCAAACAGCCTGCGCCGGCCAGCGTCCACGTCACCGCCGGCCGACCAAAATTGGCCTGAAGGACTCAATTGGCAAGAATTAAAAAGGTTTAGGACTGAATTGATAAAATTAAAAGGTTTAGGACTGAATTGGCCACCATACAATAGGCTTAAGAATTTTTTGACAATTTTCCCAAACTTATGGTATATTATCATTTTCCTTTCCGCGTTTTACAGCTCAGACTTGCAAAGTTAGAAAAAGGGAAAATGATACAAATGGTCCCTGAACTTTGGCCCAATGTGCAATTTTGTCCCTAAACTTTTAATTTGTTCTATGTAGTCGATAAACTTTGGCTCAATGTAAAATGTGATCCCTAAACTTTTAATTTGTTCAATATCATCCTTAAATTTTTGGTACATGTTTAATTCAGTCCCTGAACTATATTCAATATAGTCCTTTCCATTAATTCAAGTTTAGGGACTACATTAAGCATTTTCATATAGTTCAAGGACTGAATGGAACATATATCAAAAGTTCAAAAATGACATTGAATAAATTAAAAGTTCATGGATTACATTGAACATTAGTCTAAAGTTCATGGACTATATTGAACAAATAAAAAGTTCAGGGACCAAATTGCATATTGGGCCAAAGTCCATAAATTATTTGTGTCATTATCCCTTAGAAAAAGGAGCAGTTAATGACATCATGTCTGACGTTTGGCTAGACAATGAAGAGATTATTTATGAAGACCTGCTTTATTTATCTTTGAAGTTACTACTTTTCAGTGTGGTTTGATTCGAACATTATTTTTGTCCGTAGATAAGGCTATGGGAAAGCTAGAGACTATCCTCGATGGTTTTGAGAATGAGGGGGCAGTTCCTTCATTGTTTGTGTTAATGGGAAACTTTTGCTCTCGACCTTACAACCTTTCTTTTCATTCCTTTTCTTGTAATATGCAGAGCACAAGTTTCTTCTATTTTCCTCTGTACAAATGGTGTGTATTAGATGGTAACAGGTAATGTTTACATGTAGAGTGCAGTTCGGCAAGCTTGGGCAGATGATTGAATCCCACCCACGTCTGAAGGAGCATAATCAGTTTTTATTTATTCCGAGCTCTGAGGATGCAGGTAATAAACATATATGCTGTGATTTGAAGTGCATGAACCATATTGCTAAAGCCTTAAGAAAATCAACTTCCACTTTTTTTCAGGTCCCTCAACAGTTTTACCTAGATGTGCTTTGCCAAGATATATCACAGAAAAGTTTCAGAATCACATTCCAAATGCCATATCTTCAAGCAATCCATGCAGGTTGTTCCTAGCATAGAACTGATTATGAAAACATAGAACATCATGATGACATTGGGAATATGTGCTGGGTTTTGTCTGCTTGTACCAGCTAACACATTTTGTTTTATCATCACTGTTTCTGTCTTGCGTTCCTTGAAAGAATCAAGTTCTATACCCAAGAAATCGTATTTTTCTGCCAGGATTTGCTATACAGGATGCGTTGCTCCTATCTGATGCCTCCTTCCACCGAAGAAACAAGTGATCCTTTCAAGCATGTAATGTTCCCGACAGTCTTGCACATCTCACATTTCACTGCTACTGCTCTGAAGCTAATCATGCCATTTGCTACAGTTAGTTGCAACAATAACGCATCGAAGTCATCTATGCCCTCTCCCTCTTGTCTTGTCGTGCAACCGGTCATTTGGAATAACGATCGTAGTCTCCATCTGTACCCAACTCCACACACAATACTAATAGCTTCTTATTCGCTAATTTTGTATTCAAATTATTCTTTGCCATTGGACGTTGCCCCATGGTTTCAACAATTGGTTAAAATTGAATAACTCCATCAGTGGTCATATTAGAGACCATGCCACATCCTTACATCAGCGGCGCGGACCAGAAATAGAGAGGGAGAGAAAGAGCCTTGTATTGGTGAGAATTTTGGCTCATATTGTGTTTCTAAAGCAAATGTTCTTTCCTTGTTCCAGGATTACTTATGTCAGGTCGATGCTCTCATGTCAATGGAATATTTTGATGAAGCTGAGAAGTCCTATTCCATTCCATGTCCTTACAGATAGATCCCTCCATTCATTGGTCTAGATCTTTCAAGGTATGCTTTACCTCCTAAGTTTGATCAGTGCAGTTATTCTCCGATTTCTAATATTGCCGATTTATCAATGTCAAATTATTGTGAGCTCTATTCTACTGTCTATGCTGTGAGTGGACATCTACTTGAAGGGTGTATTTCTGTTTTTAAGGATCATCTTTTGATGACATTTATGAGTTGTATTCCTTAGAGGTTCTTCTATACTTTCATCATTGATGATACGGGTACTAGTGATAGTTTTCATGCTTATGTGAGTATTCTTTAACAATTTTCAATTGACATGAACGCATCGAATATAAATTTACTTGTAAAAGTTGTATTTATAATTTCGACAATGATAGGTCCCTCAAAATTCAAGTAAAAGGTGGCGGAATGCTTATGTAGTGAGTAGAAAACATCTGTTTTTGTCTTATTTGGACGAGTTTTATCAAATTCTGGTTTACTTAAAAGAAATATTTACTGCAAGCATGTCTGTAAGGATCCTTTTAGGTGCAAATATTTAATTTGAGCATTGATAATTCTGCTCTAGATAACCTTTAACTGACTTAGTGTCCTAGAAAATATGTTCTTCATTGTCGTTATGAGGTTAAGGTACTGTTATTGCAAATTTTCTTGGATATCTATGACAGTTCTAAGGGATGATTCACTTCTTTGTCGTTTTCATATGATGGGAATGTGTGTATGCTGTAACATTTGCCTCTTCTTTTGACCAAGTCAAAAGACTTCGGCTGAAGGAGGATTAAAAAAAATGTCATAAAGTGAAGATAAGAGGAAAAAAGTAGCGGCTTGTCGCGGGAGAACAGAAGAAAAATAGAGGAAAAGGAAAGGAAAAAGGAAAGGAGAAAGGAAAGAAGTGAAAGGGAGGGTTTGTGCGTGCGGGTCCTCATCGAGCCGTTCAGACTACGTAATACAACGAATAATAAGTACTCGCAACCCTTGTTAGTCCTATTGGAGTAATTTTTCGATTAGGGCTCGAAAATAAGAGTTATGTGGATTTGAGTTGCGTAGTCTAAGTTTTTGGATTGTCAAGTCTTAAATATCCCTGAAAATGAAATATTATGGTGTTATGGGGCTGTGCGTTTTGACGGATATTGATTCAGATTTACGGTTTGTCCAGAATCAAATTTTCAAGTTAAGAGCATAATCTAGAATTTCGTGAAGAGTACTTTCTAGGACTTTTATTGTAACATTCTGAATTTTCGATCCTTTTTCCGAGATTTAAGAAATGAATATTTTGGCCAATGCACTTATAGTGAGATCTCACCCAGAAATGCGCATTCATGGGATGCTAACCTTAGGGGTAAGGCCATTACGGTACTGAGTTCGCACAACCAAAGAACTTGGTTTGGATTTGACTTTCGACCATAAGGATTAACGAGAGAATGTTTTGAGCCAACAGAGACCAATCTAATTGATTGATCGTGTCCGAAGGGAACTAGCAATAGACCCTCGCAATTATATGACAATCAAGGTCGTCCTAGGTAGAGTAAACTTAAACGTGATTTGACTTAGGGTTACTTACGAGTCGAGAACGCGTAATCCTAATGAGCCACCCGTTAGCCAGAGATAAGCTATAGTCGCGATTGTTTGATTTTAGTCATTTCTTGGAATTCGGGCCTGGGAATCGAGAATTTTGAAAGTGATAATTTTGAGTGGCCGATGACGTTTTTGGCTTGGCCAACCTTGAGGCCACCCATTTCTGCAAAAAAATGGATTTCAGTTCGGGATCGGAAAAATTACGATTTTGCCCCTCCGGTCACCGATGTTGATTTTAAGGCAGTATGAGATTATTTTTCGCGATCGATGTTATTTTAGGATGGCCACACACATTTAGAATTGTCATGGTCAAAATTGAAATTTTGGCTCGGAAGTGAAAAAGAATATTATTTTATTTCTCAGGACTTTGCAGTCGATTTTCGAGAGCTTAAGAAGCTATTTTCACAATTCCGATGCCATATTATGTTGGTCACACCCATTTGGGATTGGTATAACCAAAAATTGAAATTTCGACCGGAGATCAAAAAATTGATCATTTTGCCCCTGGACCATTTTCAGTTCCGAATTTTGGAAAAATATTTAGGATAATTAAAGTAAGTATATCAGCTGAATTATTTGACCTTGGACGCTTTTGCCCCTCAATTATTGGATATGGACAAATAAGGACCGTTGGATCAAGAGAATTTTGGGAAAAATTGCGGATCGCTGACACGTGTTCACCCAAGCCCATTATATTTGACTAGTTAGACCCAAATTCTCTCTCCTCTCTCATTCTGGCCAGACCACTCTCTCTCCTCTCTCCCGAAACCTCTCTCTCCCTCTTCCTCCTTCTTGGTCGTCGTCTGTATGCCGGAGCTCGCCGCCGCCGCACCGGAGCTTGAACAGCCAAGCCGCTATCGTCATGACGCTTCAGCAATCCATACATCGCCGTACGTCGCCATCCGTATGGTGTCTGCACGTGTCCGTACGGCGTCCATACGGTATTCGTATGGGCCGCCCGTACGTCTCCGCCGGCGACGCCGCCGCCGCTATTCCACACCGTTCCAGCCTTAGTTTGTCTCGCTTTTTATGGTAAGTGTCTTCCCCAATCGTCACATAGGACCTCGGATATTGCTAGGCTTGTTTAGGGTTCGGTTTAGACGATTTTTGTGGCTGTTTTGGGATTGAATTAAGGGCTTGTGTTTGGATTGTTGTGGACTGATTTGGCGATGAAATTTCGAGGTTTAGGAGACTGAGTTAGGGTTGTGATGTTGAGGATTGATCGGGATTTAAATATGTGATTGATTAGAATTGTTGTGGCTTGATTAGGCTTACTGAGATAATTGTATTGGTTATGATTGTTGGCTGTTCTGGACTGTGTTTGGGCTGATTGTGGATTGGCTGTGTGCCTTGTTTGTGTGGATGTGAAATGTGGTGGCGTGGTGATGTGAATGTGCACTGAATTTGCGTGTCAAGAGTGTGTGATTAGGTGGCGTGTTCATGTGGCGAGAATGTGCAATTGTGAAATGTGTGTGAAGTGTGTATGTTTGGCCGTGTGTTTGTTGGCTGTATATAAGTGTGGTTTGAGTGGAACGAGGGTACGGAAATGTAGGATTGGTTGGAAAGGATCCGTCCTGAGGCGTGTACGTTTACGCGGGACGATGCCGTCCCTAACAAGGTGACGATGCTTGGCCCGACGGGGTGACGATGCTTGACGTGGTCAGAAGACCGTTGGCCTGATGCATTTTACGCAGGCGCGGTAGAAGGAAAGTGTGTGTAGGATTTCGTCCTGAGGCGTGTTTGTTTACGCAGGACGATGTCGTCCCTGACGAGGCGACGATGCCCGACCCGATAGGGTGACGATGCCTGACGAGGTCAGAAGACCGTTGGCCTGATGCGTTTTACGCGGGCGCGGTAGTGGTGGAAGAGTTGAGAATAAGCGGGAATTAGCTTGAGGTGCGAGGTTTGAGAAAGTGATGCATAGTGTGAGTAGTATGTGAGTGTGTTTGTATCGCGTGATGTGATGCTTAATTATGGGGTAGAAACTGCTAGGCACGGTATGGGACGTGCTCAAGTGGTTTCTGTCTTATAATTGAGGCACTCGTGCGTCTGTGATTCCTTGCTGTGATGTGATGGCTATATTATGATCTAATGTGCAGGAACGTGCATGATGGGTTCCAAGTAGGTTCGTGTGTGATTATTAGATTGATTGATTGTCGTGTGTTCTGCGTGTTTTCGTCCAGCGGTACGTGAGTGCCTATGTGGGGTTTGGGATTGTACACTTATTGAGATTCGTCTCATAGTTGTATAATCCATAATTTTAGACCCCCAGCCGTAAACCCAGGGAACCGCCTTTTCTTTTTGAAGTGCGAAGAGTCGCTCTTGGTGCCCAGTGGAACTGCAGGTGAGTTTCCGGAAACTCAAGCCCGAAGAATCAGGAGCAAAATGGAAAGGAGGACGACCAGTAGGCTTTCCCTATGGTATTTTAGGGGTTGTTTAACTTGGATTATCCGATAGTAAAGTTAAGATAACCAAACCCCTGAACTTTTGTTAAAACGGTGGCGGAGGATGTTCGTCTGTATTTATGTTTGTGATATAATATTTGTATATTTGGTGCTGTATGAATATGTTGTTATTCGATTCTTATGGTGTTCTACCCATTGTTGTCATCTTTTAGTCCGGAGGTTTTTTATATCCTCTTCCTCATGTGGCTCTGATGTTTGGGTTGGGTCGACAACATTTCTGGGACGTTGCAACTATTCGATCGGAGTGGGATGTCGCGAGCTTGATGGGGTTCGGGGCATGACATTTATTGTTGTTTTTGGGCTGTTATTTGGGTTGGCTGTGTTGGGACATCCATAGTATGTTGGATGAGTTTTGTTTTGACTATAAGAGCACGCAAAACGGAGTTCGGTGGAGGAAGTTATGGCGCGTGGAAATTTAATGCACGAGTTGTTCATTGTGGTTGGCATTATATTTTTCCATTGAGCAAGCCGTCGTAGGCACGTGGGTGTCGGATTATTAGCTAGTTAGCCTTAGCTTTTTCAAGTCACGCGTTAGGGGGAAGTATTACTCGGTTTTGATTTGTTTTCGGTATGTTTGATAGGACTTTGGAACCGTCGGCTCGACTAACACATATGGGTTAGTTTTTGGATTATCAGGTGAGGGACATTACATCTTCTATGAATTTACAAATTCATATTTTGGTAATGAGATATAATTTTTAATATAGTGGAGCATGTTTTCTGTATAAATTAGATCAATCATTTACTATCTTTTGTCGATTGTGAAATGAGTTGAAAAGTCTTATGACGTTATTGAAATGAAGCTTTTGTGAATGCTTATATTAAAGGTTTTGTGAAGAGGATTAGCTGAGGGCTATTCTTGTTGTAAAATGTTTTGTGACATGAATTTATTGGTGTTGATTATGGATTTCTAGATTGAGTTATAAGTTGCTGCTACTCGTATTCCTATGTTGAGAACCCGTTGAGAGGGGAGTATGCATACTGTCAAAATATCCTTCTGGGCCGAACCGCCGACTTATAATAGGTAGTAGACCTTGCCAAAAGGGGTAAACTTGGTTGCCTTTATCGCAGCGTTAAACTTGACCATAGTTTGATGACAAGCATGAGATTGGTTGATGAATGAACCATCAACGTGTTATGTGATGAGATTAGTCAATGGATAAACCATTGATGATTGACTGTTGTGTTAAGTGAGTTTTTATTGAGTAATATGATATGGATGACTTTTATTGAAAAGGTATTATACCTTTGAGATATTTTTTGCTATATTGTACATTGATTTTGAATTATGGGTTGTGATATTTTTTATACTATTGCATAGTGATTATTCGATCCGCTTAGAAGAAATATGTTACTAACTGAGCCGTAGTAGCTCATCCCTTATCTTACATACCTTTTAGGTTCTTCTGCTAGCCACAAGTAGGACGTGAGCGGGCATTAGTCGGAGGATTTCTTTTTGATAGTGGGATTTTGGGTACGTTGTACATGGTGTCGTTGAGCTATTGGAATAGTTTTTTTTTGTTGGATTTGTATATATCTTAAGAAAGCTCTGATGTTTTCGGGTTTTGTTTAAGTTGAGGCTGCGTCTTTTGGGTAAAAGGACAGCCGTGTTATGATCCTGTTTTGTTTATGTTTGGGGTGTGACATATGCAAATCATTCTTTCGGTATTTAGAAGCAAATTAGTTGATTTACTTATTAGCCTCTAGCACATAACATGCGGTGTTGAACATAGCAAGCTGGTGGTCTGACGACTCAAACCCGACTAAAACCTTCCTTTTTTTAATGGATTCCGAGCCCTTACTCCTCCCACTCTTGAGTAGACCTAATCCTCGGCCACTCCCGCCACCCTAGTACTCTGTCATAACACTTGTGTACATGTTGAAAATGAAGAGATAGATGGCTATAGTGCTTAACTACTCATAAAGATACAGTATTCACAAGAAAGTCGATAACGAAATCCAGCACCCAAACAACGTTTCAAGGATCAACCCGCCTCTCAGTATACTTCACTAGGTGTTTAAAGCAAGATAGTGCCAAGAATCTCCATCAGTTTGTTGAGTCTCCTGATCTGGATTATGCAGCAAACAGTCAATCACTAGCCAGTCAATTCATAGGAATGTACAGCAAGTAGCTATATCTGGTGTTATCATCCATTTCTTCCGAAAAAGCGTGACACTAGTCAAAGCACTAAATATGCCAAGGCCATAAACGAGGAACATAAACTTATTTATCAAACACCAAACACAAGAGAATGTTTGGGAGAAAAGTACAAAGTAACTGCTTCTACATGTTCTGCTATCCATGCTTTAGCAAAGTTACCATCAAACAATTTCCACACATCATGTATGATAACTCTATTTTATATAGAGTTTAATTATTATTTTAGACTTAGTATTTGCTTAGTTTTAATTCAATTTTATGTCTACTTTATTTATTTTTATTAATTTTTGTAGGTAATTGAAGTTAAAGGGAGCTTAGGGACTAATTCTGTAACTTGCTAGCTCTCCATGCGTTTTGTCCTCCTAAGCCACGTGAAAGTATCCAAAACAATCCAATTGTTCCTAAACTATGTAGAAGCTTCCAAAATTGGAGATCAAAGCTATGCAAATCTGAAATCAAGAAGAATCAAGCCTATTTGGGGAAGAGAATCCAAGACCAAGCTAAAAAAGGAGTTTTATTATTGGGAGAAGTCCTAATTTGAAAGAACCTTCAATTGCAATCCTATTCTAGTGTGATTAAGGTTTCTTGGAAAGCAAGAGGAGGTCTATATAAAGGCCATTAAACGTGATTTCAAAAAAAGGGAGAAAAAAGAAGAAGAAGAAGGAGGAGGAGGAGGAGGAGGAGGAGGAGGCGACTTATAAATCAAGTCTTGATTATTCTTGATGAATATGTTCTAGTTCTTCATCATGTTTAGTTTAGTTATTATTTTTAGTTTAATGTTCATTATGTTCTAGACTACTTGTTGTTAGAGCTACGATGTAGCTTAACAACAATCATACTTGTTTAATTGATTAATTTTCAGGACTTGTTTATGCAGTTCCAGATATCTTATGTGTGAGTCATATATCATGTACTTAATGCTTTTAAGTGCTTGATCACCACTTGAATGATTTTTGTTGCATGATGAAATTGAAAGGAGATTCTATGCTAGTGCTTTATGATATATAGCCATAAATTTAACTTAGATAGAGATATACTAGGTTGTTTGTGTGGTTTCGGTAGTAAGTAAATAGAGAGTGGTTTATTGAATCTAGGAACATTCTTAGATTTTAATACACTTAGGTTTACTTAAATTCACATGGACCAAGTGTGGATTGCTAAATCTAAGTAGGGCTGCTATACCGGATCAAGGATAGTAATTTAAATTAGGAAATTCTACCATCACACTATGATTTCAATTTGATTGCACGACAAGCTTGGTTAATTAATATTGATTGGTATTGTGAAATCGAATGCTCTAATGTTTTTAATTCTTGATCAAAGTCCTTTCTCCTTGCTTCTTTATGTTCGAAATTTCTAGGTATAGTTTGTGAATTTCTATTTTCGGTTTTGGTTTGCTAGATTGGTTAATTTATCTTTCGGAAATTTCAATCTTAATAGGTTAATTTAGTTTTCTTTAGAATTATTTTTTATTAAATTTTTAATTGATTAGATAAAGTTGAGAATTGTTCACTTTTAGTAAGTAATTTGATTGATTTGTCTACAATCTCTATCGGAACGATACTTTAATTCATCACTTTATTGCTTGTTCGATACGTACACTTGCGTTGCTAATTTAGAGAACAATGTACATGTTCATTTGTCTCAGCTTCAACCAACTAAAGATATCAAAATACTTGCAGCCACACCACCTTACACTAGAGACTTCTTTATGATTGTTAGAATTGTGATCCTCATAAGAACAAACAATGGGCTAAAAAGGTTTAAGGAATTTATTGCACTGTTCTCGCAGTCAGATTAACTTATATATATTCATGTCAATTTGATAGAAAGAAGCAATTCCCTAGCCTCAAGCTTATTCCACCAATGGACGAAACAATGATGCATCACTGTAAACAACAACAGGGGCAATGGGCGCATCCAATGTACAAGCAAAAGGATGAGAGAAGCTCTATCTTCACAGTGCAATAGGGAGATAGAGAAACTCCAAGAACCAGCTTAATCAAAACTAGAGTGTAGTAATTCGCTTTCGATGTTGGTTGGCCTCTTCATTAAATAGCAAGCATGTGGCATCTATACGGATATTTAATAACAAAGTGAAAACTTACTATCAGATTAAGTACCAAAGGATAAGAATGCATGACCCATTTTGCAAAGATTGGTACAAACAAGAGTCCATTAAACGAAATACATACTCGAATCTTCAACATGTTCATTTCAAACAATCATTTCGAACAAGCAACACGGGCGGTAAGGGTTTTGTTCATCATCCAATTGAGCGGTTAAATACATCAATCTTTCTGGAGCACATCTTGCTTTGTACGAATTCTCTCCTTATTTATTTATGGAACGGTCAATATAAATTTTGGGATTTTAGGAAAACAACGGTAACTAAAGATTGGTCTTGCCATGTTGTAATGGAGATGCTATAACTAAAAGAATTTGTGATACAACATGACCGAGAGAGGCGGTATCAACATCGATTACATTAATACCGTGAATATATGAATCAAACATCAATTGATTCTAAATAAAAACTAACTCCTAATTTTATGTCTGCTATATTAATTCAATGCATAAATTCAACTCGGGAGGTGATAAATATAATATTCCATCCTTATAAACATCCAAGTACATATTCAAATCATCGAGCATATAGTTTGGCCCCGTATATAGTTTTTCTCGTGTTTTATTATGACAATTCCATGAAATACAAGAACAGGAAAACCAACGCTCACTCTCATTATTCGTTGGTTTGACTCAATCAGTTCCATTTGCAAACATATCAATTAACTTCTCGCACCCAATGTACCCCCAAGCCGTTGATGCGGAGTAAAATGACATGTCAATGGTTGGAAAGTTATCTCGAACTGGGTGATTGCAAAAGTCTTTACATGCCAATCGCGGAGGCCGATGCTCATCAATATCATCTTGTGTTGTCCAGTAACATATGTTAATGTGACGTTACCCAATACAAGAAATAAACAATTCGCCTAATCTTTAAGGAGTATGGGCCGTGAGTTATTAATCTATTACTCTTTCTTGACCAGAAAGGCATTAAGGGGCTTTGCCCAATCCACGTGGGATGGTGCAAGCTCTCAAAAGGAGATTTTATGGTGGTGAGCATATGTCATTGGTTTTACTTGTGACTCGTTTCGTAAGTCTTTTCAAAAGTCCTATTTCATATGATGCGATAATTAATCTCTAAGGCAGGGCAAATTCTCTCGTAATAGTATAAATCTCCTGTTGTCGTCAGCTTCTTAGTCTTAGGACCCATGAGGCAAGTAGGAAACTAGGAGCGGGCCTAACAGGTTCGAGAGACTGCTCTCACCGAACAGCACTTCATCTAGCAACAGTCAGTTTTTCCACACTTTTCAACTAATACTCGGCTTAATCCCTACGGACATAGTCCTCAAAAAGGGTGTTAATACTTCGATAAGGCTAAATTTGCAATTAGCTTAATTCCTTCGCATAATACATGGACTGGACGTATCAAGAAGTTGCCTGTAGAATGCATTTCTCAATACTAACTTTCTTACCGATATCCTTCGTTGGACCTCACGGACGTCGAAAAAGAAGTTGAAAAGGGGAGTGAGAAGCATAGGAAAAGAGAAATAGCATTCAAAGTCAATTTTGTTTAAGCATTTGGGAGGAGGGGCGGGCATTGGACTTTGAGATGCAGCTGCAATACCCCTGCAGTTTAAGAAATTAGGATCAAGAAGAACTTATGACAACGTACCAAATTGCGGTTTCTTCTTTGTTAGAAGAACGAAGCAAATGGCTTGAGCTGGTCTTCTATGATAGTTTACGGAATAGTCATTGTGGAGATTGAGAATCTTTAACGCTAAACATGAATATCAATTAAATCGAAAATAATTATGCGGGTGAACAAATTGGGGAAACTGAAAAGTTTTTGATTAATTGCTTTGACGTAGAGAATATCTGATCAACAGAAAATTGAACCATGCCATTTAAGCGCATAGTCTTCTAAAAAGGCCATTCAGTCGAGTTAAGTAAGCTCCTTATGTCCTTGAAAGTTACCATTTATATGTGATTTGCATAGAGTAATGACTCCAGTTATCTCTCTCTCTGTTTGTTTGTTTTTTTTTATGGAAAAATTTTCCGGAATTTAAAGAAGGCGAAAATTAAATAATATATTATAGACTAATGCCGAATTACTAAAACTAAAAAAAAATCAGGAAAAGAGGGTGGAAAAAGAATAAGATAAGTCGGTGGGAGTGCTTTTATCTTTGTTGTTTAATTTTATATGTTTGTTTGTTTGTTTATTTTGTATAGGGTGGAAAATACAATCAAGAAAATTAAAAGAGAGAAGAGAAAAGATGAGCAGTAGTGATGATACGGCTCTGCCAAGAGTCTAGTGGGACCCATTGTCATTGTCCAAAAACACTGAAAGCGCGTTCCAGTTGCAGAACATCCCCAACCTTCCCCCTTCCCCAAGGAGGTGGGCACCACCAAATCTTGCCTTTTGGGGAGGGAGAGACATGTGAGCTCCTCCTCCTCCTCCATGTGTCACGGCCAATGAATTGGATCGTTCCTGAGATTTTTTGGACGATGGACCGTGATCGACCCTCAGACGAGAAGGTGGGCCCTGAGTGTTCTAGTGCTAGAATTTTTTTGATGTCTTCTAGAATACTATGGGGGCGGGCAATATGATAATTATACCCTTCCATAATAAATGCGGTAGGTGGAGTAGTTGGGAGAGTACGATCTCGACAGTTGAGATCAGGAAGAGATCTATGGATATGATCAGCCAAATACTTATATATAATGGGGTCTCCTTTTTCTCATTTTATCATCTCTCATTTCAAGAAGCAATACAAAGTTCAAAACTTTTCTCTCCAGAGTTTTTCTCTCTAAAGTTCTTGCGAGTGTGAGTGTGGAAAGATTTACTTGGGGAGAAATTCCTAAGGTCGCACGGGTGTAGGAACGCTAAATCGATCGACCCGTGACACCACTACAAAAAAACACGCTTTTTCCAACGAAAATTTCCAACGAAAATTCTGGAAAATTCGTTGGAAAGGGAATTTCCAACGAATTTTCCAACGAAAAAAAATTCGTTGGTAATAGGTTGTTGGAAATTTTTCGTTGGAAAAATTTCAATTTTCGTTGGAAATTTGTGACGAATTTTATTTCGTTGGAAAATTTGTTGGAAAACTCGTGACTAAATTCGTTGGAAAAATTACAAAAAAAAAATTTTTGGTCGAAAAAGCGTTGAAATATTTTTTCCAACAAAAATTTTTCGTTGGAAAAATTACAAAAAAAAAATTTTTGGTCGAAAAATCGTAGAATTTTTTTTTCCAACGAAAAATTTTTCGTTGGAAAAATTACAAAATTTTTTTTGTTCGAAAAATCGTGGAAATTTTTTTCCAACGAATTTTTTTTTTCGAAATTTTTTTTTCGGATTTTTTTTTTCGAAATTTTTTTTTGTATTTTTTTCGCATTTTTTTTTCGGATTTTTATTTCAAAAAATCGCCCTCGCCGCCGGCGAGGGCCAGCATCGTCGCCGGCGAGCTCGAGCTCGCCGGCCATGGCGAGCTCGGCCCTCGCCATGGCCGGCGGGGGCCAGCTCGTCGCCGGCGAGGGCCGAGCTCGCCCAGATCTGGGCGAGCTCAGCCCTCGCCGGCGACGAGCTCGAGCTCGCCCAGATCTGGGCGAGCTCGGCCCTCGCCGGCGACGAGCTCGAGCTCGCCCAGATCTGGGCGAGCTCGGCCCTCGCCGGCGACGAGCTCGAGCTCGCCCAGATCTGGGCGAGCTCGACCCTCGCCGGCGACGAGGCTTGGTGGCGTCGGGGGCGGCCCATGGTGGCCTCGGGGATGTCGGGGGCGTTGGGTGCGTCGGGGGCGTCGGGGGCGGCCCTGGATGGCCGCGGCGGCGCCTTTGGGGAGGGAGCTGACGTCGCGGAGGAGGTGGGGGGCGGCGGAGTCTTGGTGTCCATGGCGCCGGAGCCGAAGCCGGAGACGGAGGAAGAGGGGGGCAGCGGGGGAGGAGGCGGAGGGGGAGACAGAGGGCGTCGGGGGCGTCGGGGGCGGCCCTGGTGGCCGCGGCGGCGCCTTTGGGGAGGGAGCTGACGTCGCGGAGGAGGAGGGGGGCGGCGGAGTCTTGGTGTCCATGGCGCCGGAGCCGAAGCCGGAGCCGGAGGAGGAGGGGGGGCAGCGGGGGAGGAGGTGGAGGGGGAGACAGAGGGAGAAGGATAAGGAGAAGGGGGCAGCGGGGGAGAGAATGCAGGGGGAGACAGAGGGAGAAGGAGAAGGAGAAGGGGGCAGCGAGGGAGGAGGCGGAGGGGGAGACAGAGGGTAAAGGAGAGAGAGAGAGAGAGAGAATGAAATTTGAAATTAAACGAGCGCGAAAATGTAGTAAGATTTTTCGTTGCAAAATTTGTTGAAAAATTGTACACATTAAAATAATTGCCCGGGAAATTAAAATTCGTTGGAATTTTCCAACGAATTTTCCCACGAATATAAAAAATGCCTAATAGTACCGGGTTTTTTTGAATTCGTTGGAAAATTCGTTGGAAATTTCCAACGAAAAATTTTTTCGTTGGACATTTCCAACGAATTTTCCAACGAAAATTTTAAAGTATGAAAAAATTACCGAAAATTAAAATTCGTTGGAAATTTCGTTGGAAATTTCCAACGAATTTTCCAATGAATATAAAAATGTAGAATAAAATTAATGTTTTTTTTAAATCGTTGGAAAATTCGTTGGCAATTTCCAACGAAAAATTTTTTCGTTGGAAATTTCCAACGAATTTTCCAACGAAAATTTTAAAGTATGAAAAAATTACCGAAAATTAAAATTCGTTGGAAATTTCGTTGGAAATTTCCAACGAATTTTCCAATGAATATAAAAAATGTAGAATAAAATTAATGTTTTTTTAAATCGTTGGAAAATTTGTTGGCAATTTCCAACGAAAAATTTTTTCGTTGGAAATTTCCAACGAATTTTCCAACGAAAATTTTAAAGTATGAAAAAATTACCGAAAATTAAAATTCGTTGGAAATTTCGTTGGAAATTTCCAACGAATTTTCCAATGAATATAAAAAATGTGAATAAAATTAATGTTTTCTTTAAATCGTTGGAAAATTCGTTGGAAATTTCCAACGAATTTTCCAACAAAAATTGTACATCATGAAAAAATTGCCGAAAATTAAAATTCGTTGGAAATTTCGTTGGAAATTTCCAACGAATTTGCCAACGAATATAAAAAATGCCAAATAAAATTAATTTTTTTTAAATCGTTGGAAAATTCGTTGGAAATTTCCAACGAATTTTCCAACGAAAATTGTACAACATGAAAAAAATTGCCAAAAATTGAAATTCGTTGGAAATTTCATTGGAAATTTCCAACGAATTTTTCCAACGAATATAAAAAATGCCAAATAAAATTAATTTTTTTTAAATCGTTGAAAAATTCGTTGGAAATTTCCAATGAAAACATTTTCCTTGGAAATTTCCAACAAATTTTCCAACGAAAATTGTACACCATGAAAAAATTGCCGAAAATTCAAATTCGTTGGAAAATTCGTTGGAAATTTCCAACAAATTTTCCAACGAATATAAAAAATGCCAAATAAAATTAATTTTTTTTTAAATCGTTGGAAAATTCGTTGGAAATTTCCAACGAAAACATTTTCGTTGGAAATTTCCAACGAATTTTCCAACGAAAATTGTACACTACGAAAAAATTGCCGAAAATTGAAATTCGTTGGAAATTTCGTTGGAAATTTCCAACGAATTTTCCAACGAATATGAAAAATGCCAAATAAAATTAATTTTTTTTTAAATCGTTGGAAAATTTGTTGGAAATTTCCAACGAAAAATTTTTCGTTGGAAATTCCCAACGACTTTTCCAACGAAAAATTTTCGTTGGAAATTTCCAACGAATTTTCCAGCGAAAATATTTTCGTTGGAAATTTCCAACAAATTTTCCAACGAAAAAATTGTCGTTGGAAATTTCCAACGAATTTTCCCATTCGTTGGAAAATTTGTCGCAAATTTCCAACGAAAAATTTTTCGTTGGAAAATTTTCGTGGCAAAAATCCGTTTTTTTTGTAGTGCACATGCATGGGGGAATGGGACCAAATTGAGTTGCAAAGGTCGGTCCTAATAATTAAGCTCAACATAGCCTTACCAAGCTTCTATTGAAGCTTCACACAAGTCTCGGCCAAGTCAATCAGTTCAAATTCTTAGGCTAATATCATATTATTTTCATTGATTGGAGCTCGGTCGATTTTGAACTCCCTAGTATCCGAAATACCTTTTTATTAACGTAAGATAAACTAGGACCAAGTCCAAAATCAAAAGAGAGAGCTCTTAGACCAAACTTAACTTCAAAATGAAATTTTTAACCAGCAATTTAACATAAATGCGTTCTTTGGAAAAGATTCATTGTGCGGAGCATTTAGCTTAACTATGATAAACAAGTGATCCCGTCATTTATGTTGCAGGGATTGAATACGAGTTAAATACCACCAGGCCTTCAAAATGATCCTTAATGCAAGAAACAAGCATCTGTGCTTATCTACGGATATATAACTTTGTAAATGGACTTTAGAGGCTTGCTCATGAAGATTTCGACCCTATAAGAACAGTTTTTACGGGCATCCACTGAGCTTGTAGTTCAAGAAAAATAAGTCTGTACCCAACAGACATTCCTAATTTGATGACGGTCAACGTCGATGTGTCTGAGATGGGGAGAGGGTATTGCTGTTGTTGTAGGGATGTGGGTTGTTCTGTCTGTGAGGAATGCGGTACTTGTCTCTGATTTCTTCTCCGCAACCGGATACCTTATCACTCGCGGATGCTTCATCGTTGTGTGAACAAGACTCCGTTTTAAGAAAAAACATTCATAACGAGAACAGAACGAACATCGGAATAGAATGTTTAGATGGAGAAATGTAAGGAGAAACCGAATATATCTAAAGATTGCGAGAACTGGCCTATACATTCAGCGATAATTGAGCTCATAGTAGTGGTGATGGAATGGAGTTGGAGTTCCATCGGCGAGTGAAGTGATCACGGCGATAAAGAGCAGCATAGATCAAATGATAGGGTCTGAATACAGATCAACACAAATATTATGAATACATATGCTCCTCCGGATTCACACGATAAATACGAACATCCGTATTATGTACAAGTAAGAAAACAACGACTGCTAATGTAGATCTAAACAGCCACTGCTTGTCTATAACTAAGAAAAGAAATGACGGTACGGTGCATGCCGCACGGGGAGATGGCGGAGCTGGAGGAGGCGACGGCAGAGGCGAAGCTGGCGGGATGGCGGCAGCAGCTTATTTAGAAAAACCTAAACCGGGAGGAGGAGCAAGAGGCGGCGGTGGCGGTGGCGGCGGCTGTTTGCGCGGCTTCTTAGCCGCTGCCGTCGCCTCCACCGAAGGGTTTGCCATCCCCATGACATGTTCCGTTGGGATACTCGGACTTATGGTTGTGCAGGTACACCTCACTCTTGAAGGCAGAACTGCAACTTCCGCAATACCACCTTACTCCGCGGTGCACCGCGTCACAGCGAGACTGCACTCCTTTGGTGTCTTGCATTGCTTGCCACACTCGGGATGGTGGCACTTCAGCATTGCCAGAGGAAGGGGAATACAGATTTGGCCGTAGGGGAGATTTAAACTGCCGACGAAGTAGACTGAAACCGCATACATGCACTTTATTTATAGAAGAGGAGGGGATGGCATTGCTGTAATTTCCTAAAACCATAAAAAAATGTGAAAATAGAAAACGAAAATGTAAGGTAAGAAAAATGGCTTTTGAGCAAGATAAGCCCTAGAATCCGATGGTCTAGTGTCCGGTGCTCCGGTCTCTAGAGAGCCGACAATGGAGTGGCCATTTAGAGCAATTGAATATTTGGCAATGGTTTTTTTTTTTTATTAGTAGCAAGCTTTGGCTAACAAAGGCAAAAACGGTACTCGTTTTTCATCTTTTCCTTTTGACATTTACTCGTAGGGATCGCCTTGCTTATGCTTTTCGAGTCTACTGGTAGGCTAGATGATGGAGTCTGTTTGGGCTTTGGAATCGGACGACGTGCATCGGTGAAGTATCGCGTTTGCTCCTAGCTTTTCGAGTATACTGGGTGCTTTGCATTGCTTGGTACACCCGAGATGGTGGCACTTCGGCACAAAAATGAGAAATCATTATGCCACAAACTTTCATCGAGTCTTTCACTTAGTGAGCATCTATCAATCGCCAGTATTATAAAGTTTTGACATCACTTGCATGAGCTCTACCGGAGTTATTTTTGCAGATTCTCTTGTGTTTTATGATAGTTATCAATTCCAGTTTCTAAGAGTTTTGGTTTGTCACGAAGATCATTATGTGTGGATTTCCTCCTTTAGAAGACCGAGATAAGTCTCCAAAAGCACTTGCGGGGCTTGATTTTTTTGGAGGCGGTACATTAACCGAAGAGGAGACTGTATCCTGAAAACCTTATGGATTAAATAGATGGTGAAAATGTCGAATTATTTTATGAAACTTCTGCTGTATTATCATTTTCCTTTACGCGTTTTACAGCTCAGACTTGCAGAGTTAGAAAAAGGAGCAGTTAATGACATCATGTCTGACGTTTGGCTAGACAATGAATAGGTTGTTTATGAAGACTTGCTTTATTTATCTTTGAAGTTACTACTTTTCAGTGTGGTTTAATTTGAATATCATTTTTGTCCATAGAGAATGGCTATGGGAAAACTAGAGACCGTCCTCGATGGTTTTGAGAATGAGGTGGTAGTTCCTTCATTGTTTGTGTTAATGGGAAACTTTTGCTCTCGACCTTGCAACCTTTCTTTTCATTCCTTTTCTTGTAATATACAGAACACAAATTTCGTCTATTTTCCTCTATACAGATGGTGTGTATTAGATGGTAACAGGTAATGTTTACATGTAGAGCGCAGTTCGGCAAGCTTGGGCAGATGATTGAATCCCACCCACGTCTGAAGGAGCATAGTCAGCTTTTATTTATTCTGGGCTTTGAGGATGCAAGTAATAAACATGCGATTTGAAGTGCATGGACCATATTGCTAAAGCCTTAAGAAAGTCAACTTCCACTTTAGTCCTAAAGTGGAAGTTGACTTTCTTAAGGGCCCTTTGATCCAATGGCCATAAAACTTTTACATTAGTGCCAATTTAGTCCTAAACCTTTTTTTAGTACCAATTCAGTCAAAAACCTTTTATATTTGTGTCAATTCAGTCCTAAACCTATTTTGGTGCCAATTCAGTCCTTCTGATTAATAACTATTCACGTATCGAAGAACTCAATTAGCACAAATACAAAAGGTTTAGGACTGAATTGGAATAAAAAAAAAAGGTTTAGGACTAAATTGGCATCAATGCAAAACGTTTAAAACTGAATTGGAACAAATGAGAAAGTTTAGGACTGAATTGACACCAAAAAAAGATTTAGGACTAAATTGGCACAAATGCAAAAGGTTTAGAACTTTCTTGAAAATTTTCCCCTCGTTTATTTGATAATTGATAATAACCTAAATTCTCCCTTTAAATAGGAATCCCAATTCTAAGGAGAAGAAACAAAGTGAATCGGACTAGAGTTATATTAATAAACAAGTGGGGAATATTCATCTAGTCAAAAGAGGAAACAAAATTAGTTCGAATTTTGTCCGATTTTGGTGTGACAAAGTGAAGAAAATTGCAAGTATACAGATATGTGGCGTGAACATTTTAGTAAAGGTGACAAAATTATATATGTACGTACACATATGTAGAGGTTACAAAAAAGTTGGACATGGTGAACAAGAAGTTTGTTTAATGATTTTTTTTTCCTAATGATAAAATAAATTGACATATTTTACCAAAGAAAAGAAAAGAGATCTATACGATTTACGTGCATGTATATCAGGACCATGTGGCTGTAGTAGAAAATCTCTCGTCTTTATTGCTTTCATTGAAGACGATTCTGCGGCATTCATTGGATCGCCTACCATGCAAACATTTGACCCTTCGGATCTTAAATTGAAAATTTTCATAACTTGATCAGGTTTTGTTCATCATCTAATTGAGCGGTTGAATTCATCAATCTTTCAGGAGCACATCTTGCTTCGTACGAATATTCTCCTTATTTATTTACGGAACAGTCAACATAAATAATGGGAGTTTAGGAAAACAACAGTGACTAAAGATTGGTCTTGCCATGTTGTGACGGAGATGCTATAACTAAAGGAATTTGTGATACAATGTTAAAATGGAAGTATTGCACGTTTTAATAAAGGCACTCACTTCAATTTAAAAGCACAATTAGTAAGACTTAACAATTGTCGAAGGGGAACTCTTTTCATACTATTCATTTGTCAATTAAATAATCTGTCATCTAAGGTGTTCAGTTCAAAGGGTCGAGCATTATTCACTTAAATGAATTTTTAGCACTTGATTAAAACTGGTCACGTCTATCGATTAGGTAATTGATACACACACTGCTGGTGCATCTCATTGACGATGTGACGTGTACTCCTGTTGCACATACGTGCATATGCGGCATGCGGGTGCTTCCAACTATTTAGGAGAATTAACTAAAGGAAGGGTATGGCCAATTGAAAAAAAAAAAACTAATGGAGGGTGTATTAAATACCGAAAATTGAGGAAACAAAGATTTCTAAAAGTGGAAGGGCAATTGCACTACCTGGAGATTTAAATTTTGTTTCCTCTTTGTTGGTCAACAAAAATAAAACTTGCTTGGGAAAATCCGCATGTTGTATGACCTAATTCTCTAAAAAAAGCACAAGCTTTAACTCGTATGTCAATTTTGATTGAAATTTTTCGTTTTATCATATGAAAAGTCGTCAACTTTATCTTGGTCTCAATTCTGATAATGCTACTCAATATCTTAGTCCAAATTATTCGCAAATAGTTGGTCTCGATTTAATTTCTAATTTCGTATAATTGACTTGTGTTTTTTCGGTAGACATCGAGTTCTGGGTATGTTGACGCTTTTCTTTACCGTCGTTGGATGCTATGTATGAGGCGATTCCTCTCAAGCCGACACCCATCGCTTCGGATCATCTAGTCAACATGATTGTTGAACGGACAGAACAACGCAAGAAAAGAGGAGCTCCTCTTCCATTAACGGTTGCACATAGGAAATCCATACGGCCTTAGTAATTTCTCTGTCATTTTCCTTTTTCCACTTGTTTTTTCCTTTTTCTGCTCTCGGTCGGGGTATAGTTATTTCGATTGACATTATTTATTTTTCAAATCCCCGTTTTCCTCTCCTTTATTCCCTTCAATTTGTGATGTTGGGCGGTTTTCGCAATTTTCCAATGGGCCCAACCGAGACATTTTCAATTGTTTGTGAGACTTGGGCAACGTGATTTTCTTTTAAGTCTCAGGGCCCAGCCCAACCCGATTTCTATCGATTGGACCTTTTGTAGAAACTTTTATTTAATGGTGGACTTAGATGATGTATTTAATTGAAAATACCAAATTGATAATAAGTTAAGATGAACTCGTGTCTGAAAACTCAATTACATGATTGGGGTTGATTGGGGTACAGTCGGATGACTAATCAAGCTACAACATTTCGCAATGACAAAAGTTTTTTTTTTTGGTAGCCTTACTTTAAATCCAAAATTCGATGCGTAACACGAATTGAAAGACATAGAAAAAGAGAATAGTCAATAACGAAGGAGTAATGATTGTAGCAATGACAACAGTTACATGGCATTATAATAATAGCGACAAGGCCGTCACGATCTTTAAAAAATATGGTGCTCTTTAGTAAAACACTAGGAATGCCCCATCTCACCCTAAATTGAGTGAATTCGCCCGGTTCACTCGAGTCAGGGTAGACCTTTGCCCGGTTCAATCTTAACCGGCTAGATCGAACATAACATACTACGGTCGGTCTATATGAATGGATGACATCTCATGGTTAATCCCACACGTGTTGTCGAGCTACTCGATTGAGATCGTCTTGGTATCTTCCCAAGGTTTGGGCCGATTTGGCTGGACAAGACCAACCCAAGGATTCCAGAAATTTACTTCTCCAAGCCCAATTATTGAACTGGGCCTTTTTCTCCATTTCAACTCCATAATGTAATTCCATGGCCTTGCGTACTCAAAGTAGTAATTATCTATAAAATAAAGGAAATTTTTTTCTCAATTTATATTGAAATAATTTATTTGGCCATTGTCCTACATCACTTAATTTAAAGTCACAAGATGAGATATTGACTAAACAAGGAATCTCCTAAATAAATAAAAAGAGTAATAGCGAACAAAATAAAGGAAACTAAATATTCCTTATTATAAATATTTAGACTTAAAGATTCTCTATCTAAACAAGACAACTGCACATTTGGTAATCAAGAAATGTATCGTGACATTCAATTCAATGATAGAATACTTCTATCTCTAATTAAGGTGCAATCTATGACTTGCCCCTTTAGCATCATTGCGATTGCTCCGCTTTAGCAGATTATCATGTTACTCCTCAAAATGCACTTTTAGGTTTATTTAGAGATCCTATTAGAGTGGTGCGCCCTTTTCTCTCTGAGAAAGCCAAAAGATCCTATTTGTTTACTCATATAACTAAAAATTTCCTTAAGAAACTAATTATCTAAACTAGGCGAACCAATTGATAAAATTTCCCTGCATGAAAAACATCGAATCTCTTCTTTTTTATAAAATGTGTCAACTTGATCGATCAAAATTAAATCTATTTCTTTTATAAATTGAAAAGCATATTATATCAAAAAAAATTACCAAAACGAACTTATTTTCCATAATTTTTCTCGCTTTTACTCAAAACTTCACTCTACATGTCCGCCTGTTTGCAATTTCTCCACTATATGATACCAAAACCGGGCAAAAATTACATTATTTGATTTTCTCTTTTGGCTCGACCATATATTCCTCACTTGTCTATTTTAGCAATTTACATCTCGAAAGATAGCTGTAATGTCATAAGCATAATTCAAACGAGCACTCTCTTTCCTTTTTCTTTTTGATAAAGAATTTGGATTCCTATTTGGTGGTATCAGTATATCTTATATTCTCTCCCGTGGTGGAATTCTGCGCCATATAAATCCTCCTCCTCTCTTTCTTTCTCTCACAGCCCCCCAATTTCTACTCTCTCAATCTGTGAATCACAACAAAATGGCGGCGAGTTCCTTGCCCAAAAACAAAAAAACAATGGCGGCGAGTTGGGCCGATCTTCCCCCAGAGCTGCTAGAACTGTGTTCAAGACAACTTCTTCTAGAGGACTGGTTTGCATTCCGTTCCGTGTGCTCGACATGGCGTGCTGCCGCATTCAAAGAGAGGTTTGATTTCCCGTGGCTGATGCTCGCGGATGAGGACAAGAGCGCCGAGAGCAGGTGGGCCGAGTTCCGCTGCCTCTTCACCTTGCGAATTCACAGAGTTCTATTGCCGGAAGCACAGAGGTGCTTCTCTTCGCGGGGTTGGATATTGACTATTGGCAAAGACTCGGAAATGCACATGCTCAATCCCCTGTCTCGTGCCGCCACTCGCTACCACAACAACATCATTGTTCTCCCTAGCGGGAACAAAATCTCTGGCTCGGATTATGATGAGCGAGTCGCAAAATTTATCTTGTCTGCAAGCCCAGCTTCATCTCCAAACTATACGGTCATGGTCATTTACTGGCCCTCCGGACCATTAGGCTATTGGAAACCCGGCAATGAGGAGTGGAAACTGTTGACCATCCCGGACCCGCTCGATCCTGTTCTTGAAAATGTTCCTGATGTCATACATTATCAGGGCCAATTTATTGGAGTTAATATATACGGTAGTATATTAAGGTTTGATCCGGATGGACCAGATCCAATAGAAGTTCTACTGGAGATGCCTCAGGAATTTCAAGATCTCATCAAGTTTTGCACGAAGCTTTATTTGGTGGAGTCGGCGGGCCGTCTGTTGCTGGTCTCGCACTTCAGACTACTAGAAGATTCAGAAGATTATACCACCGGTTTCAAGGTTTTCGGTATCGATTTAGATACTAGAAAGTGGACAAAACTTGAGAGCATAGGGAACGCGTGCCTCTTCGTGGGTTTTAACTCTTCCTTCTCGGTACATGTTGATGAGAACCAGCACAGTATCAAACCGAACTGTATTTACTTTACTGGCGTCTGTGACACGGGAACATACTATATGGAAGACAGAAGCATTGAGTTTGATAAAAAAGCTGATTATAATCCTCATTCGTCTCTATGGATTGATTCTCCGCCTCTATGGATTGAACCAAGTTTTTGATGTAGCACTGTATCAATTGTCCCTCATGTTCAAGCAGGATCGTTGCTAGACATTTAGAAGCATCTTTCTATTAGTAATTCTTTGTGGTAAGATTTGCTTATTTTAAGTTGCTATAGGGCTTGTTTTTTCAGTTGGTCATGGAAATTTACATATTTTGTTTATCTTTCTGTGTAGCGTATGACAAGTGAAAGGTGTTGCTTTCGAGATCGCATATGGTATGTAGAGATTGTGTGCTTGACATGCTCGGTAGGTTATGAAAATATTATCTGAATTATATTAAAGTCAAGTCGATAAAGCTTATTACTTTAGTTCGATTCCACTCGAACGTCTCAACACTCAACTCAAGACTCGAGCTTGATTGAACTTTGTCAACATTTATTTGGACTTTGCCACGATATTTGTGTAGTATCAGATTGAATTAGATTAGATATGCGACAAAGGAAGAACCATACTAGAAGAGAAAACACGGACCAGTGCAAGTGGGGAGATAGTAAGCGCGTCAGGAAATCCGTAACTCTTGCATCAGTTGTAGATCAATGAAACAACATTTGCTGTTATAAGGGTAATGAAGTGAGCGCAAGTACATAACGTGGCGGGACGTGCTTACGAAGACTCCAGAAATTTGGCCACTGAAGCAGACCAATTGTCCTTACTACAGTAAAACTTGTATGCAGTGGAGGTAGTCTCTTTTGTTTTGCTTTCTTTTAGATGTTGGAGAAAATAAAAGTGTGCAATATCATCCCTGAAATACGGTCTTTGAACTTTAGCTCAATATGTAATATCATCTATAAACTTTTAATTTATTCAATTTGATACACGAACTTTTGGTATATATATAATTTAGTCCATGAGCTACATAAAAGTGTTCAATGTTGTTTTTCTATTAATTCAAGTTAACAGAATTTGCTGATTTGGATTTCAATCCGGCAAATTCAAATGATGCACAAAAAAGAAATAAAAAAAATTCACATGTTGGTTATCCACGTAGGATATTCAACTCATATTAAAATTTAATCATCATTTTATTTTTTTTTAATTTAGAAAAATGATTATCCCTTTTATTCGATGATTGTATGCTGAATTTGAGTTGAATGTCTTATGTGGATATCCACTTGCACCGTTTTGTTTTTGTCCATAGTTCAAACTTTACCAAGTTGGAAACCAAGTTAAGAAATTCCATTAGCTTGAGTTAATGGAAGGAAAATATTGGATATTTTCACATAGTTTAGGAACCAGATTGAACATTTACCGAGAGATCAGGGATTGCATAGTACAAATTAAAAGTTCAATGACAACTTAGAAATTGGGCCAAAATTTAGGAACTGTCTTTGTAATTATCCCAAAATAGAATACTAACAGTGCACAAGGCACAATGGAATTGCATGAGAAGAGGTCAATCATGTAGTTTGGGTCCAAAAGAAGCTTTTTTTGTTTATTGGGTGTGAAGAAATGGAAAAAAAGAAAAAGAAAAACGAAAGTAGATATGTTAACCAAAGTAGTTTTTTAAGTTTTGGTCAATTTCGGAAGGTGAATTCCAACTTTTGTGAGATAATAAGGATATTAATTTAAAAAAGATAAGAAAGATTTATTTAAGCAATAGAAAGTGATGGGGGTTAATGAAATCGTGATTTCAAATGTTAGGATTCAGTTTACTTTTGGATTAATAATGTTCTGTCCCTAGTTTGAAATTACATAGGGAAAAGTTTGAGATGATCTTTAGGATAATAATAATAATAATGATAATAAAAGAGAAAAGAATAGTGATATAGTCATGGAGCCTTGGACAGGTCTACCGTTGGTATAATTCTTTTTCCATTTTTTAATGAGTGTTGTACAATTTTTGAAGATCTGCTTATATATCCACATAGCATATCCGCTAAGCGTGATCAAACAATATTTGAATGTCTCGAAAGTCATAAACTTATTATACGAATACCAAATCATAATCTTATTGTACAAATGCCAATTTATTCATAAAACTTTTAATTTAGTCAATTTAATCCTAAACATTTTGACAATTTGTCAATTTAGTCTTTTTGGCCAATAATTTTAGGCAATTAATTTTCCAATGCCTTATTTTATAACAATTCAAATAATTTAAAAAATATTTCATCCTTTAATTCATTTGAATTATAAAAACTAGACTACTACAATTTTGCAAAAATCCCACACCTACCAACTCCCTAAGAAGGCAGGGAATCGATCTCCCCACCTCCCTTGCAAATGACAAAAATGATGCAATGAGATTTTAGCATTTGATTTTGCTTATTTTTCCATTTAATTTTTTTCCCTAATTTGGATATTTTAAAAATTTTGAAAAAAAAAGAAGCTTTTTCCAGGCCTACTTTCGGCCTGCAAACACCTCATAATTAAACTTGAAAATGAGAAGTTAAATGTATAAATTTAGATAATAAATAAATAAAAAGTTCGGATGATTTTTTTAGCAATAAATGCTAGGATCCGGATCGTGTGCACTTGCACTTGAGTAGCTCGTGCATCTGGTTTTTGAGAGAAACAAGCGACAGCATGATTATTGCCTATGATCTGCGCTAGTTGGATCGAGCTTTGATCCGACGGTTGGCGTGAAATTTCCCGTTCCACAGTGGAGCCTCGGTTTTTTATTTTATTTTTCCCTTTCTTTTTATATTTACGGCTGATTTGGCTTTATGATTTGATTTTAAAAATTTTAATCCTTAGATTTGGAATTATTAGAACCGTATATAGCACCCGGGGTTCTTCATCGTTGGTCAATCGAAAAGGAGATGGTCAGCTCATTTCAATCCAAAACATTGCAACAGTTTGACCAGAATATTAGAGTCGACCCTCGATTAATACCGGCGAGGGCAGCCCTCGCCCAACCCCAACGCCGGCAAGGGCCACCCTTGCAAGCTTCCCTCCGCCATGGCCGATGGAGGGAAGAGAGAAGAAAAGAAAACAAACGAAAACAAGAAAAACACGAAAATGCCTAGGAAAAAGTATTATGAGGTAAATGTGTCACAAATGGCATAACTTAGGGTTTTTCGTATCACAAAAAAATAATTTAGGGTAAATTTGTCATATGTGATATAATTTAAAATTTTTGGTAGTTTTTTTCCAAAAGTATCCCGAGTATTTGTTAAAAATAACCAGTTAATGATTTAATTGGTCAAAGCTGGTCAATTTGATTGGTCAATGGTCATGTCACCAATCACTTCTTTTGTTTGCTTTTCTTCCTTCTCCAGTATATTTATACGTAAGATATCAAGTATATATATATATACAAGAGCACGCGCACCTGTACACACACATAGCAGTTAGAACTTTGTTATGAGAGAAGAATCCAACTGCAAAATCTTCATTGAATCAAATAAATAAGCATACCTATTAATCATAAGAGATTGACAGTTCCTTATTAAGGATAAACATATTTATTTATTTCACTGTTCAGAATGATTTTCTTTTATTGTTTGCACAAAAATGTTGTGTAGAGCACAAATTCAAGTAACACTATATCCTTCTCCTCTCATGCGACCAAGGTTCTTATAGTGAAAAGCCTAATGTTTAAGACAGAAGAGAAGTAGCTGACCCTAGTTGACCCCGCTTAAGGAATCAATATAATTCCAACTCTTCGTTGTTTCTTCTTCCATGGACGAATTACAAACACACTAATTTCGCGTTTGCGTATAAGAGACCTTAAAGATAAAGACATGTAAGGCAGCAGATAAGACAATAGAAAGCAAATACGCAGGCAGCTATTACGAAAGGTTCGTCATTGTTAAAGTGTAAAATTTGAAGCGTCGAAAGCACAAATTCAAATATAACATTTAACCCTTGGGGACCAAGCCGTCAATAACATGGTTGTGGCGCGACATCGGACTCTTCAGCATGTGGACTTCCCAATCTTCGCCGAGGGTCAACACCACCCTCACCTTCACTTCCAGCAGGAGCACTTTGTGAACCCGTTGACATGGGCGGCAGAGAAAGGTATAGCGCCACAATGTCCCCCTCTTATCCGCAAGCATCAACCCGGGGACATAGCGCCAGTCTCGGACCACAGAGGAGGATTGCCATGACCAGCACACTGCTCGGAATGCCGACAAATCCTTCGGACACAGAAGGTGTTGGGAGCATGGTTCTTGCAGGCTGCAACATTGACATTGTAGCAGATCTACCCAGTTTTTTTTTTTTTTTTTGGTAAGGAGATCTACCCAGTTTTTTGTCATTCTTAATTTTATAAATTCGTATGAAGCATAATTTCACAGGGGGAGATAGCTAATCAATTTCTATGATGTTAATTAGCGACCACAAAAGCTGTGTATATGTATATGGAACTTTCTTATTTGCTAATCGATAATGAGCTATACTCTCCGTCCAAATAGGAACCTAAATTTGAATGGGAAAAGAAAACAAAGTGCTTGTATGTATTATGCATATTATTACAATTATCTTCCAGAAACACAATTGCTAAAATAAGCATGCAAGGAATATTTCATCGTGCCAAAAGAGGAAACAAAATAATGTGATTTTTGTCTGATTTTGGTGTGATAAAGTGGAGAAAGTTGCCAGTAGACCAACATATATCCTGAA
This sequence comes from Syzygium syzygioides, assembly GCA_031216285.1. Lineage (NCBI taxonomy): Eukaryota > Viridiplantae > Streptophyta > Magnoliopsida > Myrtales > Myrtaceae > Syzygium > Syzygium syzygioides. Next base: position 17,727,715 of record CM062249.1, read on the forward strand.
TGTTTTAGTAAAAGTGACAATATTATACATGTATGTATACAGATGTAAAGGCCAAGGGAAAAATAGAAAGGGTGAACTAAAACTTTTGTTTTAGGAATTTTTTTTCAAATAATATGCTTCCAAAATTCATAAATAGAATGATTCTATCATGAATAGATAGATTGATATATTTGACCAAAAATAGATTTTAACAATAGCCGATGGTCCGCCTTTTTTTTAAGAAACAATTAGTTATTTTAAGGAAATTTTCAATTGTCTGATGGTGGACTCTATAAATTTGTCACGCCTATGTAATAAGTATTCCAAGATGAGATTTAACCCTCGTCTGTAGCTGACAAGTGGTTCGCGTTGATTCTGCTGACGATGTGAATGAGTTCGCACTGAAAGCGGCGCCTTTGTGGAAACCAAGCTGCTGGTGACAAGGAGAAAATGTGCAACTAGAGTGGGGCTCTTGAAGATTTATGAATTAGAGATCCATGTTTTGTTCGAATCTGTTGTGAGGTTGGGATTGTGCAACAACGGTGGGGCTATTGAAGATGCAAAAGATGCCTCAACATCAGCTCCTCCGTACACTGAGGTCAGTGAGTTTCTACTTCAGATGAAAATTGATTGACATGATTGAAGCATTTGTAACCTTAATTTTTCTAAACATGGATCAATTCCCATGAGGGGCACACAAAATAGGCAGGCTTTAGGAGCAGCCTCGGTCCCCCTGCAAGGGACGCAATTTGGAAAGTAGAGAAAGGGGAAGCAGACGGGGCAATTGCTGTTTATGTAGCGAGATTCAAATAATCTAATGCAGTCGCGTAATTTTACGATATACATTTTGTTAGGGAAGGTCTATTTGGACCTGCATGTCAAGCAATCAGAACACACTCATCTTTAAATTTTCTAATTACTCTACCATTAGACGTTGCCCCAGGGTTTCAACAACTAAGAGAATTCTCTTTGGTTAAAATTGGATAACTCCATTAGTATCTAACCTTAAAATCATCGAATTATATGTTTTAGATATTAGAGACCACGCCACATCCTTACATTAGTGGTGCGGACCAGAAATAGAGAGGGAGAGGGAGAGCCTTCTATTGGTGAGAATTTTGGCTAATATTGTGTTTCTAAAGCAGATGTTCTTTCCTTGTTCCAGGATTACTTATGTCAGGGCGATGCTCTCATGTCAATGGAATATTTTGATGAAGCTGAAAAGTCCTATTCCATTCCACGTCCTTATAGATAGATCCCTCCATTCATCGGTCCAGATCTTTCAAGGTATGCTTTATTTTCTCAGTTTGATCAGCGCAGTTATTCTCCGGTCTTTCATAATGCCGGTTTATCGGTGTCAAATTCTTGTGAGCTCTATTCTATTGTCTATGCTGTGAGTGGACATCTACTTGAAGGGTGTATTTCTGTTTTTAATGTTCATCGTTTGATGATATGTATGAGTTGTATTCCTTAGAGGTTCTTCTATTCTTTCATCATTGATGATACGAGTACTGGTGATAGTTTTTATGCTTATGTGCGTATCCTTTTTAACGGTCTTCAGTTGACATGAATGCATTGAATAGAAATTTACTTGTAGAAGCTGTATTTATAATTTCGGCAGTGATTAGTCCCTCAAAATTCAAGTAAAATGTAGCGGAATGCTTATGTAGTAAAGTGGAAAACATATGTTTTTGTCTTATTTGGATTTGTTTTATCAAATTCTGGTTTACTTAGAAGAAATATTTATTGTAAGCATGTCTGTAAGGATCCTTTTAGGTGCAAATATTTAATTTGAGCATTGATAATTCTGCTCTAGATAACCTTTAACTGACTTTGTGTCTTAGAAAATATGTTCTTCGTTATCGTTATGAGGTGAAGGCGCAGTTGTAGCAAATTAGGCCGCATCTAACCAATAAGACTTGGGCATCTATGACAGTTCTAACGGAAGATACACTTCTTTCCTTTTATCTCTCTCTCTCAAGTCATGCCTTCAACTTTTGTTGTTGACGTTTAATATCTTTAGGCCAAACCACAAGGCTGAGGGGAAGCTGATGAAATTTTACTTCTTTAAAATGTGAAGAATGAGGATACTTTTCTCCTTTGGAGTGGCTAAAGTGATGGAAACTTCTTTAATCCGTCATTAAAAAATTATCTGCGTGTACCGCTGCAATATCTCATGTTAAGGAGTACTATTGACATTATTGTGGGGACGCAGTGACAACTTTCGATTCTTCTCTCTTCTTTTTCGTTACCCTTTTTGTTCCTTTTTCCCCAGGATAGAGTTCGAAGGCTTCAACAGAAACTAGCCGCTGCAGATATCTCTTGAGGATTGGCTGTGGAGTTATAAGAATCAAGTTAACGTGGATTACCAAAATAATCTGTTCTGTTTACAGGTCTGTTATTCCTCGCAAATCATTATGCTTGATCGATTCACTTGGGATAACTCACCTATTACGGTGACTGGTGAGTGCCATGAAAGTGAAGTCCTTACCCGCAGTTTACCGGCTATATTAATAATCAGTGCAGCAATTTGTTTGTTTGCCTTATATCGGCTAGTGAACCAAGTAAATATGTTTGTGATTTAAGAGGCGGCGTGAGTACATTAACCCGATGTCGTATCACCCAAAAATACAGTACCCTTGGTGCCCCAGAACGGGGAATGTGGTACTAGAAATATGGCAGAAATGCATGAATGTTCGGTACCAGGAAGCGCAGAACCGTAGACAAGATGACATACTGCTCATAAATCCATCGAGAGAACGATGAACATATGGCACGAACTCAACATCTTCCCAACACAGATTTATTCTAGCATTTGGACAGAGAATAAAAAGACCATGCCAACGCCTTTCCCAGGGAACTCTTTTGATTATTGCACCAGGAGAAAGCAAAAACAGAGTTCCATCAGGAGCACATCCTTTTCAAGACGGTAATTAGCTCGAATAAAAAAGACAGCATTGAACATATGTATGCTAGGGTATACATCTTCCCAGAGAAAAATTCATAGTACTGGAAACAAATGACACCGGAACAAAAGTATAGTATATCAACAGGACAACAAAAAAAAATTCTCCCGACGTTCTGGTGGAGAGAGCAGTTCACATATGAATGTATTCGATATGCCTCTCACCTGGTGGGGCTTTTAAAAAAGGGAATACTGACAGGCCTGAAGCTGAATTTCCCCTGCCAAAGAAGCTTCCCTGCAAAAGAGAGCGTTGAAACAGAAGTCATACCTATTGTTGCAACTCCATGAAAAACCGACTGTGCCCAGAAGCATAAAGTTTGATTACACATTTACTCTCCCTCTCTCACATATTTTTTCCCCTTTCTGATCATAAAGTACTTACCATAGAGAATGCCCTTCCGATAATAAAACAGAAACATCTGCCTAAGCCACTGTATGTTTACTTACACATCTATATCTCCAACAAAGGAGAACAGAAGTTGATCTTTTAAACATCATTCCACCAGCACAGTACTTTAATGTCAGTTGGGTAATTGTGCCATTAAGCAAAATTTCATAGACAACTTTCTTTTTATATCTGTCTATTTGATCTATTCACCAATCGCCTAAAGATATACACATTAGTTCAAATAATTATTCAATATATCTGAGGTCTGCTGACTTAGATGTCAACAGTCAGAAAGCTATGGGATGCCAATTTCAGTCACTGTATGCAGTTATTGGTGTCATATATGGACAAAGTGCCAATCGATCAAACTTCCACATTTTATTACAGAAGGTTTCAGAAGAATATGAACTACCACGAAGATAAAGCAAAAAAGTCTACAAGTTACGCAAGACGTGGACATCGAACTAATGAAGAAGTTGTAGGCTGACACTTGCACTCTAGAAGTGTCCTTGACCCTAATTGACTCCTTCAACAAAAGTTCTCCAAAGTGTTGATATGCCGTGATCACATTCTTTGTTGAAAATTAAGACTAAACTACATGCTAAGAAAAGAAGAAACAGTGGAAATCAACATAAAACTATGTGAGTATGGACCAACACAGAACGTCAATACAAGAAGACTATAAGAGAAACCACAATAAATAAAATACCTACAATCAGAGTATCCCCTGAAAATGAAAGCAAGTAGAAAGAAAACTAGCCTACTCAATTGCCTCCCTCCCAGAAAGGGGCAGCACATAGTTGCGAGATAATTAGCATGCGAGGTATAGAAGGCCTGAGCTGAGACAACTTAATAGGACAGCTGGAGGAACCATAGCAAGATAAGCACAGAAAATATAAAGATTCTGGTGCTAAAGGGACCACGCCAAGCCTAACTTCTTTGATAACTATCTCAATTACTGAGAAGAAGATGCTGGCAGAAGATATACCTTAAAGCTACGAACAAGAAAATAATTGGAAACAAGTAAGAAATAGTCAGAGTATAGCACTAGATGTGAAGCACTAACACAAACTAATACTAGACGCAAATAAAAATCACAATAATTCATTCTAATGATCTAACCATGTTCGCCAGCCTTATGATTTACCCTGGTAAAAAAACCAGTAAAAACAAATATCAACTGTCTCAAAGTCGAAAGCAAAGAGACAGTGGCAGAATTCTTGGCTCACTAAACTGGATCTGCGGATACGAGAGGAAAACACAATATTGCTTGCGAAATGGAAAATTGTTCACGAATATTTTGCTATAGATGTCAACTAAACACATAAAGTATCAATTCTCTCTCTTAAAATTGTCTACAATAAGGCATTGAAGCCCCCCATCCCACCATTTTACATTGCGGAAAAGCTACATATACATGACAAAGGAACATATGCCGCCATATACATATGTACGCATAGTTATACATGTTTGTATAAATGATAGACTCTAGAAGTGTGATAGCATCTTTTGCTGACAGCGTTCTAACTTAATCAGTACATCTACATAGTGAAAAGGCCTGCCAACTCTGTTCTAGACACAAGAGACCTATATTTCTCCAGCACCACATAGTCTCTTGGAGGAAAAAACAATGCAAGAATTGTCACATCTTTTCCAGAAAACACGAGGCAAGTGCCCAAAGTAGACAATACAAAAGCTGCCTATCATCTTCCCCACAACTTCTCTCAATCCTATAGTTCTGCCACTTCCTGTCTTCCCTATAGTTAAGTTTGTGGTAAGCTTTTTTAATAAACTCTCTCCCTTGAAAATTTGGGCAAAAACACAAGGATTTAGTGTATTACTACTTCTAGAACATCATATTCCATCGTGCAGTAGAATGCCATTGACCTACCAAATCACTAGCTCCCAATGTTGTTCTTTTTTTTTTATCTTTTAGCTCCCCACTTTAAACAGTCCTTTAATCCACTCTGTGGAAAGGATACTAGCTTGATAAGTCTTAAAAAGCAAGAGCCATTTGCAAACTGGAGCACCACATGGATCAGAGACAGCAATTGAAATAAAGAAGGAGCTTATTCTTTTCTCAAGGTTTCTCAATGAGAGATTTTTTCTTTTTTTTGGGTCAAACGATGAGAGATTATTAGACAGTTCGGTGGAGCCTTCATTTAGTCACGGGCATGATAATTGTGCCTATATGAGATATTATCACCGACAACTCTACTTCATATGTCAGTGACAAGAATCTTCGCTACATTTCAGAGTTCTTTCCATGAAATCCTTCATCCACCAAAAGCAAAAACTCTAATTCATCCTCCATTAAACATGCTTTCTTCCCAGTCTCTCTTTTTCTCCCGAGTAAGAAGTTACAACTAGAATATCAAGTCTCCACACATATAAATGTTAAATCTGCTACAAGAACACCTGCACTTGTGCTAATTGATATTATCACCTACACTCTACTTAAATATAGAGGACAAAAGCAGGAATAAGACAAACCAAACAAATTGAAAACACAACTCACTCGTTCCATGATGACAAGCGCCACAATTCCTCAATCAAGATCTTCCTGTCTGGTTTCCGATTCAAAGTTCCGATTTACACCACCATCCCCAGCATTTGAATTCCCATCGTTGTTCCCGTTATTGTTACCACTCCCACTGCCACTATCACTTGTCTCTGCAGGAGAGCCAAATGCCCTAAACGGCCAGGGAAAAGGCAACGAAATCCTGAATCGCCGCTCCATTGCTTGTGGATTGTCTCCAGACACGGGAGCACCGGACGAGTCACTAGACCCATCAGATTGCATCCGATTATCAGAATCTTGCTGGGCCTGGAGACCCCTATTCCTTTGCTCGTAATCAGGATCATCAGTGGGTAATTCATATCTACAAACAGGGCAAGAATTGTGCAATTCCAACCAGGGCAAAATGCAATCAGAATGGTATATATGCTTACAAGGCATTTGCTTTGCCTCCTCACCAAGCTCAAACGTGTCCTTACAGACTGCACACTGCGAATTGTCTGAGGCGAGCAATTCCTCGGTGATTTTGATGACCGGAAGCTCATTAATTGCGGACTTTGACGCGGGGGGCGTGCCATAGCGATTGGGATCGTTCTCCGCGAGCTGCTGGATTAGTTGCTCGAGATTGGAGCCAATAAAGTAGTCGCCGAGGTTGATGTTCCCGGGGATGTGGAAGGAGCCGCCCTCGCCGGTATTGTTGTCAATGACGAACTGAATGTTGGCGCCACCGGCTCTTAGGGTTTGGAAGTAGTTGTGGAGGAAGATGAGGGGGTTGAACGCGTCGGGACTGCTGCTGTTGCCGTCGTCGAAGGCGGAGGCGCCCCCGAGGAGCGCCGCGAATTCATCCATCCCTCCCATCCCTCCGCCCCGGGCGCCGCCGCCCGCCGCGGAGGAGGACGAGAAGACCAGGGGAAATCCGGCGCCGGAGCCGAAACTCACGCCGCCGCTCGAGCCGGCGGAGCCCCCGCCGAAGGAGTCGAAGGGGAAGAAGGGGTTGAGCATGCGGCTGAGGTCGGGGCCATCGACCTCCTCCAGGAAACCGCCGTTGCAGACCGGGCAGGCGAGATCGGAGGCCGGGGAGGGCCTGATCGAGACCGTGCGGTTGCACTCGTGACAGAAATAGAGCTGCGGAGGACCCCCGCCGCCGGTCCCGCCGCCAGACGATGCCATGGGGGGAGAGAGAAAGAGAGAGAGATTGTAGAGAGAGAAAGGGCGCCTGTTTCGGGCGGAGAGGGATAAATATCGAAGAGAGAGCGAGGGAGAATCAGTGGACGATGACGCGCCGGTGAACAGGTACGAGGACCGGGGGAGGTGGGATTGGCTTTCGTTGGTGCCGGACTAGAATGTCCCAACGCTCGCCCTATGTTCAAAACGACAAGGCCCCCGATAATTTTTTATTTAATTAGGAATGATTCTCTTAATAATAATAATAATAATAATAATAATAATAGGAGATATTAGACTATTAGCAACTCCTCCAAGTTTAAAAAATTTAAGAAAATAGAAGAAGAGATTTTTATTTCTATCCGTGGGCAACTTACTTGATAAAGACTTTGATTTTGGATACATTCCATCCGGAGACGGAGTCGAGTTTAATTAATTAGATCGAGCTTTTTCTGTTATCGGATCATCAGTTTAAAGGTGTTGATAATTTGTACCGGATATATAATTTAAAAAAGGAAGGATTGGTTTCTTTTTTTTAAGGGATAAGACTCTTTTGCATAAATCGATTTGATTATGACTTTACGAGAAAGACACACGTACGATGGATAATCTCACCATTTATCACTTCTTTTTTTCTAAACGAACATGGAGAGAATAACTTCTTCTTTTTATCCCAAAGTTTGTGTTTATTCTATTTATTTACGTTCAGCATTGGACGAACTTAATTTTAGGTTAGCACTTAGTATAAACTTCGTGTTCCTTAGTAGACTTATTAATGGTTTTCTGTCTAGTGGAAACAAATCAAAGTTCCGTATTTAAGTTGATTTGTAACTAAACTGGTTGATATATATATATATGGAAAAAATTGTCCATAGTTGGTGTAAGCTGAAAAAGTCTCCAAATATAACCAAAGCCATAAGAAGAGTAGCTGTACTCTACTCCTATATGATTTTCATTTGTTTAGGAATTATTTTCATGGTTGAATTCGCACTATAAAATAATATTTAAATTGAAGTTAGTGTGAATGAAGTATCGTCGAGCGGGGATAGCTCAGTTGGGAGAGCGTCAGACTGAAGATCTGAAGGTCGCGTGTTCGATCCACGCTCACCGCATTGTCCATGTTTTAATATTTTATTTTCCCAAAATCTCTCGATCTATTTATTTTTTTGGTTGTTCTGTCAAAATTATTCATAACTTCATAGGTTCTTCCATGCTATTATCCGTGAAAGAATTCTGAATTCCGCATAACGAGTGCTTTCATGATAACGAGAAATCAAAAGTTTAGGACATATGGATTCTTGGTATATAGAGGATCAGTAAAATCATGACATCAAAACCAACTACGTTAATTGTTTGGCATGTACATAAGGACGCGTTTTATTATCTGGATTATTTGATTGGATGCGATATGATGGAATCTATATAAGATCGAACATCGTGTTTTATGATCACTCGATCACTGACTCATTTAGGTAATCACCACGATCAATAACGAATCCAAGGAGGGCTAGCTGACTCCCTCTTTCCGCGCTGTCAAGTAAACACTTATTATATCTTAAAACTTGGCATTTTCCATCGGTTACAACGGTGGTGACCACTCCTTGGACCACCCCAACAAGTTGTGGTGACAAACACCATGCCAATGGTCATGGTCATCTAGGGTTTTCAAGGCAACCTATCACAATGTGGTGGTGCACACACATGCACAAAGACTGTCTCGACCATCATAGCCGGCGGGCGCCATGTCACCATCATTCATGGGCACTCTCTCCTTTTCCAATCTCTATAATATATTATATTATTTATTTTGTTTTAGAGTGTGATTTTTCTAATATATTCTCTCTTATCCATAAAAGTTATACTATCTTTTGATAGCGTAATTTTTTCCAAAACTACTCTAAATATTGGATGATTGTGGGTAACAAATATGAATGTCATCTACATTCAACCTTAACTTATAATAAGCATGGATGATGTTTCTTCTTTTTAATCCATCAATCATAAAATTAACTGACAAAAAAAAAAGGTTTCCTTCAACCGGAGATGATGGAAGAAAACACAACCATTTTTCTATAGGTGTGAATTTTATTGGGAATACTCGTCAAAAAGGATGGTTCGGGTCAAGTTTGGATCGAGCAAAAAATGGTCCAACTTAAATTGACCCACTTAACCCATTTTGACCAATTTATATATAATACAAATTTAGTAACTCATACTCGATCAATATTCCATCAATACCCAATCCGAGTCATATTACTAAAGCATTTCCATATTTAACTCATTCTATGAAAACTCATACTTAAAATCAAGATAAAATTGTGAAGTAAGCGAGCATGAGATAGAGTGAGAGTAAGAGAAAATGAAGAGAGAGTTATAGAAACGAGTTGGGTTTACGTAAATTGTTAACCCATTTAACATCTATTTTTGTTTTGGGCTTTACCATGCCAAATCCATTTACTGAATATAAGGAATCCATATAACAACTCAGCTCATCAAATATCGATTAAAAAATGAATTTATGATCTATCTTGACAAGTTTTATTGGGAATATATCAAAGTTTTGACGAAAAAATGAGCACCTAAACTTCTGTTTAATATAAGCCAAAACAAACTAGTGTCTCAAATGTGGCCTTTATCGATGTCTTGTTACGCATATCAATCAGTTCCCGTCAAGGTGGTTGGTTTAGCGGGGTCACCTGTCTCCCAAGAGTACCACGAGTTTTGAATCATGATCTAGCTCGTAAGGGGAGACTTCGTGCTTGCCGGCCTTTTGATGGAGCTACGGTGATAGGCTGGTCAGACTTCGGGTTGTTCGACAGCGAGAGGTGCGAAATAGTCATGTAAAGTTCAAACCAAACATCCGATTTTCAAGAAAATGTATTTTATTTGACTTTTGACATCGGAGAAGAAGAAGAAGAGAGAGATAGAGAGAGAGAGAGAGAGAGAGAGAGAGAGAGAGAGAGAGAGATTTGACCATGGAGGTTCCCGCCAAAACGACGCGTCAGCTCGCTAGGGAGGATGATGGAGATAGCACGAGCTGGCAGGGCCACCTCCATTCCAGGACACTCCCAACCGTCTCCTTTTCCAGGGCATTCTGTTCATCCACAGAGACTCTCTCTCTCGCTCTCTCTAACCCCGTTTCTCTCTCCTCCTCTTTCTGTGGGGGGATCCAGTTCAATCTCCCTCGCTCCTCCTCCTCCTCCTCCTCCTCCTCATCCTCCTCTCTTGCCAGGAGATGAGTCTCGATCTCCTCGTTTGCCTTTCCTTTTCGTGAGTGATTGGATCCGACCGCCGAAGCGCGTGCCGCGAGCCCGGACGACCAAAACGAACGATGAACGACAAGGCATTGGTCACCAAGGACCTCCACGCCAGGCACACCAAGGTCCATTAATCCCCCTGGTTCCTCTGATCTCTTTTTGGGTTCCGTTGCTTTCTTACGGTTTTTGTCTTTCGCGCCGGTTTTCAACCGGAGCAACTGCACGTGTTTTCAAACCGTTGCCGAGGCCGACCGTTGTACTTTGGCGAGAGAGAGGCAGTTGCTTTGGGAGAAAATGGCGAAAAAAACCTTCGATTTGCTAGTACGATTCATCATGTTAATAATTTTTGTCTAAAGATGTTGTATCACGTTAAAATGACTCCATGGAACAAGCCACAAGAATAGTCCAAGCCCAAATTTTTATCGGCATTGTCAGTTCTCCGCGATTCTTTCGATTGCGAGATGAAATGTAATGTAGGTTGTCTTTTGTCCCAACGCTTGTATTTTAGTCCAAGACGCTAGAGTTTGTCACGGGCCAAAATGTATAATGGATCTCGGTCGTTATCATTCTTGATTTACATAGTTGCCTAGGATAGCAATCAGTCCAATTTCCTGCTAGCCAAAATGTCCTCGCTTGTTTCGATTTGTTCCATCTAGTCTCAGGAGCTAGGTTTAGTGGCTTAAAAAGGCTGGAAATATTTCCTGTGCTTCCGATTTCGAGTTCAACATTTGGGAAGCTCCAAAACAACTATGGCTTCTCCTGGGTTTGTTTGGAGGCATATGCCTGATTGGAGATGCTGATGCTTGTTTTGTGATTACGAGATCCTGTAAAACATAAAGAGCGAGGAAACACAGAATCACTTCTGCTAGATAAGATACATCTCAGTTGAACTTAAGTTGCTAAGGAAGTCAGGGGTGTCATTGCTGTCAGCATTCTATTATCGTGGATGTCATGTGTCTGTGGTACAGTAGATTTTGAGTGTGGGGATGTCCAGGAAGTGGTCAATTCTAGTCTTTTATCAGCTAGTGTTATTTGTGGTTTCCTCAAGTTCTGTTGACAACTACTCTTTGCTATCTGATGATACGACTTCCAAGATTTGCTCTTCATGACATGGCTATCAGACTTCTCTTCAAGAAAGGGAATGAAAAAGGCCTCCTGCTGGCCCATCAACTGCATGCTCAGATTATTTTTTCCTGGAAGTTAAGAGGATGAAAAGAAGGGTATACTCGATCCTTATAACGGAGAAATGAGATCATGTTATCAAATTCGGTGTTATCTTCAATTAAAAGGATTTGTTGCCCTGGACCAATCGGCACCTTTTAGCTTTCTTACCAGGCTTATTGCGCATGAACTGTGGATCCATGAATTATATTTGAACAGCTTAGTTTCTATGGACTCGGTCTACTTTTTTGTGCAGCTATAGAGATGGTGTTAGACTCTGCTCAGTTGATCGCCAACTGATAATATTATTTCTTGATTGTCACATGCAGATACTCGAGAGTCTTCTCAAACTTCCAGAAAATAGGGAGTGCGCAGATTGCCAGAGCAAGTGTGTCATATGATCAATATCAACTGTGATATATAGTATATCATAAGATTTGTGCAGATTGCTAGAGCATGTCATACAATCAATATCAACTGTGATGCCTATGTCAGATGATTTCCACTAATAGAGAATTGAATCTATGGTCTTTAAGTTTACTTGAAACTCAGGAAAATTGCATAATCATCTTAATATGTTGATGTACATATTTAGCACATAACAGCCTACGAATTCCCAGATTACCAATTTGAACTAGTATCAAGGTTTTCAATTCCACAAGGTTGAAACCATGGTGCGTGGACTTCTTTCTAGAGCTAGATGGCATTCAGATGGAAATTGTTGCATTATCTTTATGCGTGCTTTTAATTCTTTGATAGTACAAATTGCTTTGCTTTCATCAACGCATTCAGTCTCAACTCAGGACTACTTTTTGAAACACATGAAGCATTTTTTCTCTTGTTTCACCTAGAGGATTGTTTGGATGAAAATGAATGCACTGCTGGAGCTCCCATTGCCTCTGGATGAGAAAATTTGGTCACGTTGGTTGCTTGTGTACAACATATTACATGTTCCAGGGGGATCTTTGCGGTTGACTCCCAAACCTAGCTTTGATAGATAGATTATACTTGTTCATGTAAATTCGATTTCTAGCTGGGCAAAGCTGCTCGAAGAGGGAGATATTTGCAACCTCATGTTAGTAGCTTTGGGGTACCTTAATTAGGGCTTTTCCTGAAGAGCTCTTTTGATGAAGCATCTCAAATGCTCTGACATTAGATGGACCTATATAGAACTCTCCTCTGATGAAATTGCTCACATTAAATGGACACAGCTTTATTCTTGTCTATTTGTTTGAACATCTCTCTCACTGGTCTATTAGATGGAACCAAATTTAATGACATCGGATACATTGTACTCGATTTCCCAGGTTCGAGCTTTTGCTTCTTGTATCTTTTTCCCATCAGTCGTAGGTATAGTTGATATGTGCAGAGAAATTCATTTTATCCAATATCTGTTAGACCTAGCAATCTGCTTAGTTTCTTTCAGGCATAAGCTGTCTACTCATTTCGCTAAGTTCGCCACACGTCCTCATTTCACTTCACATTCTAAGCCGTGAAATTCTAGTTTGTATGATACATATATCAAATACTTTTAAAATACCTCTTTTGTTCTTAATGAACTAAAACTCTTTTTAGGGCTCCCCGATGGGCAAGTGTGAATCTAGGAATTTTTATATGCATGCAATGTTCCGGGATCCATCGGAGTCTTGGAGTACATATCTCAAAGGTACTATCCTCCCATTCTTTTTCACTAATGTGTTTTCTTGATAATATGCTCTAGTTCAACAAACAACGCCTTTGAAGAATAACAAAGAAATCTCAAACCACCCTAGGATGGACGACAGAAGCAAGCTTGCCATTTTTTTTCTGTTTTTTTTTAATTAAGTTGCTGTTTACTATATTAGATTTCAAGGTGGTTAGAATCTACATGGGGTTTTCCCAGAAGGTTTTGATGTGGTTGCTTCTCTTCTCATGACAGGAATTTCGTGTCCCGTGCACTTTCTTTTGCAGTACCTTAATTCCCTTCCGTCTTGTCTGTATAGAACCAAGTCATCACTTTCCCAAACTCCTAGCTTCAGGAAATGCATCCCTAACTTTAGGGAAGTAACACTGTAGTCATTATTAGTTACATTCTTGTCATATAGTTGTAAAACTTTGTGCATTTGCTATTCCGGGTGCTTTATAAGCTGTTTCTTGTTTGTATTTAGTCACTTTGAACAGAATGCACTGAAATTTAGAAAATGAGCCTCAGTCAGACCCCTTCGTTACAAGGTTTTAACACACTGATGATTCCTGTGTGTTTTGTGGACATTGCTGTCGAAATGCTGGTACTTCTCTATTGAGTTTCAAGTTTGAGTGGTTTTTCCTCCACATGCCAAGTATCTTGTATTAAGTAGTAATCCTTCAGGATTTGAACCAATGCTACAGAATTCCAGATCTGTATACTTCTAGGAGTCCATTTAAAAAAGAAAATTACGATTAGGATATGAAATATTTTTACCTCCTCTTTGATTCTCCTCAAACCCTTATCTCTTCATGGGGAGCTTGAACGTGGTTATACACTGCAACCTCAAACTCTGGACACATACAGAGATTTTCATTGTCATGCTATTGTTACTATTCTTATCCTAATCATCTCTTCTGTCTGGCTACTGCATGATATCCGATAATGGGCTTGATTTTTCTTTGTAAGTAGGTCAGATCAACTACTTTGGACACATGGCTACCAGAACAGGTTGCTTTTATGCAGTGTAAGAAAACTTGCCATCAACTCAGTTTTTCAATGTGTTCTATGACATTGTCGGAGTCCTCCCATCAAACTTGAGAAAATATGGATAGCAGCACAATGACGTGATTTTCTTCCCAAGGAGCAACAGTAAAAATGAAATGGGCCATTACTTTTTACAATTCAAGCGGTCAGTGAAATGCGTCTTTTTTTGTTGCTAGCTTGTAAATAACCCTACTATATTCTTCATTAAGTTAATCATATCTACAGACTAGTTCTATTTGTCCTTAAGCTTTCTCTGTGGTTTAGTCTAGTATTTCTGATTTAATTGTGCAGTTAAGTTGCTTTCCATATTATTGGTATCATATTGGTATAATATATTTTGATTTTCTTTTGCTTTATATACACATATATTTATAACTCTGAATATTGTGAACTACTGCGAAAGGTATGGGAAACAAGAGGTCCAACAAATACTGGGAAGCAGAACTTCCACCAGATTATGACAGAAGTGAAATTCAGAAATTCATTCAAACCAAGTATATATCCTGCTCTGCCTTACGATTAATTTAACAAAATGATATGATTTCCCGTGTCTGTTTTGTTTACAACCTGCTTGCTTGTTATAAGGTACGAGGAGAAAAGATGGGTTGCAAAAGATGCACCTCAGCCAGGTTTTGAAGACATCAATTTGTGCCACGTCCCCAATGAGCCTGTTGAAGGTGGATCAAAAGCTTGCATGCCAAAGAAGATGAGAAACTTTTCTCTGGAAGAAGAAATTCTCACCTCGCACGCGGCACCAGCAGCTCCACCTCCAACAAGGCAGCGAGGGGTAATTCCTCTTAGCATCTTCTCGAAGAGATTCATATGCTAGTTTTTCATCGACAGTAACACCTTCCGTGCTTCTTTCTTATTGCCTGTAAACTACTTTTCACCTGACCTTGGGCACACGGCCCAGTGGTCAACGGGGTAAGGGGCAACGGAACTGGGTTCAAATCCCCAATCAAAGTGATGTATCTCAACTTGTGTACGGAAAAAAAAATGTCTTAGCAGGCCAAGAAGAATACTCAATTTAATTACACAGTATATTCTTCTCTTCATTCTTTGGTCCTGTTCCTGATATAATCTGACTCTTTTCTGAATTTTCCGCATTCAATAAGCTAACTTGGTGGATCAGTTCGCGCCCAACTTCTCTTCCTCTCCTCTATGTTTTGTGCCTTCCAGTGTACTTTCTTGTGATTGTCTTAGATTTTTCATCATTCCAGTACGCGTTTTGAATATTAACTGAAAATAGAGATGGACTACAATCATCTGTTAAGTAAGAGCTGTATCTTATGGTGGATATAAATAATAAGTCTGTCCAGCAGTTACATGGCAATTCTCACCAAACTAGCCAAATGATGATATTAACCAATGTGAAAGGTTCCATTTCTAGTTTCTTCATTGTATATTGAGATCCACATTTTGACTAGCTTACTAGCCCCAAGAATTATCTTATTTCTTGCCCTTAATTTCCCTTGGTGCAGTTTTCATTAGATATGGAGGACAATGGAGCGGCCAAGTTACCCCAGTTGAGCGAGTCTGATACATCCATAAAACCGATTGACGGAAAAGTGGATCTCTTCAGCCTGCTCTACTCTCGTCAGTCACAACAAGACCGTAGTTCCAAAACTCCTCCAAGCTGGGCAAAATTTGAATGTAAGAATTCCAGGCTTTGCCAGTGGATCTTGCTTGCGATGGTTTGTTTTATTCTCCTTTGAACTTGAGAACACGGGAGTCGAGAACTATCTCCAAGATCTCATGTGCATGAATCAGATCTTTTAAATACGTGTGTTGAAGTTGTGTTAGTCAGATAGACTTTAAAGAAGAGCTGAGCAAATCTAATCTGGTTTTAGCTGAAGTGATCGAGTTTATCAAACCTGATCTCTTCTTTTGTCTTTCCAGGAGCTTAATCCTCGAAAGGGTAGTGCTCGTTGTCCACATGGAAGTCAAAGGATTATCAGTCAGACAAGGGACACATCTTCTGCGGATGGTATGAAACAAAATTTGCGTCTCTCTTTATATCTTTTGCAAACCAAATAATCAGAAGTAGGAGGCATAGCAGTGAGTGAACGTGTTTTTTTAGGCAGAAGGTATTCCTTTTTGCAATTTTCCAGTTTGTGCGCATCCATACTTGATTGATCAGTAAGTCGTCATGCATCACCATGGTGCCCACACGGCACATTTTGTGAATTCGATTTTCTCATGCTATCCGATTATACTATCCCATAGAAGGAATCGTTTTAATTGATTGCGTTTGAAGATAGATTCTTGCAATTTACATGAATTAATATATGATTGATTATACTCTTTCCGCTTCCTTCATTTTGCAGTCCAGGATGTTTAAAAGACAAAATCGTCACGCTGGACATGGCTAACACTGTGGATCCTTCACTACATTCCTTTTAGTATAGCTCCCTGTCGACGACGGGTACTTAGGAGAAAAAGATGATGTCTGGCTTACTGACGACTCGGGAGAACTTACATTCGGCTCCACGTAACGTGGGTTTCGATTACTCGACCAAAAAAAAACGTGGTTTCGATTGTGGTATCTTCCCTCGAAAAAAAATGAATCCATTCTTATTCCCTTTTCACATTCTTTTGTTATTACCTACAGTCTCACCACGTCCCGGGTTTATGTTGTTTTTGGCTATGGTACGTGGAAGGTCGTTTATTCTTACTTTGACGATGCCTTGGCATGCAGAATCAGCTTATGATAGAAAAGATTAACGCTCTGTTCACGTAGAAAACTTTGCCTCTTCAAGCGTAAATACCTAGTTATAGGCAGGAATGCGAGCGGTTGCTTCATGGCATGGTTCACTAAATCAATTCTCAGAACTTAATAATTGACCAGAAAGCAAGAAGGATAAGTACTCTATGGTGTATGAAAAGGTTGTGACTTGCAAGTAATTGGCAATTACTTACTAATAACCGAACAGCATTTACTCACAAACTCAATTTCATGTATGTTTGAGAAATATATAGGAATGTGTATCTCTTTACCCTTCATAATAAAAGATTTCACGTTTTGTTTTCTTACTAGTCAACTTATATAATCAGCTAATTACTTATTATCCAACATACATAATTAATTGGTAATCTCCTCTATTACGTGAATCAATTTCAAAGTATTCTTTTTTGTTTTTTGGTAAGGGCAAAGTACTCTTTTAGTGACGCTAACATCAGATAAGTAAAATTATTAACCTTTTTTTCTTGTCTAATCCGTGTAAAAGCTAAAAGGTAATGTTTCTGAGTTAGGTGAAGGAAAGTAGAAGGGGTTGTAGATTAGATAATTCTAATCTAATAAACATAATTCAAACGAATATTTTTGTCTCCTTTTCCAGTTCGAATTTGGATTCCTATTTGGACCGAGAGTCTTATCCTTTTTTTACGATTAGCAAGTAACAACTTTTGCGGTTAACAATTAAGGTCATCTCGAAACTGATACTCCATCTCCCCTTGTGAAATTCTGCTTCATATCAATTCAATAAAGTTGAGAATGACGAGAAACTGGACAGATCTCCCACCGGAGTTGTTAGGACTATGCTCGCAATACCTTTGTCCGAAGAATTAGGGCTTTGGAAACCTGGCAATAGGGGGTGGATAGCAGTGAATTGCCCAGGCCCCGGATATTATATTTGGGATGTCATATTTTATAAGAGGTACTTTCTTGCTCTTGATATTGACCGTGGAGTATTGAGATGTGACATGGATGCACCAACCCAGTCGAAGCTCAAGTAGTTCTCAGGATGCCGCAAAATGTATAGATTATGAGTACGCGGATCTAGCACGATAGATACGGTTGGTACAAAAAGTCGGCAATTCATTTAAAAAAACATGAAATTGTTAGGCCATTGGAAGTAAACTTGTACTGAAATTCAAATTTGTGCTGTCGATGCTTCGAATTTTACACCTAATAATGACGACTTTTTTTGTATTGCCACACTTAAGGAATCATGTCTGTTCCACACAAAAACAAACTAGAGCGGACGCAAAACATACGGTTGGAACTTTGAACAAGGGAAAGCAATGAAGGGTTTGAAAATATATTGATTCCTTAAGTGTGGTCAACTAGTTTTCTTCTTTTTCTATACACTGGGCCTTACATTAGATTCACAGACCTAAAAAAGAATTCGACAAGAGCCATGGTCGCATGAAAGAGGGGAATAATTTAATTGTGTTATCTAAATCTCTACGCTACACATTTCAAGTATACAATAAATAAACAAATCATCATGGACAGTGAAATTAGTAACTATCCATGTTGTTAATGAGGATCTCGCCAATCTTAAATGATTGGTTGCTGTTTATTTGATTCGATGAAGATTTTGTGTTCGGATTCTTTTCGTATAGCTAGTTCTAGCTGTTAAGTGTAAATGTCCAAGGATCTGTTAATGCTTCCACCACCAATTGGAGCTGCAGCCGCGAAGACAAGTTTGGGTATCCAGTTGATCACCCAGAATGGCCCTCGGATGCTTAAGTTAACGTTTGGAAGATGGCGGAAACGTAGGAAGCTTAGATAGGGGCAAAGAGTCTTCGCCCGTCGGGTTAAGGTCGACGGATGATGACTAAATTGTGATAAGCGTAAGTTGGTCATAACGATTGGCAATACATCATGACAACTGTGACGTGTCTCGACAGTCAAACCGTCCACGGTACCAATAGATGCTTGGTCTTTTAGGTAGAGGTTTCGCTGATAATTCCTCCGACATGATAGCTTATAAGTAGATGTCTTGTCAATGTACTCCCTCCCAGGTTTGACCGGTCTTGACTCAAAACCCGAGTTGCATCCTTTCTTAGTCATTCCCGTCGAGTAGGAGTACACTCACCAGACAGGGTCAGTACGGACACGTGTCCGCCTAGTGGCTTGCCAAATCCGTCATTATCAGAAACAATCAGAAGTCATAGACGGACGACACCAGAGTGAAGTTCCAGAGTGAAAGTAAAGACATGGATGATGGACTTGTAACAGCAAATGTTGTTGATTAGCATTCAATATAATCAGAATGATTCTGCAAGTCAAACACTTGGTCAATCTTATATACCAATAACGGCATAACTTACAAATTGCTATCTACCTTGTATGAATATCAGCGACAGGTAGTCTTTCTACTCTCTGCTATAATTCCATCTTGGCATGAGGGATGAAACCTGCTCTCTCCACCAGCTGAACTTAATACGGTCACAACAGAAACTCGAAAGCCCAAAAGCTTCTCCATCTTTATTGTGTCCGCTTACAAGAAAAGCAAGCTGCACTCACAGAAGTGGCAATGGGCAGATGCTCTCACAAATTCTCTCCCTCAACTTTGGAATAGCAAGTTAACGCTGGATGCTTCTTTGGTAGACCTAGAATGTTCTCAAAAAAGAAAAGGAGTGCAAAGCATAAGCACGAGTGTGCTCTCCACTTATCATGATACTAATTATGCAGAAAAAGCTACTCATGCATCAGAGCCTTGCTTTTGATGGAGAGCCTATGATCATTTTGGCACTGCACCATGAACACGAGAATTCAAGGGACCTTCCAGTCACCTCTCTCATGAAAGCAACTTAATTAGGTGTTTACATAAGGTAATGTACATGAAAGTCAACTGCTTTGTCTTATATACCTATTGTCAAGATTATTTATTAGGAATAAAATAGTCAATTGAATCTCTCTAGCACTTGCCTGTCATCTATTTCTTGATAAAAAAGGGAGGGGGGGTATGCAACAGAATAGATAATGTAGAACTCTTCGCAAAATCCCTTCATTTAGATGACACATTACAAGGAAGTAACAGAACGAAGGA
This sequence comes from Syzygium syzygioides, assembly GCA_031216285.1. Classification (NCBI taxonomy): domain Eukaryota; kingdom Viridiplantae; phylum Streptophyta; class Magnoliopsida; order Myrtales; family Myrtaceae; genus Syzygium; species Syzygium syzygioides. The sequence goes on from CM062249.1 coordinate 17,747,637, forward strand.
ACTTACCTAAAAGCAGTACCTCTCATTCCTTGGCATGCTCATTTTAAGTGTATAACCCATATCAATTGTGTATGTACCCAAACATACCAACGCATGCCCAATCCTGCACATCAATGAGGACTAAAAAATAGGATCTCAGTTCTCAAACCAGCAGTAAAGTGAAGCAACATTTACACAAGAAGACTGATTATCGTTAAAAAAATATTAAAGAGGAATTTTGATAATGAGTCCTCTTTGTTACTTTGTTCACAAGCGGATACAAGGAAAACAAACAAATTGCTTCACTGATTATTAAGATAAACACTAAACTGCGGCTAAGGACTTCACTTTCATGGCACTCACTAGTCAAGTGGATTTCAAAAGCGAGTCAATCAAGCATAATGATTTGCAAGGAATAACAAACCTGTAACGAAACATATTATTTTTGTTACTTCACGTTAACTTGGTACTTACAACTCCAGAGCCAATCTTCAAGAGATATCTGCAGCAGCTAATTTCTGTTGAAGCCTTTCAACTCGATCCTGTGGAAAAAGGAAAAAGGAAAGGTAAAGAAAAAGAAGAGAGAAGAATCAAAAGTTGTCACTGCATCCCAACTGTAATCTCAATAGTACTCCGGACATGAGAAATTGCAGCAGTACATGCGGATAAATTTTTAATGATAAATTAAAGAAGTTTCCATCACTTAAGTCACTCCAAAGAAGAAGCTTATCCTCATTCTTCAAAATTGAAGAAGTAAACCTTCATCAGCTTCCCCTCAGCCTTGTGGTTTGGCCGAAAGATATTAAACATCACCGACAAAGGTTCAAGGCATGGTGAGACTTCAGAAAGAAAGATAGATGAGAAGAAAGAAGTGAATCTTCCCTTAGAACTGTTATAGAAACCCAACAACATTAGCTAAAAGTGCACCTTTACCTCATAACAACAATGAAAAACATATTTTCTTTGAGAATCTGTCAGTTAAAGGTTATCTGTTGCAGAAATGTCAATGCTCAAACTAAATATTTGCGCCCAAAAGGATCCTTAAGGACATGCTGACAATAATTATTTTCTTTTTTTGTAAAACAGTATTTGATAAAACACATCAAAATAAGACAAATAAGTTTTCCACTTTACATGAGCCTTCAGCGACCTTTAATCTGAATTTTCAGGGACTTATCATTGCCAAAATTATAAATACGCCTTTTACAAGTAAATTTCAATTCAATGTGTTCATGTCAACAGAAAATTGTTAAAGGACACACACTTAGTCATAAATCTATCACCAGTACTCATATCATAATGATGAAAGAATAGAAAAACCTCTAAGAATTACACTAATATCATCAAAAGATGATCCTTAATAGCAGAAATACACCCTTTAACTAGATACACTCATAGCATACACTGTAGAGGAGAGCTTACAAGAATTTGACACCAATAAACTGACAATATGAAAAACCAGAGAATAACTGCACTAGTCAAACTCCGTAAAGAATACCTTGAATGATCTGGAACGACGAATGGAGGGATCTATCCGTAAGGATGTGGAATAGAACTTCTCAGCTTCATCAAACTGTTCCATTGCCATAAGCGCATCGCCCTGACATAAATAAGCCTGGAGGAAGGAAAAAGCATTTACTTTAGAAATATAACATGAGCCAAAATTCTCACCAATACAGGGATCTCTCTCTCTCCCTCTCTGTTTCTGGTTCACACCACTGATGTAAGCATGTACCGAGGTCTCTAATATCTAAAACACAAAATTTGGTGATCTTAAGGTTATATATTGATGGAGTATATAAAGAAAGAAAATTCTCTCATTTCTTGAGATCACAGGCAAGGTTCAATGGTAAAGGTTTTAGAAAATCTGAAGAAGAGATTGTGTCCTGATTGCTCAAGATGCAGGTCAGACTAGACTCTTTCCTAGTTAACACAATGTAGACTTTAAAATCATGCACCCGCATGAAATTATATGAATCTTGTTACATAAACAGCACTTGCCCTGTCTCCTTCCCCTTTCCATCCTATCAGTGAAATCAGAAGGGGCTATAGGTTCAGCTTTTAGAATTGTTCCTGAGATCAAGCTCCCAACTGACAAAAAGTCTAAATTGTGTCCTTTTCAGGGAGACCTAGTCTACACCTAAGGCCTGCCTCTTGTGCGCCCCTAATGGGAAATGATTTATGGTTAGAAAATTAAGGTTACAAATGCCTCAAGCCTTTAACTATGTCGATCAATTTTCTGAAGTAGAAACTCACTGACCTCGGTGTACTGAGGAGCTAATGTCGACGCTTCTTTTGCATCTTCAAGAGACCCACTATAGTTGCCCATTCCCAACCTCGCAACAGATCTGAACAAAACATAAACCTCTAATTCATAAATCTTCAAGAGCCCTGCTATAGTTGCACAATCCTGCCTTTTCAGCAGCAGCTTGGTTTCCATAATCAAAACAAAATGTCAACATAAATCTCTTATTCATCCACAAAGGCACCACATTTAGTGCAAACTCATTCACATCGTCAGCAGAATCAATGCCAACACCTTGTCAACCACAGGAAAGGGGGGTAAAGTCTCATCTTGGAATACTTATTCCGTAGTCGCGACAAATTTAGAAAGTTCACGATTGACGGTAGCAAGATGCATAAAACGTCTGAACCTCAGGTGATAGGAATTGTTGGACCAACCTGTCTTTGTACATCACATGAATCCCACCGTATGGCCTTATTGCTATAGCCTGAGTAACAAAGAAATAATCATCATGAATAGCCATTCCTCCATCTCCTTCATTGGATCAGCTACGGTCTATTCAATGCACTCATTCTCTAATCTCTATCAGCAAAAATGTTCTTAAAATAAGCAAAACCAACCCAATTGAATCACCAATTAACCCACAACATACGACCATTCCCATAAGACTGAGCACAAAAATCACCGAATTGCAGCAAAACACGCGTCAACCAGAACCTACCCGAGTTAGCAGGACCTCGGCATCGGAGAAATTCCCCCTCTCCAGCTCGCTCTCGGCTCTCTTCCTCAGCGCGAGCGCCTCCAGGCTCCTCAGCACGTCGTCGTCGGCGTCGCAGAAGACCCGGGCGGCGCGCGCGGCGGTGCCGCAGTGGCTGACGATCACGCCCTCGGGCAGCAGGGCGAGGTTGGGACCGGAGCCGCACCGGCCCAAGCAGCCGCAGGCCCTGACGGCGACGCCGGGCGGGGCGAGGCCGGCGAGGGCCTCCAGGGTCTGGAACGAGCCCTGCTTGCGGCAGGTGCGGTTGGTGCAGACCCTGACCTCGGCGAGGCCGGACGAGCCCGAGCACGAGGCGGCGGCGGCGGCGGCGGCGGCCAGGCGGTGCCGTTTGGGATGAGGGAGAGAGAGTGAGCGGCCGAGGGGAGAGATTACGGTGAGCTGCGTCATCTCCTCCGCCTCCTCCGGCCGACGGTAACGGCGTCGCGGTCGCTGCTAGAGTAATAGCGAACGAGACCTGAATTCCGATCCTCGCCGAGGTTGTCGGGAAAAGAAACGGGTCTCGTGATGGTCAACGCATTGTGCTGAAGCCTGAAGCATATGCTGTTTGTTTGACCTCCACGGTGTCAACCTTAATGTACATATACACGTATAATACTAATAATTTTATGAAACATGTATTTGTAGTAATAGCATAAGAATTGCCAACCATTTATTTTCTCATATAGTTTTTTTGTAAGTAAAAGAACGGAAATAGATAATACTTCCTCCTCCTCTGTCAAGTATCTTCTTCTTCTTCTTTACCAAAAAAAAAAAATAGATAATAAGCTGCGTATTACTATAAATGCCCTATTCTCATTATGCAACGTCGCATTAAGCCATAACTATTCCATACCGTCTAAACTTTGAGATTGGTTGAGCCCGTCACCAGAATCCCACCAATATATCAGCAGCAGGATGTCTTTTTAACACAAAGTTTGTAATAGCCACACAATGCAGCACTGCCCTTTCAAAAGTTCTCTCACGATGTGAATCAAATTTGTAACCTCGAGAATGACTCTTTTTGCGGTGACCCTTTTTACAGCTAGATCAATCACCTTAGAGGAATCAACTCTCATGTGATTTGGCTACAAGTACTTAGTCATCCAATTACCCTAATTTATTCAATTTGGCCCATAGGAAAACATTGAAAGAACTCTCATTTGATTCATAATGCTGCTACTAAAATCACTGTTGTCCCTTTGGATGGTGGAAAGCAGCTTATGCATCGTTTATGACATCGATGTTGTGCACGTTGTAATTGATTTCTCAGATTGAGATTAAGATCACGCCTTGGATCAGAGTCACACAAATTACTAGGCTTGCAAATTGCGAGGAATTAAAGCTTTTCAAACTTAACAGACCTGTTGATTAGATCAAACGACAATCATGGAAGCATACACATACATGCCAATGCTAATCCACGCATTCCTTAGGAAGCTCAGAAAACCTGAGTTTGTCCTCGCAGTAATCGTAGACCAAGTGCTTCTTGCGAACCCACTTGAGTTGGCGGCTCCGGTGCCGACCTAACTCACCAAACGACGGCTTGTCCCACCAGTATTGCCCTAATTGTCCGCATTTGGTCACGATATCATCCGTCTCCGGCGACAGCTCGCAGGCATCAATGTCAAAGGACCGAAATGAAGAGATGAAAGGCGAGTGGCTCCAGTTCGTCTTCACCCTTCCTCCTTGTGTAGCCCAATCATCGGCGTTCCACACCGAACCACGGACTCGCATAGGCTGGTTTTTCGGATATGGCACACCGTGTGATTCTTCCACGTTCGTGAACACTCTTATAGGAGTTCCACCAACGAGAAACCTACGTTGTTTGACGAGATTACCAGTGTAAGCAATGTGATAGGCCATTGTCCATTTCCATACAAAATCAAACGTACAAAACGCGTGCAAATAACTATCTATTGAGAAAGAGAATTAGGAAGGAGAATTTAGGACGACGTACATGATATAATGTCGGTTCCAGAACAAAGAGTAGGTATGAAAATCCGAGGTAGGATCGAACCAAAGACTATGCCTTTGCTCTCTATCTCCCGTGCCGTTGACATAAACATTGGTTTGTACAAGGTAAGGTTCTCCAGATTGGTTTCCCAGAAACTCGAAGTCAAGCTCATCATGGTTGGGCCCGTCCGACGACATCTGCAGTGATTTTTCATCCATCAGTTTTCGCATATCGGAATTCGGAAACAATATAACATATATAGAGTCAGGATGGTTTCATACGTAGAATGCCGTTACTGTTCCGGCTGAATCACCTTGGACTAGCTTAATTTGCACACTTGTCAGTCCAAACAGGTACGTCTTCCTGGACCCGAACCCACAACCTACAGGAAGCCACGATGATTCTCGATTCATGAGTGGGATTATGGTAAACGATGGAGCTGTGTTTAGCACTTAACGAATTCAAATTGATTTCAGTCAAGTTTGAATTTGAATACAATAACGCTTGAACTCAGTTTCTTCAAAGTCCGATAGTAGTTGGTTCTTTCTTGTGCATAGTTGGTCATTTCTCAATTCTTCAATGCGACATGACACAAAAACCAAGCTTCACGAGCTCTATACATATCGTTCTTATTCCGTGTCGGCTTTGAAGATCGACGTTTGTACTTCAACTGGAAAGGGTATTTAGACCGTTAATCTTGATGATAAGTTGAGGAAGAACTGGCTCTAATCGTCTCCTTGTGAATCATCGTCTATAAGTTGAGTATGAGAAATGGGACTAAATCAAGACCAGGGAATTGAGAGGACTATTGAACTGAGAGTCAAGAGGGAAGGAGGTAGGTTTTACCAGAAGAAGAATCAAGAGTCAACTTTGTTTGGTCACCTTCACACTCGAAGTGCTCAGGAGCCCAGTTGGGTTGAAAGAGCTCGTCGAAGCCATCACAACCGGCTACTCGTGGAACCATAAAAGAACTCCATAACCACGACATCGCCGTTAAGGCGATCAAGGAACACAAAGACCACTTCGAGATCACCATCTGAGTTCTCATATGCACATCGCCCAAAAATCCAAATTTCAAGAACCAGCGGTGAGGAGACTCATGGAACGACGACCACGTACTATATATAAGGCCTCATGAAACTCTCCATACATCGAAGTTTTTTATTGGTTATTATCATGGGGAAGTGGGGGTATGGTCATTGATGAAGTGGAGTCCAGCCAAAGTGGGCAAGTTGAAATGGATTCCCAAGGCCACGTCAGAGAGCCACTAACTTGAGCGATGCCCACTGTTTTCGCAGGGATCAAAGGAAAATGGTACAGCAGAATCAGAAAGCTTTGCTTTATGAGCTGTTGATTCTTAATTCACCTTCACCTCATTACACATTCAGAAGCAGATTCATCTCTTTAGTAGCCAGAGCAGAATCAAATCTTGGCAAATACCAGCAAATCATACCTAGAAAGAAGCCATGTAATTTCTGGCGTCCCGCTACATTCCGTTGCCTATTATTCTGAACGACAGAGGAGCATATTAGGTTCACGCATTCTGATTCGGGATGTAAGAACATGGTGCAGATGTCATTTGTCTCAGATGTTAGAGAAAAACTCACATGTCAAAGCACTAAAACTCGGCTCATACAGAGATAAGGAGAGCACTAGCACTATTCAAAGTCTCCAGACTAATTCAAGTTAACATTTAACCAAAAGGAAAAGGGGAATTGGACATATCATAATGGGTCGGTGCATCTTGCAAAGATAACATTGATCAACTTGGTTGCAGATTACATTGCTTCCGCATAAACTATAGCACAAGCTCAGCTCAGAACATTAATAATTCCCATATACGCATGTCTCTACGCAAAACAACATACCAAACACAGTATGCTAAAACAAACACATAATGGAAAGTGCTTTGCATATATAAAGGAGAAATGGGTTGTCATCAACTTAACTTGATGGTCGCATCGGCACGGGGCATCCATTAAAGGCAAAGCAAAGCAAGAATATTCCTGACTTGAGGCCTTTTTGGACCATCATTAGTGGGTACCTCTTCAACTGCCTATTTGGAAATTAGCCTCAACAGATTCTCAACTAGTGTGTACATACATGTCCCGATCTTGGGTTGCTCTACTATCTCAAAGTAGCATAACAAGCATCCTAATAAATCAAACTTATTATTGGCCAAAAAGAGGCAACCGCACGGTCCGATTTTGTTCCAATGAGGTTCTCAAACAACCAGCGCAAATCAGGTAAGCTCATGATCCTTGAAATTCCAAAGCAACTCTGCAAAAGCTTAAGTAGATAAAGATAAAAGAGAGTAGCTTTGAGCTAGAGTTTCCAGTAACTTAGCTAATTAGTGTGTCACATGATAATGAGATGACAATCACAGAACACTTCATCAAAATGTGAAAGTAAGAAGGGCGAAGGGAAGAAGGCAAAATTTTAAACACCACAAAATATATATGGAATGGCACAAAATCCATTTAGAGTCTTTAAGATGTGTGACCCTCCTCCGCAGCAGCCTCAAAAGTCTCCCCAGGAACAAGTTCAGGGACCTCATCATCATCATCCTCCTGTGTTGCGGTTGCGCCTGCAGCGGCAGCTGCACCGGGTGACTGCTTCTGGAACTGCTCGGCCAGCTTCCTTAAATTGTCCAAGTTATCTGGTCCCAATTGGTTGATTATTCCCGGGAGAATATCTTGCAATTCTGGAAGAAGCATGATAAAAGACAATTTATGTGATTAGGAATTGAAAAGTTTAAAGACACTCGTGTGCCCATGCACATAATTCTGCAGACAAAAATATCAAACACCAGGCACAGAAGCACAATTGGACACCTCCGACCAAAGTATTTACCAAAATATCCTAGATTTCTCCAGGCCTCGATGAAAAACTTAGACAAGTGAGATTACCCAAAAGCATTAAATGAGTAGAGTTAGCCCTAGATGTTTTACTCCCAGTAGTTTGAAATTAAATAGATATATTTGAGACACACAATATGAAGCTCGAGACAATGTTTTTTAGGAACAAACAAATATAAATGCAGTGGCACTTTATACTATTCTTGGTTCTCAACACAAGCACAAAATAAGCTACTAGAAATGGTTCATGAAAAAAAAAATTGATACATACTCTTGGTCTGAGGAGCACCGCTAACAACCCATGTATTGGCTGCAATAGAGGCTTGAACTGGTCCAAAAACAGAAATAATATTACCATCACTGAGTGCAGCAAAGCAATGCACCAGGCACTTCTATTAGAAAGTAGGTTAACCTTTGGGATTTACGAATTGGATGACGACATCATCCTTGAAAATGTTGACTTCCTCAATTGCAGGAATAGCATTAACACCAATTCTTTTCAGGGTGCTTTGGAGCCTTTTGTCATCCGTGGTAGTTGTCTTGTGCACGGCCTTCTTCTTTCTGCAATAGAATGCAAAAGAAATTTAAAAATGCATGTTGCAGGAAACAGCAAATTGCAGCCACAACCAAGGGCAAGCACAAAAAGTAGAATTAAATAGAATCAGAAAATCTCTCTGCATTGAACATATAATTAACAAAGCAAGTGATCCTAATTAATGAGGAAACATAGTTTTGTTTTTTTATAATTTTGATATGAACAATGCAAAGCAGCAAGATATGAACCTCAGCCCACACAAAGCACCATCAACCATCACTATCGTACTTATTATCAATAATTCATATCTTTGGAATTTAATTTTGAGATCATACAAAATATGGCCAGGACAAGAGAAGCAACATTCGCAGGCCTATGTTTTATCAGTCAAAAATAATCCTTGAGTAGAAACTTGAAGCTCTGCTTGTATTCACAGGCCACAGTTATCAAACTAGAACAGACTTCATACCTTCTCATGGTACCCTTTCCACCAGTGCGGACTGAACCCGCCATCTTCATAAGCTTCTCTACATTCATCTGCGCATGGAAGTGTCGAGTGTAAGTATGCCACAAGAATGCAGGCAACAGAACTTAGAAGAACAACTCAAGCATAAACATTCACTTTGAAACTCATTACAAAGCTGCTAGCCTTCACAGAATTACCAAGTGTCACACCTGCCTACTCCCTATATCGGGCCTAAACGTCTTTAATCTGCTTTTTGATACAGATCAGATAGCACAGCCTCTATGCCCTTTACTAAAATCTATATTGCCAAACATAAGAGAAGGATTAATCATGAATGCATGCAAATGAGCAGCACAAGAACTTTGGTAGCTCAAATCATTTCCAAAGCAAGGAATCGTAGTTTGGAACCTGCTATTGAGTAAAGTATTTTTCTTTTCTTTTGGGTACGTGCCTAAGAAACCCCTTAACAGGAAACTATATCTAGCGCCAGATAAGGCACAAAGTTCGCATGTTCGAGAATCTCAGCTCAAATCTTGTGAGGAAAACACGAGCTCCGCTATCGACCCGAAAACAGTCAGAAAGCTAGCTTCACTTCTCTAGCAAATCGATCAGTCAAACTGTCCCTACATAAACCGGGCTCCCACAGCAGCATCGGAGGGAACCCATTTTCCAGCATCTCCCCCTCTCCACTACACACCACAGCTAACAGATAAAGATGACAAGATCGAGGAACAACAACCAGAACCAAGAATGTCCCGAGGGAACGCTATCAAGCGACAACGAACCGCAAACCAAAAAGAGCAAACCAACCAACTCCAGGACAGCAATGCCAAAGGGACCCCAAGTCCAACGCCACAAACACCAAAAAAGCAACACTCCGACCAAGTAAAATCTCCACAAAGAAAAGAAAAAGAAGAAGAAGAAGAAGCAGCAACCGATATCGAATCGACAGCGTTCGGCAAGATCGAAAAGATTTTCAGGAGTTGCCAGCTCCACCGCGGCCTTAAACCCTAAAAAGCTCAACTGCCGAGCCACGAGAAATGAAGAAACCCATCGAGGCGCGAAGCGAGATCGGGGGCATTGGCCGTACCTTTGCTTGGCTCCGGAGCTCGAACCGATCTTGCGGGGTCGAAGGGTTTTAGGAGGAGGAGGAGAAGATAAGAGAGAGAGAGAGAGAGAGAGCTCGTTACCAGACGGCGCCCGCAAAATTATAGCCCCCGCTTGCTCCCTGCGAGGTTTTCCAGAGGACGACGCTTTGATAATCACCCCCGCACCGCGATCCCACGGCGGACGGGACTCGGTCCGACACGTGTCCAGATCACGGCGCGCGGCCCCCTGGGTAAGGGAACGAACGATTGCCGTGCCGGGTGAAAACAACGTGGGTCGTGGACGGGCCGGGCTTGGTCCAAGAGGATCGATCCAGATTTTTATGGGCCACGGTGAGGCTTGGCCCGAATTAAATGACCTCATGAATGGATCCGAATTGTCCAGGCCCGGTTGCCCGTGACCCGACCCGCGGGTCACCCCGCCCACCAACGAGCCGCGAGCGCGCGCGCCGGCGAAGAGGAGCGCGTCATCTTTCTTCGCAGAGGCTGATGACGATGAGATAAAGCATGAGCCTCGCCGGTTCGTTCGCCGCGGCGGCTCTTCTCCGCGACGTCGCGGTCGCTCCCGCGTTCGTTCGCCCCCCGAGGCTCTCGACCTCCGCCGGCGGCGAGAATGGCGGCGGCGAGCCCGTCTTCCGTTGCCGGAGGCCGCGTGTTCGGGCGTGTTCGGCTTCGGCCGGCCGTGGAAGAGCTTCGCTTCCTGCCGTCTCGCCGCTCGGACGGCGAAGGAAAAGCGGTTCGAGCGCGATGCGCGGCTGCGCGGCTCTTTCTCCTCCAAGTAGCGCGAACCTACGGCGGGTCTCCGGAGGAGATTTCGTGGTCGTGAATTTCTACCGCTTCGTGTGCGTTGAAAATCCGGAAGAGGAGGTCGCGAAGCACCTCGCGTTCTTGAAGGTAACGCCTCTGGTTCACGGGCTCTGGAGCGTTTTTGCTTGACGATCGATTCGCATAATGGTGCTGCGATTGGTAGTTTCAAGTTTCAACACTGCAATGAATCAGGTGCAATGAATCAGGTGCTCACTCTGACGCTGTATGTGTGTAGGATCTCGATATACACGGTCGGATATATCTCAATGAGCAAGGGATTAATGCGCAGGTATTCTTTCAGTTTGGTCCATTTGGTTTACATTTTTGGTGGTCGTTGCCCTCTCCGCTTCTCTAAGTAGCACCGTTTTCAGTCTCGTGTTCCTTTTGAGAGCTCATTAGAAGTCCGTCACCCAATGGTGGCACTTACTACGGCCTGCTTTCGCGTGCAAGATGATAAAGCAAAGGACGGTGTTATCGAAAGTCTGAACTTTTCGGTCTGGTTGTCATGGTCTCCTGGTTTTCCGCCATCTCTGAGTGTATTGGCAATTAGAGAATGCTGTACTGTGTATCAAAATTGTAGCCACAATATGCCAGGAACTCTTATGCCTGGATGTCACGTTAAAATGCCTTTCTTTTACTATATTCTGATCAAGTACACTCATAGCGACGTGTAAAGGTTGTTCCATGTACATACATTACCATGAGGCACGAACTGATGATAAGTGGAAACAGTTTGTCTTTGAGTGTAAGCCTTTTTGAGTGGGAATTCTGTGAATGAACGGCATGGTACAAATTACAGGTGAAGTAAACTGGTCAATACAAGTGCCTACTTACCATATTCAGTTATGCTTATCATTCTTATTTCTTATTCAGTTCCCCCTTATGCTTCACCGTCATGCAGTATAGTGGGCCACTTGCAGACGCTCGCTCCTATCTCGAATGGTTGAGAGAAGATGACAGATTCTCTGATATATTGATTCAGATCTCTCCTGCTCTAAGTGGGCATGCCTTCCCGAAATTAAAAGTGCAGTTTAAGCCCTTGGTACAGGTGAGCTGTTTCTATTGCTTCTTCTTTATCTATCTGAGCAAGCTCTTTGTCATTTCTCTCTTTGATTGAAGATTTTCAATTTAATTGTTGAATATGCTTGTACCTGCATTAATGGGGAGATTAATCTGTTTAAGCTATTTTCTTCTCAGGTGGATGGAGGTATTGCGCATCTTCCTTTGCTCGACCCTACCATGAGAGCAACACCTTTAAAACCTTCTGAATGGAAGAAACGAGTTGAAGCACTAAGTAGAAGCCGTGATGTATCCAGTGGGAATATGGATTCAGGCTGCATTATACTGGATCTAAGAAATGGTACCTGCTTTTGTGTTAAGTCTGTATGGATTGAGTGGCATTTAATTTATGCCAAATTGAATTTTATTTTTATCAGTTATGAAGCTCAATCATAATTGATATTGCTGATTAGCTCAAAAGAACCATATGAAATAGGGAAAGAGTGGGGAAACAGAGCAACCCAATTGTTCAAGTGACCTCCTGACTAGTCACGAAAACCTACATTATATCATTAGTTGTGGCAAGCCTGTGTTTGTTTTTTCTTGGTCTTGTACTTCAGAGAAATGAGTCATGTCTACGTTTTTAAGCAGGCTACGAGTGGGATATTGGCCATTTTCATGGGGCACAGCGTCCTGAAGTGGACTGTTTTAGGAGCACTTCATTCGGTCTATCTGAGACAGAGGTATGGTTGAATTCACTCTGCTTGTATACTTTTGTGTCTCATGTGCTGAACATGTTATCAGTTGGCATTATTTGAATTTGCTGGAATTACTGTCATGAAAAAATGTTTTATGCATGATTTGGAAATGCAGTCTTACATTATGTGTCACAGTATTACACATGGCCTCTGAAATTTGGCAAACATGATCAATAGATTATAATCATTTTGACAGTTCTCTCAATTTCCATGTGCTATTCCTTGATGTTTTTTACTGTTGGATACAGTAAAGGGACACATCCAAGCTGCTATAATTTCCATCAGAAAGACCGTTTATTATGTCTAGTGTAGAAATTTGTTATAGGACTTTGGAATCATTTGTGCCGCCACTCGATTTCGACACCTGAGCTTTTCAAGCAGGTGTGCACGTATGTGCAGGTGCATCAGTTAGAGCTGGCAAAGCTTGGCATAACCTGATACCATGATCTGAATGAGACATGATCAAAGTAGGAACATAGAAAGTGTCCTGATCTGACAAAATATCAGCACAAATTGACACCTTTTTCTAATAAGTAAACTTTAAATACGAATTGATACAATGGTGGGACAGCCGTGATAAGTTGAGACCAATTGTCAGCCCTAGCATTTTTCTCTTGCTACTTGTGCTATGCTAATATGGGCCTGCAACATGTAATTTCATAACCGCATAATGATTTGTATGAAGAGGCATGTTTATGTGGATGCTTCTGATAGAATGTTGCGATGTTTACTCATTCTGATGAAGGGTTTGTCTGAAGTGTCTGGACATTACATATGAAAGCTTGTGATATTCTCACACTTATTTGACCACTAGAGCGTACATGTCAAAAGCCAATTGTATTTCAGGCATATAGGTAACTTCAGTTATTTCAGTTTGTAATTCTCTTGCATCCAGGTCAATAATTCAGATCCATTAGCAGATGTCGATCGAGAGAAAACAGATGTGCTTATGTACTGTACTGGCGGTATCCGCTGTGATGTGTATTCTACCATGTTAAGGTATTATAATGATCCCTGTAAGCATCTTTCTTGTTATGACATGATCTTTTCCTCATTAAGATTGCCCCACCAGCTCGTGGAGTCCTGTGCCCCAGTGGATTCCTCTTAATGCATGGGTCTTTGTACATAGCATTGGTTGGCCAAATTGGGAATGGGGTACTTCATTTCTGCTGTCCACTGCTCATGAAAGCTGGCGTTATCAGGAGTTGGAAATCTCAAAGATACTTTGGCATATTTATCCATTGAATATGGGAAAACTATCGAATATGCTTATTTATGCCTAAACCAAGAGCAGAAAGCCGCTGGCCAACGTTGAACTAGTTTCCATCAGTCGAGACTTTCATGTCTTAGAATTAAAATATGTTTGGTTTAAATTACTATGCCACTTCATTTCTCCATTGACGTAGTGATTTAGGAACTCTAATTGGGTTATTAGGACTCATTGGAAGCCTCATGTTCTATTGAATGATGTCCTGCATAGATTATCCTGTAAACCTGCCTCACCAATCCAACTTGCTTTGCTAAAACATATACCTTACATTCAAACTAGGTGTGGAGCTCATACATGCTGTCACATACTCTACCACTGCCTGAAAATATCAATTTACTTGTTCACTGTGCAGAAAAAAGGGCTTTAAGAAGTTGTACACCTTAAAGGGAGGCGTCTCTCACTATCTTGAGAACGAAGCTCCAGTGGAATGGGTTGGCAACTTGTTTGTGTTCGACTCCCGTCTCTCTCTACCTCCTGCTGCATACAATCCTAGATCCACGGCACAAACATGTGACCTGCAGCATGCTTTTAAGAATGAAAAATTTGCAAAATGCTATCTGTGCGGTTCTGTAGTCCAAGAGTTGAGACATCGGAATTGTGCAAATCTTGATTGCAACCTGCTTTTTCTGTGAGTACTTTATTGTCTCTCCTTTCCTTCTGATCTATCTACCACAGTATTGCTCTCAGTGCTTGTCAGTCAATTTATGAATGGCTCTCAGATTTCTTACAGTAATCTGTTGTCTTGCTGGAAATAACAAAGCTAATTGAGGAGAAGTTATTTCTCCTGAAAAGATTTGTTTTTAAAATGAAAATGTTATTTGGCCTGCAGCTATGTTGTGCTTGTTAATTAACCTTTACAACACAAACTGTTGGTCTTATTTCTTTTGCACTCGGCCTTAATTATGACCACCTATTCTGTGCTTATTCCTGGTTCTCTTTGTAGGTATGCTTTCAAATGGATGTGTTTTAAGTTGAGTCGGCAGTGGTGAATGGAGTTAGCTGAGTTGGACCTCTGGGTTTCTTTATAAATTGCGGACTGGTTACCATTTGTTTTGGCATCTGATAACCCTAACTTTTAGTGTATAGTTAATCATGAATTAATTTCTTCGGGGAGTTAAACTCAAATGACTGGGTAAATAATACTCAAAAGTGCAATATAGTCATCCAACCAAAAATAAAAGTGCAATATAGTCTAACACTCGATTGTTTGATAATAAAATAAGAGATCGACAAAACATGACTAGGTTGTGCAATTTTGTATTTTAAAAATATTATATGATATGTTGAATGTCAACTAGGCTGAATCTGGTGATCTAAATTCTTGATAAACGCTTTTCACATTGTTCTTTTATAAAATTTTCAGATGCTGTCCAGACTGTGTGAGCAATTTCAGAGGATGTTGCTGTTCGACTTGTATGACTGCTCCTCGAGTTAGACCTGTTTTGCCTGGCCACCAAAGATACAAGAAATGGCATCTTTATAGAGATTTGGAAATACAACCAAGTTGACATTTTAAGCTTCATGTGGTTATTCTGTAGAAAATCATTGAGGGCGACATATTTCTGCTTCTCTCTTGTTTCTGCTCGAAGAGCGGAGTGCTGGCGGATCATGATCTTGGAGAAGACTGTGATGAGGCACTCCTTGATCTTCAGGGGGAACTGCTATCGAAAGTATCATGGAGGAGAATCCAATAACTTTTTGGGGGTTCCATGTAAGCCACTTTTCCTCCCCTTTTTTTGGGCATATTGTAGTTGTTTATATTGATAGCTTCTTTTTTTATATTGAAGGGACCCTGCCTTGTTTCTTTGTAATAACATCATCGGATTCACTTTACAAGGTCATGGACTGTGTGTTATCCTCATCTTGGATGATTTTACGCATAACAAATCCATAGTGAAGTGTTCAACCTTCTAAGGTCAGTCAATTGGCATTGACCTTAACTTCATTAGACTTGAATGCCCGAGGAACACATCTTTTTATATCTGCTCTACCGTTGCTTTGAAAAACCAGCTTTTGTTTACTCTCCTGTCTCAGTTGTGAAAAATAACCTGATTGTGTTCAGTCTCATGTTGGGGTGGGAAACTGTTAATAAGATGAATTGAAAGGGTGAATTTGATGTCCTTGTGCTCTCCCAACCTGGGAACGTAACACCTATATCGAATTGCTTTAAATTATCAGCGAAGACCACATTCTAGTACCAGCAAAAGTGCAGGTGTTTCTCAGATTTTGAGAGTCCAGGGAAATGCATGCTTTGTGCCGTTACGAGCACAACCGGTTGTTCTTGAACTTTTTATCTGTTAAAAAAACGAAAGAATTGATCTGTTAAAGCTCGTTTTAGGCTCCTCATGCATATGTGGTGCTATATCAGACGATTTAGAAGAGTAATTGGTTCCAATTCAAGCAACATCGGTGAACTTAAAAGCTGGACCATTGGTGTCTGCTGCCGTGGATGGCGGCCAGTTTTTTTTCGTATTAAAGATCTCATCAACTAGTGTCCCGGAGCACTAGTTAATCATAGTAAATAGAAAAATATTTTCATTGTATTGGTTGTCCATAACATGAGAAGATTAATGCTTGAAAATGAGAAAGTTGCTTTTTGTCCATTCACCTTGCATATAGTATCGTCATAAAACATTTTCATTTATGGTTACCGAGATTCTCGGCTCTTCTTGGAGTCAATTTGCCTTCCAACACTGTCAATAGAAAGGCTTCTCCGCACACAAAATGATTAGGTGTATCGCATTGCTTCATTCTGGTTAGCCTTCGTCATATGAAAGTAAATAGGGATGCTCATTTCTAAGGTGGGTCGATTCCTGGCACCAGATCGATCCCAGTCTGACTCCAAGTTAGACCGGGACCGGTGCTCACCCCTAATTAACAGTGGGTTGATGAAAACAATAAGAGGTCCTAGCCCATTAGATCCATTAGATTGGATTGGAACCGCATATGGTGTACTTGATTTGGAATTAGTCCATGTACAACAAGCAAAAGGTGGTACAAAAAGGACTCTCTTTTCAATATTCCCCAACAATAGATTGAATTCAACATGGAATTGCAGACGCAAACCCGAATCTGTATAACAATTCCTAAAGCAATGAAAAAACGACACAATTCCTAAAGCAATGAAAAAAAGACACGGAAAAAAAAAGTTGCAAAACTTTTAACATGTTTTCAAAAAGAAGTAAGGATCCTAGAATGTGCAAACCCAAAATGGAGCGATTCCCTGTGTTAACTATGGTGCTTGTGATGTTGATGCGGCCGGTCGAAGGACCCCCTGAGTATCAATGACAACGGAAATAAGTCAGCCATGAATCGCTTCGAGAAGTCTCGAACAAACAGAGCATGCTTCGTTTAGTTCCACAATGTTTCTAACGGACTAGTGAATCATAACATACCAGCAGTCGTGCGGAAAGCTCCAGGACGGGGACAGTTTCGCATGAGGGAGCGACTTCATGTATTTCCTCCAATTGCCTAGCAGAATCTTGAGATCGTGGATCTTGTTGTCGAGGCCAACGCAACAGTTGGCGTGCATCGTGCAAACCAAATTCAAGTCCCTGCTCGGCTCACAGAATCCCCCGAAGTACACAGTGTCTAGGAACTTCATCCGGAGCCCAATGTCATCGATGAAAGGGTCCATCTTGATCCTGTTCAGCACGTCCTGGTCGTGTTTCCCAGGATACCGTTTCCTGGAGCGGTACCAGTACTTGTAAAACTTGATGGTCCGGTTGTTTGACTTCACGTAGGTGAACCCACCGTTTGGCGCATTGTTTCTATCGGACGGGTTCCCGCCGAAGTGATCGCAAGCAATTTGGAAATCCGCATCAGCATAGAACCTTGGAAACGGATTGCGAAGCCACACAATATCCGTGTCCTGTCAAAACCAACGACAAAAACGCTGGCATCTAACTAGGAAAGACCAGTAATACTAAAACATGAGTAGAACTAACGCGTAGTTCCTCAATGAAATCAAATTCAATTTTTTCTTCCATACCGTGAAGACGAAGCTATAACCCTTTTCAAGGATCTCTCTCAGGAAATCGATCCTCCTCCACATCATCTGCAGATAGTCAGGCGACATGAAGTCTGCCTCCCCGGAGAAGTCGGTGCCTCGGGTCAGGAGGGCATAGCAGTGCGGATGTATCTTCAAGCAATGGACGTAGGCCTTGTGGTCGAGCGCGATGATCACGAGATGGTCCAAGAGCTTGAGCGTCCCGTTGCCGATCTCGAAGCCCTTGAGGAAGACATCGAATATGGAGCCCGGCTCGGCCCACGCATCATTCAGGGTCGTCAATATCACCGTCCTGTCCTCCATGGACGCCTCCTCCAGGACTCTGTCCAAGTTGTTGATCGTGCCATTCATCTGCAAAATTAGTTTTTGCAGAAACTCTTACTTCTCCTAGTCTTACAACCTCAGCAATTCACATGTAAATCTTAATAATTGCATGTTCCTCATCAATCGACTCGAGCTGAGCGCGACTAATCTATGCTTATGTCTGATATTCATGTTAGTTTTCTTCATCATTCCAGAGTTTTTCACTTGACTCGATCAAATCTTACTATGAAACGAGAGAAATGGGCTTCAGACACGCAAAATCCTCACTATTTAGAGAAGTTCCACACACCCAATTCATCATACGAAGTACAATGATACAGTAAGAACATAAAATAACTTCACCAGATGATCACACTCGCAAGTGGGTTTGGTTGCGATGAGAGATCTAATCATCAAAAAATACCATAAAAATTACATTAATTATTCTCATAATGTCAGATCTCGAGGATAAACAAAAGGGCACCATCATCAAGGGTGGAAGATCCGGTTCACACTAGCACGAGAAAAAGTATAATTTATGCCTTGTTGACGGATATACCGGCACGGTTCGTGACGTGGGACAACGATTGAAAGAGACAACCTTAATTGATTTATCTTCTTTCTTTTTTCGTTATAATTAATATTTGATCTTCTTTTTATAGGGACAGCATGCCCCTATTGGCCAGTGCCCATCATATGCCTAGACCCACCAATGGGATTGAGTGGCTTCATGTGCTTTGGCACTTGCTCAGAACTGGAAGACAGGCGGGCCACGTGCCCTTTTAATAGATAGATGCATTCCATTGAAATTTCAAATTGAAAAAAGAAAGAAAGAGAAATTTGGCATCGCCAACCTGGGATAAATTAAAGATTTTCCAAGGTTAGGTGGCGAAAAACCCAAAGAGAGCTTAAATTTCTCGCCACCAATGGAAATTTTTCTTCCTTTTTATTTCCGAATTTAATTCGACAATATAGTCATGGACGTATCTTGTCAATGGCCTGCGATTGCCGTCGCACCACGATGTGGACTTCATGAACATTCAGTATGATTTTATTTCATCTTGGCTTTTCTCTATTGTCTTCTTTTGAATTGGACGCAACCTTCTCCCTTTTTCTTTGTTATTTTTGCCTTTTCTTTTCTTGATTTAATAAATAAGAATGTGCGTGGAATCTACCATGTGGGCCGAGCCTACGCCTAGAATGTTATGACTTCAATGCATCATATCTTTAATATTCTTTTAATGGACAAAATCTTTTATGGGTCTCTTACCGGGTCGGTTCATCAAATCAGCAGCGTACAAGAACAATTTCCCACTTCGGTCAAACCAATGCTATTCTAATCAAACTATTGAAAATCAATTAATCTAAGGTTTGTACTTTTTTTTTTTGGAGGGGGGATGATGCAATTATGATATTGTGGTGGGCACAGATTGCAAATGCGGGGAATCCTTTCTTGTGGGTGTTTGATTCAGCACTGAAGATATTGGATAGAGAGAATGGATCAAAGACGGAGTTTTTGACAAAGACAGTCTTGCAATCGCCGGATGCATCCTAACCACAAGATTAGCATGCGAAGCATGAGCAGATGACGTGGTTTTGACATTGTCCAGTGACCAAGATGCATTTGGATCACACATTCAGCAAGAATTCAAGTGGAGTGGGGTTTCGAAGTTCTTGAACCCAAGAAAGTCTCGGAAATTTGATATCTGAAAGTCGAGAATCCCCGGGCCAGGCATGTCGGGCATGTCGGTTACGTGGCGATTGCTTTCTCGATGGGGTGTGATAGCGAGACAGATTTGAGAAAGCATGTGGTTTTCTTGGAGGCTTTTCGGTTGGTCTGATGAATGCTGTCCTAAACATGCTCAAGCCAGTCTAAAGTACTTCTAAAGAAATTACAGGAGAGTTTAACAGGCACCTAACATGAAAAGAACGGGAGAGAGAGAGAGAGAGAGAGAGAGAGAGAGAGAGAGAGAGAGAGAGGGAGAGACTGCTGCAACTTTTACTTTATGGAGACTTGACTTTTATCCGCAAGGTGGAAGCTTCCAGGGAAGACCAAGACCTGCTGAATCAAAAGCTCCAACCTTTTTTCAGCCTCCATTTCACACCCTCCAAAGGGGTCTAATCTTAAGCTTAATGTCTCTGAACAATCGTGCAGATATTTTCTTTTTGCTATAGCAGAAAGACTGTTCATTTCTCCCCTTGGACAAGAGCAAATACTGTATTTTTATTTCAATTAAGCCAGTGTAAAGAGGGAGGCGAACAAGTGGGGCGATTCAATCAGCCCCATCGTAGATACTGGTCATGAAATTCGAAGCCAAATTGCGTCTAACGGTTGAGGTTTTGCTTTGTCCCGTGAAAACTATCTAACGGGGTCGGCGGAAATGCGCAAAAATTCATTTCGGAGACAGACGAGGAGGAGGAGAACTGCTTGCGCAAGAATCAGATACCAACCTTGGAAAAGCCGTTGACAGGGTAGGACGAAGCGGGCAAGAACGCAGCGAAAGGGTTGGCCGAGCCGTAGACGAGGAAGCACGAGACCCCGAGCCCGGCGAACAGCAGCACGACCCTCAGATTGCGCAGAACGAAGAAGCCGCTCCCGCTCGACGGCACCGGCGGATCGAACCCATCGGACGCCTGCTTCTCGTTGTCTCCGTTGCAGCTACCGTCGTGGCTACTCGTCTCGTTAACGCCGATCACGCCGCCGCCGCCGCCGCCGCCGCCGCCGCTCGGAGTCGTCGATGAAGAATTAGTGGACTCGACCATCGTTGTTGGCGTCGACCCTTCTCTCGCGTTGACGTCCGTCTCGCTTTTCGCCTCCGCCGCCGCCCTTAGCGCCAATCTTCCATCTCCAGCCTCCTCCTCGGTTTGCTCTTCATCCCCAGAAGGCCACAGGTCGGACAGTTCCCCTCATTTCTTGCTCGTTTCTTCTCCTGACGCAACCGGACCCCCCATCAATTTATAATCCCCCCTCTCCAGCAGGAGGTCCACGCAATGAGCTGTCCCCTTAAATAATAATTAGTAACAACACTGACGAACCTTAAGGACAGTAAAGAACGCCGCCCTTCAGGACTCGAACCATGTGTGTCGTAGCAAAGCTCGACCAGACAGAGCGAGGGACAGAGAGAGAGAGAGAGAGAGAACAGGGGAAGGAAGATCAGCGGACTCTTCCAAGAGAAGTTTCGGCCACTCGTCTCAATTGGCGAATTGGGTTTTGTCGTGAAGTAATCATACTCGTTGCGTGATGAGATTTAGACGTGAATTTCAATTCAAAACAGAGGACCCGATCCGTCCGCCTCTCGGTTTCAGCAGGGCCCTCCCTGTTCTCCCTTCGTCTAGTTTGCGTGCGCGGTCGTGTAAATGGACTTAAAAGTCTTCCACTGTGATGCTCAATCACGTGCCCTTTTTCGTTTCTAGATGCATTGTCATCCTTCCTCCCTCCCGTTGCCGTTTTCGATGGGGGGGGGAACGTCGGTCTTCGCTTCGTCGCCTCGGTTACGTCGCGAAGATCGCCATCTCCTCCGGTGAGTTTTCTAAAAAATTTTCGAGGGCGACGCGTGAGAAGTGACCAAAACTCCTCTTCCCACTAGGTAATGTACTAATCCAGCACGCCTAAGGTGATTTGGAATCCAATGAGCTTCGTTTCGAAATATCTAGTGCAGGGTTGGACAGGATAGAGTCCTTCCCCCACATGCACGCGATGGTAGAGTGGAAAAGCGATTTTCTTGAATTCATCAGCCACTCGTTCTCTCTTGTTAATGTCTAGTCCTGTCCTAGAAAGCACCTCCTGCTTTTTGAATTCTCCCATCTTTTTTTTTTTAATTTTCTTTTCTTTTCTTTTTCCCTCTTAATACTTGGAAAAAGAAAAATTGATTGTGAAAGTTTCGAATGGGACCTGCAACATAAAAGGGTGGATCCTGAGTCAAGCCAAGGATACCCGTGTGTATAAGTCAGTGTCAATGAGGGGGGCAAAAATTCGAATTTTTAATATATTTCTGGAGAAAAGTTAGCATATGTTAAAAGAATTTTGTAATAAAATGTTCTTGAGAAAAGTAATAAAAGATTGAAATTTTCGCGTCCTGATATATGCACGGGTGGATTTTGGTGCATGCCTCACTGATAGATTTATCCGGCGTACGCATATATAAGTAATGTTTTCATCCGACCCCTCTTCTGATTGGTCGGTTATAACCGGGGACATCGCCCGCATTTACGATGGGTTTATTTTGAATGTGGGCGATGTTTGCAATTTCTCAAATGTACACATACAGAGATCGTGTTTCATCGAATCATTGTATTTATATGTATATTTAGTTAATTTTGGATGTGGATAATGTCCATAACTTGTAACCTACCAATTAGAGGGTTGGAAGAAAATGAGAATGCTGCCCTACACACTAATTAGTCCGAGTGGACCATTAAATGAGCCGGTCTAAACCCGGAATAATCTGGATTTAATGGTTTGGGAATGGACTGATGATTGACATTTGCTAAGTGCTTGGCCCTGTGGCCACTTGAATCCCATCATATACCACCCACCTTTCTTCTTCCCAGGCAAAAGGAAATTCCCTTACTCACACTGAATTAGGCGCGAGATCAATATCGGTCATTTTTGCTTGTTCATGTGAGTGAAAAGGAGAAGGAAAAAGAAAAGAAAAGTATTCGATAATCTTGAACAAAGTTAAGAATTTGTGAGCAAGCGAAGTTAGTTTAGTGGAGCTCAGGACCGAACTTGACTTGAGATCGACTCGATTTGAAGGTTAAAGACTGAATGATCCAGCTCGAATTCGAGCATAATTGAGTTCTCAAGTGGAGTCCGATTCCCTATTACGTTGTTTAAAGTAAAAGTCGAGCCAGACTCGAGCCGCAAGCCCATGTTTCCAAAGCACGATGGGAAGTATAGGCAACATCACATTCATATTCCAATCGTTTCGTATTTGCTCACGGGAGCTTTCTTCAGTAAGCTCATTACTTATCAAAGGAATGATAACCCCCTTCAGCAATGTGAGTAGCGCACGCACAAATGCATAAAATTGACTAATAGAATGATATGCTAATAAATAAACGCTCATTTAAGTTACTTTCCTAGACTACTGTGTAGCTTGAGCACTACTTGATTCAATTCATCACCCGGACTTCTCTAAACCGTACTCAACTATCCATTAAGCTGGCCCAGTTATCGATGTTCACTCGAGTTACACATAAGCATGCTAGATCTTGATTCAATCCAAAAGTCCAACTCTTCAGGCCCGACTCAAACTTTTCGAGACTTTTCGATCACAACCAGTTAAAACTAAAGAACTCAGAAACTGGTAAAATGCCTTCTGCAGCAGTTAGTACAAACTAACTCATCACACCATTGCATCTAATTACTCAGCCTCAACTCAGATCGGCCCGACCTTTCTTTATATTGCCTGAATGATTCAGGTAAATCCCAGTTGTGACCGAGTAAAAGACATTTTACTTGTGAGCTAAACCAGAGAGCCTGCCCTTGATAAATAAATTAAGGGTCTTGAAATCATCCCTAACTTTTTAGCATCCAAACCCTAGGGGCTAAAGAAAACCAAGTACAGGATTCATTACAACTATCAAGCAAATGCCTCAAACCTGCCCACCAAAGTAGCAGGACATTTTCCTAAGTAACAAAGAACAAGAACCATAACAGGTTTGAAGTCCCACATAGTTTCAGTTTCAATAGCTATAGCCATGCCGAGCGAGTAACTCCACGTGAACTAATTGCATAAACGTTCAGACATGCTAACAGTAGAACATAACCCTCTTGACATTTTCTTTGATTGCGGGAAGGGGTTTCACAGTAGCAACTGCAGCTGGTCCACGTGTGCTCTTCGGGGCCGCCCCCCCAGGACCTGCAGGCCCACGTCCACCACTGACACCGCTCGTGGTTGAGCCACTGTCTGATGTATCTCTCTCCATGTAGAAGCGGGCTCGGAATGCCGCTAGATGGGCATAGTATGCGGGAGGTACTGTGGAAATTGAAGCAATTATCAGTTTGAACATTAAAGCAGATTTTCTGGGAGAGAGAGAGAGAGAGAGAGAGAGAGAGAGAGAGAGAGCTAACCAATGGACACAGAACGAGTGCACCTAGCATACCTGCAAAAACAGAATACCACATATACATAAGCCAAATTTTATTCATCATCTTTAGGTTGGATTCGCATCTAATTCTTTCCTTTAAGCCTGACTTTTAGTGATGGAGATAATAGAGCAATTTGCTTAAAGGCCGCCTCATCAAGCAACAGCAAAAGACGTACGTGTAGCAGAGCTTATTTGTTAGAGACTGCAGTCCATCAGCACTGAACCCATTTTCATCCCATAAAACATGATAATGAGCTGGACGACTTGTACCCTGCATTGGCATTTTGAACAAGTACATAAATAAAACGCAAGGTCGCAGATTTTTTTAATCATTTTAAATACTTTTCCCCCTCCGATCTCTGTGAGTGGGATAGTGATGAAGAAAGAGCAGTTAGTGCTTACCTTTATACCAGCATGACTGCAAAGGTAGAAGTCAAACTCAGTTGGATGGCAGATTTGCGAGTCTACAACAGTACCTGTCACAAGCGGAATGGTCATCATAGAATTCACAATTGACATTACCCATTAATTACTTTAAAAGAAATGAAAATAAATGGATGGTCTACCAGGCAATATATTTCCACTCCTGTCAACTGTTCTTTCGTCAGCATGATCGTTGGCAAACAACCTTGTATGGTGCCGTTTTTGCACCACAACAAAAGTTACGGGAGGCTGATAATTTGGCTCCAAGTTGTTACAAGCCTGAAAAAGAAAGAGCAAGAGCATCTGAAAAAAGAAACTGATAAAATGCACTCAAAGAAGAGGAGTTTGGATCGGGTGAGGTAAGAAAAACTAGATGAGGGAGTCCATCTAAGAATTCGTGAATTTCTGGGGTATAATGGCTAACCTTACGAATTGCTTCAAGTTCATGTAACAGAACTTGATAGAATTGTCCTTCACTGACACCATCCCTACAACTCATATTGGCGCTATCAGGCACACATTAACACATATTTCCTGGCAAGTAAACCTGCTGACTTTGAAAATGTAAAGGGTACCTGTAGAATATGATGCGCTGAGGTTTATGTCCAGTTTCTCTCCTAAACGATACAAGTAGCTCCCTGAGTCATTAGGAATGCTAGTTAATCCTCTTATATGATTTATTATTGAGCAAAAAAAAAACTATCCTTCTTCCATCTTCACCTTCCCAAACTTTCCTATCAGGGTTAGTTTTGTTCTTCCTTCATTTTTATTTTTGGTTGGGGGAGGGGATGAGAGAGAAAGATTAGTCATACTTGATCATTCCACTATCTACAGTCCCTCTCACAGGATCCTCCCGGGGTTTGTACAAGTCTTGAATAAGTTCCTCGCGATGAGCTTGAGCACAAACTAGGCCAGCATACTTGGTAATTTCAGGCCAATCTTGAGAGGCCACGACCTAAATAAAATGTGTTAGGAAAAAAGCCATCTTATAATGTAATTACGGTATCATGATCAGATGATCAAAGCAAACAAAAAAAAGCTAGGAGATACGAGAAAGAAACATACAGCAGCTATAGAAGGGCTAGAATCCTCTCCAGGAGGAGGATGAGTAACATCGGCACCAAAAACTATAGTAGGTTGGTCGCTGACCACAGGCAAGCTCCTATATATAGCATCAACTAGCACTGTATTCCGTCCGCCAACCTTCACATTAATCTTTAGCGCAACATTGGCCAAATATTGTTTAGTCTTCTTAAAAACCTGAGTTGTCAAACAACACTGGGAAACAAGTCCAAGATCTGTCTCACAGACGCGCTTAATGTCACCTGCAAAGAGGTAAAATCAAAGTAAGTATCAAACAAGCAATTAACCAAACCAATGGCATTCCATTCACTAGAGCTTAATGCATACCATACAGGGGACCATTGTTGTCGGGCAGAATTACAATAAGGAGGTCGACAGATTTGCCTATTGGCCTGAGATTAGTCATTGCCTCATTATATCTAGATCTCAAAACCTTCTCCGAGTATTCGGGACGGCCACTTGTAGGTGGTAAAACTGGTACTGGATTAAATACCTGTGTGTCCGAATTCCAAAGTTAGTAAAGTGCCCTCAATCATGCAAAAAAAAAACATTTGGGTTCGATCACTAAGTTTCCCAATTCTACCATTCCCGATGTCTTGCACATCTCCGCAAGATCAGAGCAAAAATCACGAGCAACAGTATCTTGGACATGTCGCGAGAAGCTGATGCACAACCAGTGGTTAACACACCCACCATTAACCATTCGCTGCAATGGAATTGTTGAAAAGATAAGGAAAAATACTGAACTGACAATTGCTAAAAATGACTAGAGAACATTTCTTTAGCCCAGCATTTTAACCTCAATCATACCCGAACTGTCAACAATCAACCTAGCACAAGTATTTTAGAAAACCTTACTCCACAATATATTCATGTAATATCTCTCTCTCTCTCTCTCTCTTGCTTATGAGCCCCCATAGCATAAAAAGAATCACCGTCTCATTCTCTCCCAATCAGTCCCCATCCTTTCCCCCAACTACAATCAAGTAGAAGGCAAATGGATATAAGTCACGTCTATACAGTTCACTGATCTACTCAAATTGCCTGCCCCCTTCCCCCTTCTCCTTCTTCTTTCTCCTCTTCTGAATTAGAGATTTTGGCACAAGGTAAAAAGGTAAAAAGCCAAAAGTTCTTCTGGTTTATATTTTAGAGATCATTTTTGCATTATAAAAGGTCAAAAAATTAAAATAACTTCAAATGCATATATATATGCTTTAAGGATTTGAGATTTTTATTTGAAATTACTAACATTAACTCATCAATATATATATCCTTACCAAAAAAAAAATCATCAATATATTTATATATATATGCTTTAAGGATTTGAGGTGTTTATTTGAAATTACTAACATTAACTCATCAATTTATGAAATGAGAGTCGGACCACAAATGCCAAAAGTTTGAATAAAGCAAATGGCTACAGGTAAAGCCACAGCCACCCCCAAAAATGGGGCAATCCAAGCTTCAATTTTCAAGCTCCAGCTTGGCTCATACAGCAGCTTGGTATGCTCAAGCTCAACTCAACCGACTCACTATCCTAAATCGAATTATAGTCTAGGCTTTGTACTGACCTAGTATTGAACTCGAAACAAGTCCTCAAAGCACAGAAAAGTCGTAAATCATAGTTTACTGATACTCTATCCGTCAGTAGCTACAAAATATGCACTGACAAGATTGATAACTAAATGCCAACCGCTCATTTGGCTTGCGAGACAGTGAAGTAAATGACAGTCAAAATTGAACTCAATAAGAATTGAGTGACAGTTCATGAACTTCACAAGGAGTTAATGGGTGATCTAAAATAAGAAGGCTAGCCTAACCTTATGCATCATGTTCCAACATCCAACTTCCGGACGACAATCCTTGATCCTGCCGGAATCATGATATTTGAGCTGCAACAATTAACTTGCAGAAATCAATAAGGATTCCAAACCATTTGACAAAACTCATGGGCAAAAAGAAATAGAGTTCCTAACCCGAGGTGCAGGAAGAACTCGAGCTTCCACTCGCGCAAGGCTCCTACTTATTTTTATACCAAATTCTTCAGCGTATCTATCTTGATTGTATCTATTGCAATCGACAGTCTAAAAAATGTTGAGAAAAGAAATATCAGACCATCTTATCAAAAAACCAATCCTGAGCGAGATTTGTCTTGTCTTATTCACATGCATATGATCTAATAACTTTGCAGTAAGTTCAAACATCAGGAAATGTCACCAAAATTTTGCTAAATCAAGGTAAACCGAAAATGTACTGAACATATTTTAGTTGCATTCTAACAGAGTGCATATATTCACCTTCTAATTGATGATGGTGATGAAGATGGGGAAAATTACAGGTTAAACTAGAAAATGTTTACAAAATCCCTGTACAGCCCCCAACAAACAAAGAAAAAGAAAACCAAAATGCTATAATTTGAAGACGCGATGCTGAATTTCAAATGTGTGAGGACACCCTAACAGCTGGCAGCTTGTGTAACGAGAAGCTCCAACAAAAACTTACAATTCTTAAGCCACTAAAGAAAAATAATCATTATCCCGTAAATGAGCTCCCTTTTGGTCTTCAGAGCTGTTTTATATAGGGCTTCAGCTTTTGGGCTCACTTGCCATATGGGTCTGCACCCCCCCCCCCTAGGTGCCCTAGATTTAAAACTCTTATCTATTGAGAAGAAAACCAAGGAAAAAAGAATCCCTATGCACTCAAAGAAAAGAAATGAGCAAGGACTGAGACATCCTCAGTTCATATGGATGTGCTTGAATGAATAATTCCATCCATCGAGAATACCACACAATGCATCATATAACAAAGATACATGGGGAAAAGTATATCTCGGATGACTGATCTCTAAATTCAACAGACAATCGGCTTATGCACATCCTATCTCCAAGAAAGGAAAAACACAGAGCAATGCTGAATGTGCCCATTATTTTTCTCCGCTTTGTACAATAGGAAAGTTAAACATATCCTTTCCAAATGGAAGCACGTGAATGAGCAGCCACATCATGTCAGCACACCTTTACAATATTATTCTCTCTTTCTTTGGGGCGTTGGCAAGTGACTCTAAGCAATGCGGTGATTTGTCGTTCATTTAACCTCTTGGAGTACCTTTGACCCTCTACAATTTTGCACACCTGGATATAGTAATGACAGAATCAGAAGTCGGAACTTTTGAAATGTAATAATTAAATTAAGTAGAGAGGTCAACAAATTTGCAAGAAAAGGACCTCCATAGGCAGATAATTAGGTTTTTGTGGGTTTCCAACTTGCAAACAAGGCCATTGAGTATGTTGTATATTAAAACCGTAGGTTTCGGAGAAGTACCGAATGACAGATTTCATCGTACCTCCTTCATCTACAGGAAAACTGGAAAAGAAATGTAAGAAACAATTCTGCACATAATAGAGCATACTACTACTAGGAATGAATAGACAGCAAACTTCCAGGAAGGAGAGCTTGGATGAATAAATAACTGCTCTAGGAAAGTCCTCACGTCAGCTCTCGTGTTGTCTGTGATGTTAAACCAGAGATCCGATATTTTCTACGCATGTTGCCACGGTGTGTAACTTCAATTTTCACTCCTCTTAGAGCTTTTTTTATCTGTTCAGAGGGGTAAAAGTAATTATTACTGCATTTAGAAAGAGCAGATAATGTCACTAAAAAAATAAGACAGAAAGCACAGATAATCAGAAAATCACTCCGGTCATGAAAAAGTGACAGCACAGGAGTCCCAAGAAATACATGAATTCAAAATTGAGTCAAGGACATCATCCAATGCACAACCAGATTGACAGAAGTACACAGAAGACTGAGAGTATGAAAATGCCAAAGGGAAAAAACAATCAAAAGAATGAACGACTTCTCACCTTCACACGATCAGAATCGGATAATGGTCTAGATGTTACATCACGGGGCAGCAGCTTAGTGACAAACTCAACAACCGGCAACGGCTCTATAAAGGCAGTGGTGGACATATCTAGAGTGAAAAAAAAGATAATAAGGAGGTGACAAAGTTCTAACTCAACAGCTGTAAGTGAGTCAAAATGCCAAAAACATGCCATGGAAAATAGTCCAAATTCATGGAAGTGTTTTTTTCATAAAGAACATGTTACCTATATTTAAAGATAGCCCATTCTGAGTGGGACGAATGCTCTGATAGAAACCACGCCAACATTCCAGCCCCTCACCCAATGAATGCCTTTCCCCTAACTTAGGGGAAAAAAATGATCGACCAACGGCACAGTACCCAGCACTAGAGCACAAAAGGCGGTAAATAAAGAGCTAATTCCATACACCATGATTTGTTATTGACACGAGTGAAGAGATTGCATCATGTGAGGCAAACAAAAGGTACCTAGTAGAAGGTGACTCCCGCAGAACAATGTCAAGGACTTGCAGGACTTCTTGAGGCGCATCAGCTCGCCTCCCTTGCAAAAACAGATCCAAATGGTGAAGATCAGCTCGTGCAGCCAACTTAATTACGACTTTGTATTCCCTCTCTCCCCTATATGAAGGCAGACAATAGCAGCAATCAATAACCCCATTAGGTAGATAAATAAATAAATGAAACAAAGTTGTATCATGACACAAACCTTCGGCCACCTGATCTGTCTTCATCATCTTCATCACTGAGAGTAATGTTAAACTCCTTTGATGTAAAAGGCAGCGGTCCAGCTGTATAGAGACTCTTCCGACCATCATAAACAGGAAGCCGCCCCCCAAGATGCGACTTATTGTATAGATTCTCCAGCTTCTTCATTATTTGGCGATTAAGTATCCTTAATGTGACCTCCGGTGTTATGGAGACCTTTTATTCATTAAAGTCAAGCAAGTTAGTACAGTGGTTAAAGACAAAGCAGGGTACAGGAGGCATGAGGCTCAGCTAAGTAGATTTAGGTAAAGCCCATAGGTACTCAATCATTCCCCTATATACAAAAGAGTCAACAAGACTCGAAAAGACGGCACTAGCATCATGAAAACGCTTCACTCGGGTGCATGAAACGTGTATGTCAAACAACCAACTTGTACAAGTATCTTAGACAAGAAAGCTCACATCATAATGGTGAAAATCTTTGTCGGCCAGTTCAGCAAAGAAGTGGTTTGCCTTGACAATGCACTTCTCTCCAATGGTACCTTTACCGGGGCGACGCGGGAACCTGATTGATTTGCTACTAGTGGGTACAGCACTTTGGATTGCTTGACCGGGAGAACCCTCTTGTTGGATGCTAAGCTGCTCCAAGATTTGAGCAGTTTCACAAGGTTCAGGTCGCTGCGATGATGAACCAGTATTGGATGGCATGGTTGGAGGATACATCATGCCCTGTGTAGTCTGTGTTGCTTGGTGCAGTTCGGGAATTGGTTGTCTGGAGGGTCCACTAGGAGAAAGCCCTCCTCTTTGGCCACCACCCGTTCCATGACCACCACCATATCCTCCTCCAGCAAAATTTCCTCGACCACTCTGCGGGCCACGGTTTCTTCCACCCTGACCCTGGTACCCCCCTCTCTGCTGTTGGGAAGCAGTGGCACCAGCAGTATAGTGCTGGGAACCATGGTCGCTACCTACACTCAGCTCACGAGATTCAGAGCCCTCCCCAGCACCGGGAAATGGAGTTCTCCTCTTCCTTACCATGACGATAGCTGAAAAGGGAAAATCCAATAACAATATTACACCATTCTGGCAATTCTAAGGCTGAGGGAGGCTAAAAACAAGTGCCCGTGAATCCAACATCATGCAGATCATTATCAGAAAATAATTGAATAATCAAACATGAATTGAGGGAAAGGAAAGGACAACTACGTGGTGGCCTTGACCGACTCCAACCGGCCTTCAATGCACTTCAAGTTCAGATCCAGCGAAGGTATGGAAAGCCAGAAAATAAAACAGTATATAAAATCAAGAACGAAAATACAGCGATAAGAAT
Organism: Syzygium syzygioides; assembly: GCA_031216285.1. Taxonomy (NCBI): domain Eukaryota; kingdom Viridiplantae; phylum Streptophyta; class Magnoliopsida; order Myrtales; family Myrtaceae; genus Syzygium; species Syzygium syzygioides. The sequence continues at coordinate 17,779,200 of CM062249.1, forward strand.
ATCAAATTGATAGAGAAATAAGCATCCGGATAGTGAATGGCCCTATAACCTAAAATTTCCAAAAAATTGACTTAACCGGCCTTGCAAGAGCAGCGAAATGAAGCACAGCCCAGATTCGAGAATACCACTGGACTTAAGGCTCATCCCAATGACCCCATGACCTCACAAGATTCAACAATCGTAATACAAGTCCAAACATGTAAAGTGGCAAAAGAGAGAGAAAGTTTTCAATCAATCCCAACACCCACATCACTGGGAAGTGAAGAACACGTGATGATTCACGAAGAGAGAAACAAAATCTTAAGTCCTACTTTCCACTGGTCCCAAACATGAAGACCCAAAAAATATTTTGTCACGTTCATCACATAAAGAGCAGAAAAAAGTGAAGATGGACATGGAGTCTTAAGTTTCAGCCCTTGGAAGTAAAACGATCGATTCTAGAGCCTCCTCGACCAAAGACCTAACAAAGAAAGAAGTCTACAGAAAAAAAAAACGAAAAACTCAACGCCATTGTCAGACACCAGACGATCACGGCCAAAGATTAACACCAGACCAGCGATTTCCTCAGATACACTGCGAACCCGCAACTCCGACCGCGATGTACACGAAGAAGCGACAAACAGAAGAAACATCCAAGTCAAACAAAAAAAAAACAGAGACGAACAGCACAAGAAACGGCAAGAGTAAAGAAACCGTCAAGCGGGGAGGCCCAAAAAAAAACCGAGACGGCCATACCTGTGAGACCGAGAGGGGCGATGCAAGAAGAGACCACAATGGCGTCCGGCGACGAAAGTGAAGAAAGGGAAAAAGAAGAGGCCCTTTTGAGCTTCCAACTGTGTGAGCTGTCGCTCCGTACACAGAGAAAGAGAGAGAGAGAACCACCCAAAAAGACAACGGGAGAGAGAGAGAGACGGAAGCAGAAAAAGCTGGTCCCTATTAAACAAACACCAACCGAGCCAGCGTCACCGCTTCTTGGTTTATAAAGAAGGCAGGAGAGAGAGAGAATAAGAGAGAAAGAAAGAGAGAGAAGCAGGGGGGGTTGAAAATGACGGGTTCGTCCCTCGATGGCCGTGGGTCGTGGTCTCTAATATCTCGAGGCAAGCCGACCGCAGGCCTTTCGCTCCCTCACCAGTCCCCACTGCGCACGCAAACCACGTCCATCCACCCCCTCCCTCCCTCGTTCTCGCCTGGTCAACTCTCTGCGCACGAGACAGCGCTCCTGCGCGGCAACGACGGTTGCTCCGCCACGTGTCGCTGACGATCCCGCCAGCCCGCCGCTTCTGCGTTTAGCCCATCGCAGCGGAGCGCAGGGAGGGAGGAGATAAGGAAGAAGACGACAGACAGCGACGGTACAGGCCGGGCGGACAGACAGAGAGAGAGCGGGGGGGAGAGAGAGAGACAGAGGTTAGTTGGGTCATGTTTCGATGTTCTGAAATAGTAAATGAAAGGAAAGGAAAATCCGTTTCTTTCTTTGAATAATTGCAAAGGAAATACGAATTCCACGGGCGCAATGATTTTCGTGAGTGGCAAAATTTTGGTTGCTTTCTTGGTCACTCTAGCACCCTTTTGATCTCAGCATTCAATTTGATCTTTGTGAATATCTACCTGTATATATACATGTACACACACAGACACATAGACTGTGTTGCCATATCCCGTGAAATAAGTAAATTGGCATTCTTTAGCTGGTTCCCTGCCAAAAAATTAAAAAAAAAAAAAAAAGAACCCTCCCAATATTTTGTCTAGAATCTATAAAGATCGAGGTACGTCGTTCCACTCTACCCAATTATTTTTAGGGAAATTGTTAAGTCCATTGCCGGTCTGACGAAATCTTTACAGGCCATCGTTGAATGACCGACACGTGGAAAAATTGAGTTACATTGTTGTTTTCGAGCGCGCGCACGCAACACGCGAAAGAATTCAATTGCATTATTAGATAATCTCGAGAAAGCTAATACTTTGAACATTTGATTAACATTTATTTTCCTAAATATAAAACATACACACGATAAACATCCAGCACGTCCATGTAAATCGAATTTAGGCATGTGCAAGTACGTTTAGAAGCCTTAAATATTGTTTTCTCTACCATTTGTTACTACTACAATGCTCAACATGGGTTGGGTTGGTTTCAGTGCTCGACCGACGGAAATGTGCATGGATGAAGCGTGCATAGACACAAGCTCGATCATCCACGCTATCCAACATTAAACAATTTCATGAATTTCGCCGCCTGCTCGAGCTCGAGCTTGTCCTTGCCCGACCCGCGAATCTAACCTGGTATTTCGGGGATTGCCAAAAAAAAGGACAGACGTCCTCACCATAAGAAAAACATTATTAAGTAAGGCCGCTTTTATCGCACCGACCTAACCCTACGTGAAGCCATCGAAGAGGAGGGAAGATGCTCGCCACGAACTTTGTTATTATGGCAAATAATCATTCTCCTACGCGTACCCTCCCGAAACGCACTTTGTGGGTTGGCATGAATCTAGACCGTTTTGCTAAAAACGACGATGCGTTTCCTTCTCTCCATCAGCACTAGTGACAGCCCAATCTAAGCGAAAAGCCCATCACGTGGACCTCTCTCGATCGACGCCACTTTGTTGTTCATCGCCCTATAGCCCATGGCCATATTGTAAGATCAAAATAAGAGAAATCTTGTGCAATTGATGTGATGAAATCCTCCCAAATTATATACATTTCAAGGCCTAATTGGTATGACCCATCAATTGTATAGTTCTAGATTGCAAACCTAACCATTACTTCTGCGGCAACATTCGATTCTATTTCCTGCCATTTCTGTGGTCGGTAGATACTCGAAACTCTTGTCCTGGATTTTTGATAGTTTCGCAGTACTCGTGACGCACTCGAAAAGGGTCTGTCGATCGTGATTCAATTACAAAGGCGTCTCTCCCGATACCGAACCCCAAAAAGAAAAATGTTTTCTTTCTTCGTTGGTTTTGGTTATTTGGAAAAAATAATTATAAAATAACAGGGAGACAAATCACATGATCCCAATTTGGAACTGGGACTTATCCAATTAGTGACCCTAAATATGCTCTCACCCTGTGGACAATTTGGAGAATCCAAGTCACCAAAGCCCAATCCCATTGGCTAAGGGGTCGCTATCCGAACCATTTAATAGGCACATTTGCATAATAGGATAAGATAGGTGGGCACTAAATGCTGTTGGGGTTTTTTTTTTATTTTTTATTTTTAATTTATGCTAAGGTCGCTTCACCATCTTCCCGTTCTTTAACTTTGTATTTGCTTGACTAATAAGGCAAGGGACTATTTCTTGTGAATTAAAAAGCCTCATAGATCAATGTGCTCTCCCCTAGCCCTCAGCCACATAACAAATTTCCATGACTAGTTTGCATCGTATGCCGATTTGGGATCTCCTGTATATCAATAATAAATATTGGCCTACTTTCTTATGAGCAGATACGATGACGATCCTTCGTTATTCTCGAGTCTTGCTCGCATAATCGGACAATGTTCGGGGGTCGGGAAAGTGATTGGACCTCCTCAACCTCCATCGAGATTGATATCAAATTGCTAATGATAATTAAAGGTTTTATGTGTGGCTCCTTTTGTGTTGCTGATTTCTCCTAGAGAGGAGCCTGTCGTTGTTGATTCTTGCTTTTGTCATGAATCGAACTTAGTTGTATGATTGTCCAGAAGAATCTAACTGGACCGATCCAATTAGAGCAAAACTAGTGAAAGATTGAAGTGCACCACGCACTCGCCAAAAGCTCGTACCCGAGTTCATGTTTACTTGAGGTGGACTTATCTGATTTTGGTTCGAGCTCGAGTCTAGCTTACTCGGATGTCTTGTGGAGTCGAGCTTAAACTCGTGTAAGCCGATCGGATATGTTAAATTTAAATGTTGTCTTGTATTAGATATCAATAACGCGGAATATTAACGAGCTAGTCATGCTCCAACAAAAACCTAATCACATAAGCAAATCTCTCCTTTTCTTTTTCAATTATTGGACTTGTTTATTGACGCGTGATCTCAATGGTGTCACCACCATGACCGTCCAGTGCCATTCTTCCAATCAAACTATAAAATCGTAAATTTCAATTGCTGCTAAAGTAATTGTACATTAAATCACTTGTTCATCTAACAATTTAAACTCTCCAAACTTTTTTTAGCTGTCTCATAAAATTTAACTCTGTAATAAACCAAAAGTGCCGAGTGCAAATCTTTTCAAGTCCTGTATATGCCTTTTCAATATATTTCTACACTTAAGTCCAATTTACGTACGAGATAAGTGTTAGAGTAATTGAATATTAAATCACGCTCTTCATCTAATGGCGCGCCCTTTCAAAACAGTTGATTGTAGTTTTGCAAATTTTGGCAATTGACTAAGAAAAAATGAAGCAAGAAAGTAGACCTTTCAATGTCTGAGCCCTCTGATGATGTCGAAGCATCAGAGCCCAATCGTGGTATTGGTCTTAAATCTTAACCCTAAGGACCTCTAACAATGCCAAAGCCCAAAATCAACTAAAGTTCAGAAAAACGAATGAATGTTGAGGGGCCTTCTTCTTCTTCTTTCTCTCTACCGAGTTTCGAGAAAAGGGTCCAATTGAAAATTGGGAAATTGGGATCTCTCATTCTGAATTAGATCATCAAAATGAGAGGACCAAATCTGGTGAGTGTGAAAGAGAGATGCTGGGGGAGAGGCCAAGAAATACCAAAAGGGGAAAATTACTCGATCAGTCATAAATTTATTGTACGAATGTCAATTCAGTCCTAAGTTTTTAAATGTTTTCAATTTAATCAAAAACCTTTGCACGAAATTACAATTTAGTCTTTTTGGTCGATTTCGCTGGATATCGCTGACGTGACTATCGAGTCATAGCCGGCCATCCCACATATCACACTGCTACGTTAGTGCTTTTTTAGCGAAAATTGACTAAAATGATTACATTGAAATTTCATGCAAAGGTTTAGGACTAAACTTGTAAAATTGAAAAGTTTATGACTGAATTGGCATTCGCACAATTGTTTTAAGCACTAACCGGGCAATTTCCCATATCAAAAAAGTAAATCCAAAGCAGAATAAGGGCGATTCTTTGCCAAGTAATAATTACGTAAAAAGCTGGTAGTGGATATAAAGAGAAAAGAAATAGAGTTAGATTGAATCAATACAAGGACCCTCCAAAGTGAAAAATTTTCTCCTCCCGGCATGCGGCTTCTCTTCTTCATCAAGATTTGACCTTCTTTTTGTTTTATTTGTCTTTTAATTTAACTAAGACTAGCTTCATATTAGTTAACACAAGATCAACCAAAGCGATATCAATTATGATATGATAAGTAGGTTCTTATCTTTTTGGGTACCTTGTAATCGCTTCTCTCTATTTCTTCATTCCCCCTAAAATAGTCTTGATGAGATATAATAGGAGTAAGATCTTCATATTACGATACAATTATAAGCATAAAATAAGCATACTAGGTCCAAATGCATGTACATGCTGATTTGCATCCATATCACGGCATGGATCTCAAAACAGAAAGACATCCTTACGAACTTATCAATCCATACCAAGACGCGATTTTTCAACACTTAGATGCCGTTATTTGTACACATGTTATACTTTTGTACACATGGTATACCTCGATATGGGTAGCAAATAAAAGGTTTAAATTGCTCTATGAAAACCGATATATCACCGTAACATATAAAAATGATTCAAACATGTATGAATTGAAATATGGATGACGCATAACAGATCAATGTGTTAGGTGCATTTAAGCTTTGTTCATAGTCATCTCAACAAGTTTTAATAAGACCTAAGTTGATCTATATTCATTACAGTCTGTTACATCACTTGACATATCAATCTCTTGAATTACATCCATACACATTCAAACATTAGTTCGACCTATATTTATGGTCAGTCCACTGAAAAAACTGCTCATGGAAGCTTGATAGCTCTGTTGTCTAATGATCCAACACACAATTATCAGTCAAGATTGGCATTAGGCATGTTGGGTACTACTACTTATCACCTTTTGCAGTGCATGTACGTATGTGCATGATATTGTTTTGTGAGTGGTTTATTTCTCCGATCTGCTCTCCAGGTCTATTTAGTCGCATAGTTCTTGCATGTGTATGAACACAACAAAACCAGCTTCATTGCTGTTACTTGTGCAAGAATGGAGGGGATCGAGAGAAGTGAGCACGAAAGGGCTTATGGGAAACGTTTTTTTTGGTAAGGTGCTTATGGGAAACGTTTCTCTCTGGAGAATCTGCAAAAGCAGAAAAAGCGAAAAAGAACACTTCCAGACAAAGGACTTTGGCTCTCTCTCTCTCTCTCTCTCTCTCTCTCTCTCTCTCTTCATATAATATGTGTATATATTTAGAATGATCCATTACAACTAATCTTTCATAAACCAAAGACATAGCAAGGAAGAGGGAAGAACCCAGGTGGCAGAGAAGGAACGAAGAAAGGCAAGAATGGCCCCTCTTGGATTGCCTCCTGGTTTTAGGTTTCATCCCACTGATGAAGAGCTTGTCAACTACTATCTCAAGCGGAAGATCAATGGCCAAGAGATCGAACTCGACATCATCCCCGAGATCGATCTCTACAAATGTGAGCCTTGGGAATTGGCAGGTCTCTCTCTCTCTCTCTCTCTCTCTCTCTCTCTCTCTCTCTCTCTCTCTCTCTCTCTCTCAGGTGTGGCTGTTACGATAGCCTAATTTTGATGTTGATTGTTTCTTGTTATGTCATATGACCGATCTTGCAGAGAAGTCATTTTTGCCGAGTAGAGACCCGGAGTGGTACTTCTTTGGACCCCGAGATCGAAAGTATCCTAACGGGTTTAGGACAAACAGGGCAACACGTGCAGGATATTGGAAGTCCACGGGGAAGGACAGGAAAGTCTCGAGCCAGAATAGACCAATTGGTATGAAGAAGACATTGGTTTACTATAGAGGCCGAGCTCCTCAAGGAGTTAGGACCGACTGGGTGATGCACGAATATCGCCTCGATGACAAGGAATCTGAAGACACCTCTGGAATTCAGGTACACACTTTGCCAATGTCATATTGAAATGCTTGATGAGTTTTTCCCATCTCTTTGTGAGGCAATCATATTGTCGCAACAGTTGCTTTTTTTGATGATCAATTCCAAGATGCAAAGGCAAGAAAATCTTTTTCCATAAAAAAAAGTTGGCTAATGAGTATGACATTCACCATCTTTATGATCATCTCCACGTAACTACCTCAGTGTAGTTCTGATTCAATTCATTCCTTTAAGTCCGATCCTACAAGATTAAGAGAGATTTTTTTGTCATTCTTATGAAATACATATACATATAAATCAACCCGTATCTTGTAGAACCAACAAAACTTATCATAAATCCCATATCTCAATTAGTGATTTTTATTTTCCTCGCTGAAATTTTTTCATAATCTTAATTTGGGTACTTTCTTTGTCATCTTTGGGTCGCAAAAAAACCAATTTACATATGTTCCCATATTTTTCTAAACTTGTGATTGATTATTTCATCCCACAATAAAGGTCTTATGTCTGATTTTATCAACACATTAGACAAAAAATGAGCATTACGCTAACAAAAAGCTCCTCTATATCCAACAGACAATCAAGAATCGATGATTTCTCCAATTTCGCTCTATTGTCATTTTTGTGTCAAATTCTCTCTGAAATAGGGCTAATTGATGAGAATAAGAGCTAATCAATGAGAATTAGAAGATGGAATTCTTTTCTTTAAGTTCTTGTCATCACGCTATCTTTATACATGTAACAAAATACACGAAAAGGTTAAAAAAGAAAACCATCATGATGAGGGCCACAAGTAGATGGAAAGAACACAGGATATCTAATGAGGATGATGAACGTGAGAAAGTGCATGATTCTTGCATGCATGAAAAGCTAGGGTTTTGCCACTCTCACTATACTAGATTTAACATCTTTCTTTATAAACGAGGGTCACAGAATCTATTTTATACTGCTCTGAAGTGCATGACCATTGCCTATTCTTCTGACATATTCTTTACTTGCAATGGTGGTGGTCGCCATCTCTTGAGCGACAAGTGTCTGCCTTCACTTTCTCTTCCATAATCAGACAAAAGTACAATCGTCGTCCCCCATATGACTCGATCTCTTCCCCTTGTCCCAAAAACATAAAATATTCACTGATTTCTCTTGTCTCTCTGATGTCCTCTCGCTCACTTTTCCAGTCTTGCAGATTCCAGGGTTAATCTAATATTAATTCTAAGCTTTGCAGCTACCAAAGCAGTATTTTTGGCGACATAAGCAAAATTTCAGCTTGCACTTTCACTTTATTGCTTGTCCAAGGGGGAAAAGGAAAGTGTCTTCCTAAGTTCTAGAATTATAAGCTTGATTATAGTAATCATATTTCCCAAAAAAACAAATTAAAACACTCGTCGATCTAAATGTCATGTCATCATACCAAAAAAGTATATATGGAGATTTGAAATCATGGTTGTCATCTTCTTGGCCTGGCTTATCGGATTTCGGAACATATCATCCAAAACAAAAAGGTTTTCTTAGATCTCGAGTTCATATCATTAGATGATAATAAAGTGATTCGAGGCTAATTTATATAATTTTAAAGATGATATAGATCTATAAACTAGATAGATTAATTGATGCTCCTCTCTGTCGCACTCTGATCTGAAGTCCCTTTAGTAGCTTTCTTGACCGACCCACTTTTTCAGTCAATTTCCAACTCTCAGTCTCTCATCAAATCCCTAATTTGTAAAAGGCAAATGCAATACTGGAATACCGATTGGTGCCTGACAAAACTTTAAAACTCCAAAGTCAGCCCAAATTGTTGACCACTCCTCCCAAGAAAGATCTTTATTTTTCAAATCACAGCTAAATGGAGACAGGCATCCCCATCCAAGTTTCTTTCTTTGGCCCTCCCAATTTGAGGGATGATATGTAAATGTAAATAAGATTAACATGAATTAGACGGCGCATGCCGCGTGAAGAATTGTCAACTTATTTCCTCATCGACTTTGACCCTGAAAAAGAGAAAAGGAAGAATTGCATCCGTATCTCTTGACACAACCTCCTTTATTAATCAAATTGGTTACAGGATTCATATGCACTCTGTCGTGTGTTCAAGAAAAATGGGTTTGGCAATGAAGTGGAAGACCAAGGCCAATGGAGCTTGTCCTTCGTGGAGAGCTCACAAGGTGTAGTCATGAGCCATGAGTGGGAAAACAACTCACCAGATGTCCCAATTGCATCATCCTCGTACATAGATCAAGAGGATGACAAGGATGATTCATGGATGCAGTTCATCACCGATGATGGGGGCTGGGGCACATCAAACCCTAATGCTCCTCCAATGGGTGGAGATTTTGGGGAAGAAGTGTCTCCCTCGAATTTTTCAAATTGAGGAGGGTGATCCCAAATTTATTGTGATTGGTGGGGGAGAATAACAAGGAAATTACGAGTTCTTATTCTGATTAACTTAATTACAGCGTCAGCAAGTTTATTTAATCTTTGATTTTTTTTGGGGGGGATTTCTAATTTGGCATACGACTGTATCCTTTTCTTATTTCTTTCTGTTTAATTTTTGTCATTGTGGTCTCTTTCTCGGTGGTGGTTCTGCAAGAAACAAAGCTGTGAGCATGACTTGGGTTATTTTGACAATCATGTGTTTTGTGGTCATCTGGGTTTTCACACGTGTAATAACAACAGGGGAACAAACAACATTATGAAACTCAAATTGTATCTTCTCCTCAATCAATCCTTTGATCTTTATCTTAGAGCAAGCAAGATGTTCACGTGGTGGCAAGTGTCTGTTCATATCATTAACTCCATTTCAGCAGTTTTTAGAGCCATGGAGTCTCTTGTGAGTAGCACAGAGATGATGCCAAATCATAACAACCGAAAGGCAAATTAGAGGGGTTATCTAATTCACAGTCTACATGATATTTGCCGAAAAGGGCAAAGAAACAGTGTTTATTGCTGGACTTTCCATTGCTGGAACTCTGCAGAGCTTATCATGAACGAACTAGCATTTCGATGTCCACCCCCTCCGAAATTCTACACCAAGTATGCACAACCAGCTTCAAGACTTTTAAGTCATAGAAATAATTAAATGAGTGTATACTGGAAATTACACGCTACCAAGAGAAAAAAAAAATTAATTACCTGCGAAATGGGTGTAGTGTCTTCACCATTCAGGCTCCGAAGGCTAACTTTCAGTAACTGATCGTTTTCAAGTTCTGGCACTCTGTATACCACAGCACCGATGCCCCTAGTATGAGGGAATGTGATTAAAATGAGCTAAACATCCATTACGGTATGTACAATAGAATAGGGTCAATCAGCATTGAGTGCAAAACCATAGTCAACAGACTCAGGAATTGCAACAAATTTGGACTGAAACTAATGTGACGTGTTAAACTACTGTAAATACAGGGAAATAAATAGTAAATGAACATGACCAACTGCAGATAATGGATGAACAGACCTAGACCTAACCATCACAAATTCTTTACTACCCATAGTTCAATAGATTCAAATGGTCAAATCCCTGGTGAACTTTACAATAGAAGAAACCGATACAATGCCCCACTAAGTCACATCCTCCTGGCAATACCAAATTCAGAGCCTGTCTTAGTCTGCCTCAGTCAGAAGCGTGTCAACATTAAGAAACCTTGCAAAGGTTCTCTTGTCCACTTTTGCAAGCTTGCAAAAGAGTTCCATGAACAATTTGGGAATTAGACATGCGGATACTATGATGAATATGGGGCTATAAGCTCATAAAAATCCTTAGATATTGTGAGAAACACCACTCACAACCAAATCAACAAACCAATGATGGACAAGCCAACAGTGCATATATCTGATGGGAAAGTTTCCAGTTCAGATTCCACGAACCTCAATTTTATCTTGTAACTTTTATCTGCCAACTGGTTTCCTAATTCACTTCTCAATTCCGATATCAAGTCTGCATCGACAGCCTATGTGATACCGAAAAAAAAAACCATTAAATCTAATATACATATTCAACAATACAAGTCCGACTGATTTAGGCAAGCACCAGACCAATCCCAAAGCAACAAGTATGCCTTCATGATAAAATAATCAGCTTCTACAGGAAACCAGCATAGACATATCAATAACTGTAAAATAAGGTATTGCTAAAATTTCTCAGATGATGATTAAAATTACAGGCACCATACCAGACAATGTCCAAAAGCTCCATTTCCCAAAGAGATTTCATATGACTGGTCAAGCGCGTCATCTATCAACTTTTGCTTCTGTGATAAGCTCAACATGCCTTGGTTAATGATGGCCTCCAAATCTAAAGAAAGCAACTGCAAAAAATACAGCAAGTTTCGTAAAGACACGAGCCTTTTTTTTTCTTTTCTTTCTTCTTTGTCAAAAGGACATGTTTTGATTGAGTTAAGCTTTTATCTGTCAAGTGCTATTAACAATGAGTTTATGTTGATATGGCTTATTTTGACAGGACAAGGAAGCGATATACATAATGCCTATAGAGAGAAAGTATGCTGAGCTCAAAGAATAGCATGCAATGATTATAAATCAAAACAAACCATTGCTTTCAAATTTAAAATATCTACTGGTACTCGAAGAAACTTCTGTCCTCCTATTGGGCTATGGTGAAAAAAGCTTATGCTTAGACAGAAACTGTCCACCCTCGATCACCCAGTTCAAGTTAGAGTTGGTGCATCATATAATTCAGATAACACTGTAGAATAAAACATCGAGTTCTATCACTGTAAGCATCCAATGCTAGCCACATCCACCGTGGTGCCCACACCTTTTACAAAGCATGCGTACATATATGGGGAAGTAACATGATAATCTATCCGGTGCCTTCATTGCTTTTTCCTCAAAAGTCCACAACTCTATGATCAGATGAGAATCTGGTAACTCTTTCTGTGCTCAAAGAATAAAACTGATGGTGTCCAAATCACCTGCTGAAACAAAGAGGGATTCAATTGGACATCAAATTCAATGTTCAAGTCCTTCAAACCACTAGAGAAAGCTTTGCTGTCAGGTAAATGCCATCGCCACAGATCCCCATCTTCGATGTACTCAAACAATCTCCTCATCCTCTCAAACTCTCGAACTTTATCATCCTCGGCAAGCTTCTCTTTGAAGTAATCATAAGCAATCGTAGCTCCACTCCTCTCCATAGCTAAAATCTTAACGACATTCTCTGCAACATTGCAATCATCGCCAGTTATCATCTCAAGGGCAGTCTTGTGATGATCCAAAATAACCACCCTACACCCACAAAAGCAAAATGAAAATAAACCACAAAAGTTCTGCTACATCATCCCACAAAATTTACTTTGATGAACTGTGTCGGTCACCATTGTACGTCAGGCATATCTTTGACCCTCCCCTCACACACAAACATCTTAAGAATATGTGATATTCACGATATGAACCAAAACAAATTAATAGATAACTAAAACGGATCTTTTTCTTAACAAGAAGAATCGAGAAATGAGGCACGACAATTAGAAATCAACATCAAGAAACAGACATTCATGATTCACCCAGAAGCCTGAGCATGTGCCCATGTTGACCCAGAAAAGAATTTGCTCATCAAGCACAGAGTCTCAAACAAACATAGATATAAAGAAAAGGGACATTCTAGAATGCTACAAATCAAGAAATGAGGCACCAGAATTGGAAATCAACACCAAGAACCAGCCATCCACCCAAGAGCCTGAGCTCGTGCTCTTGTTGACCCTGAACCAGAAGAAACATTGCTTATCCAGCACCCAAACAGTAAACACAAAGCAAGATACAGCTGAAGTAACTATAGAATGATTTACCCGGAGACATGGGGGGAGATTTCTCGGACGAAACCCGAGGGACCCACGAAGTCGAGAAGGTAGAGGTCGTCGATTTCGCGGAGAGGGAGGTCGCTGGGAGCGAGCGGAGCGTAGACTCTGTTGGGGAAGAAGAGAGCGGGAAGAGAAGTGGCGGAGAAGTAAATATGAGCTGCCAGAGCGGCAAAGGCGCCATCTGGGCATGGGTAGTGGTACAACACCGCCGCTTTCTTCGTGGTCCCGAGCGCGGCCATGGCGTTGTTCAAGCCCAAGCTACAGTTGAGAGCCATTGATGGACCATTTCATTGCTACTGCGGTTCTGCTGGCGGGGATCAACGCAGAAGAAGACGAAGAAGAAGAAGAAGAAGAAGGAGAGAGCGGGCCAATCGGGTTCTGTTGTCGCATAACGGGCTAGGCGCAGCCCGGTGCTTAGTGGGCTTGAGCGAGCGTTCCAATGGGGGCCATCTTACCTCTCTCTCTCTCTCTCTCTCTCTCTCTTCCCATCCTCCGTCAGAGGAGTACCGCACGCTGAAGAAGCAACAATGGCGACTGGTGGCATCGTCTTCCTCGCGACGGCTCCGCCACCGTCGCTCTCCGGCGAGTCTCGTGAGGGGCGAAAGGCCAAGCGTCAGCACAGCTTCCCGCTTCTCTCGCGCTGCGCCCCTCGCGCTTCGCTCAAGCAGAATTTGCCCGCTTCGCCTCTCCCGCGTCGCGGTTGCTCTGTGTTGGCTTGCCTCCCTCCTCCTCCTGCTTCTCCTTCACCTTCTTCGTCGTCTTCGTCCTTGAGCAAGAAGCTCTATGTCAGTGGTCAGGTCACTCTTCCTCTTCCTCTTCTTTCTTTGGTCAGTCTTCAAGATGAGTTTTTTCTTGTTTAATTACTGTTTCGCAGTCGCCCATTAACTAATGCGGATATCGTTTAGCTGAAATTTGCAATACCCATTAGCATCCTTTACTTAATTATTGACTATCCGGACGGAGCTTGACTGAATTTGAGTTGCTGCGATTGTGTCACGATGTCCTTTGCATTTCAATTTGTGTAAATTGGCGGTAAATGCTCCGTTTCTGCTCATGTTTGCGCTTCGAATTCCGACTTATATGGCTTGGCTATTGTTTAATCAACTATGTAGAGTTTCAGGATTGTGATGCCATGTTTATTGAAGTGTTGATCTTGTCAAGTTACTTTCTTTGCCTGTTTCGGCATTGGATTATCGTCATCCTTCTTCGTGTAATACATGTGATGTTTAGTGCAAAAGATGTAGTTCAATTATTGCAAGACAGACTCGTGCATGCGCAAGGCCAATTCTGGGGATTTTTGCAGCGATGGATGGAAACATGATGGTTGGCGGTGTTTATAATGAGGGCTTACTGTTATTACAATAGCCTAAACAGATGGGGTTGATGCCTTTACGTCTTTTTGAGTGTTGATGACTCAAATGTCTGTTATGCCGCTCCGATGGTCGGCGAATTGTCAGTTTCAACACCACTTTGTGGGCTGAAAGTGGTGATACATGATGTTTGGTAATAGTTATGTATCCCAAGTATGAAATGATGATGAGTTCTACCTCATTTGAAAGCGGAAATTCTCTCTAAGGCTACTGTAGAAAATCGTATGAGGCACGGTTTCTTCCATAGTGATCTTATGTGGTTCATCGTACTACACAGGGCTTTCTTTTCGGACCACTGAGGAGGGTTTAAGGAACGCTTTCAAGAACTTTGGTCAGCTTGTGGAAGGCAAGAAACATTTTTTCATTATTCATCTGTTTTGTGGTTGTTTTACTACTTGATTGCTTCATATCTTCCATCCATTCCTACATAGATTCAGGTCCTGAAAAAAAGGTCTTTTGCTGCACAGTTAATCTGGTGATGGATAAGATTGCAAATAGACCGAGAGGATTTGCTTTCCTTCAATATGCAACTGAGGAAGAGGCTCAGAGTGCCATTGAAGGGATGCACGGGAAGGTAAATGCCGAATATCTTTGAAGCCAAAGAGTTCTATCTATGTATACAAAGTCCATAAGAAAGTAGGTCACCTTGGCTTGGACATCAAGTCAATGATTAGTACTACAATGTTACTTGTTATTTTGAGGGTTTCTGTATTTCTTTTTACTCTTTTTCGGGGGGATGGTGTGTCAAAAAGCTATGCAAATTAGAGCCCTCTATCTTGTGTTTTGGAACTGACCAGTTGCCCAGCAAGACAAAAACCATGAGTGAGTCATTTGTGTACTCTTGGAAACTATTCAACTGGTTGATTATGCTCTTCTTTTTCCATTGGTCGAATACTTCGAGAAAATGCAATTACAAAAGTATTGAAATTTGTGGGTTGATTTTTACTTATCTTCTGGAGGATCATGCCCCTTGATGAAAGCCCTGTCTAATATGCCTTGAAAGAATTTCAACCGCGAATCGCTAACATCTTCTTTCTCCAGTTTCTGGATGGCAGGGTGATATTCGTGGAAGTCGCAAAACCAAGGTCGGAGCTCCGCCAAATCCAAAAACAGAACCCGAGATAGCATTGAAGAACCCGAAAACCACACTTTCTTATGTTTGCATCTTCTGTCTGCCTCTTCATTAGAGAGAGAGACAGAGAGAGTCAAAAGCTTTTTAGGTTATGCTCTCCGAAGGCGATATGGTGCTGTAGGAACACAAATATGATGCATTCTTTCTAACTTTTATTGTTTGTCCTCTTGATTGAAAGTTTAATTTCTTTAGCGGGCTTACAGTTCTATAGACATCTTGTATGAATTCTGAGTTCGAAATGATCAGTATCCTCCGAGGCGCTAAATATCGAGAACAGAGTTGTTCTCACTCTGAAACTGCGGACAGCTAATCTTTCAAGGTCTCTCAGACCAACTTGATGAAGGCTCCTCTGCAGAGCTGAAAAATGAACTTGGCTGATGTTGCTTCTCTTGGACATGGCTAAATCTCGCCACGATGCTTGCCATATTCATGATAGTTACTCGTTCGACGTCTTCTTTGTGTCAATATTGTATCGCGCCTGTCTTAGACATGCAATGCGTCGTGTAGAGGACACTCGACAAGCGAAAGCCCGAGACGAGGGGAAAAAAAACTATGGCATAGGCTTCAAACTTTTACCGCCTCAAAAATGTTTGATCGCTTTGGAATGAATTTTGGTCCGTGTCTTCCTTGCAAGCTCCGGGATTCGCTTTCTCGGGCGTGGCCGGAATAGGAGGTTTTCATTTCATTTTTTGTCCCCAGGTTGTAAGGACTCAGGTAATCTGCTCTTGCTTTGGCTGTCGAAACGAATGGATGCTAATTGTCAAGCTATTCGCCTTACAAGTCGCCCAAACAGAGACCGAAGACTTCCGTACTGTAGCTGCTGCTCATCGAAGTTCTTTAAGCTAGTTTGACTTTGATTCCTCCATTGTCATTTTATTCTTTTTGATCTCTGGTGGCCTAGTGTCCATGTGCTGTCTTTGACTTCGATAATCTGTGCACTAGTCTAGCTCCATTACATTGCTGAACCCAGTTATCACGACGGTACTAACGTTCAAAGCAATTCCAGATTTTTTTAATGTAAATCATCATCCACTGCATGAACAGAAATGAACAGACTTTCGTCGAAGGAGTCGACTTTTTCTTTCCATCCCTCTCATTTCCTTGCATGTTACAAGCTATTACAACTTCAAACCGTTAACTAATTCAATCCATCATCCATGCACACATCACTGGTTCCCACCACCTGGTCATTAGCATCCATGGCCGATCTCAGGCGCAAGAAGAACGTGAGCTTTAATCTCGAACCCTTCTGTAAAACACAAAAGCGTTGACATTGACTGAAAGACACTGCAAATTCAGTCCATCACGCACGCGCCCTCGGGTACGCGACCATATTTGATTAGCTAAGTCGCAAAGTTGGATTTGGTTTTTACTGATCCTGAGAATCTGAAGACTCGCCAAACACGGCGCTCAAGATCGACGACCCGACGCCCAAAATGGACGTAGAAGAAGAATCCCCTCCTCCACCATTGCCACAATAGCCGGAGCCATCGTTGCCGCTACTGTTCCCGCCGCTTGTGCTGCCTAGCATCTCCTGCACAAGGGTCTGTGCCGCCTGATCGGCAGCGCTATTGACGAAGGTCTGCCACGCTGAACCCATCAGAGAGTTGTTTCCTCTGGCCTCTGCAGGAGGCGGCGGCGGCGGCTGAGGCTGAGAGTTGGGTACGGCTCCCATGGTATAACAGTGCATGATGTGGTTAGGCGGCTCCGGTTGAGTCGTGGGTCCCGTGATGGGAGGCGCGGTCTGGTTTGGGTATTGACGCCAATGGCTATTGGTTGCCGCTGGATATGAGTTGTAGTGTTGTAGCTGCGGCCGCGACTGTGGCGGTGATGGTTGTGCGACTGCACCTGTGAAATTCGTAATGACATAATTCAACTCGATCATTTACAACAAAAATATTATAGTAGAGGGTTGGATGGACTTCAATTTTTCAGGTCAAGTTTCATACTAAATTTAAGATCAAAACTACTTATCGATCTATTTTCTATGCTTCTCTAAAGTGTTTCGACTTAAAGCCGATTCGAACCTACGTGCGTACCTATGGCACAGTCCAAGTGCGCGTCGAACTCGCACAAGCCGCACCGGTAGAGCCAATGGTACGCCCCAGCGCCACGGCACACGTCGCACGAGAACCCGCGCGCTGCGTACGGCGGGTAGAACGCGAGGCCGAGGGCGTGGGGGTGGAGGCGGTGCGTGACGGAGAGGGGCTTAGACGCGCACTGGACGTGGAGGTCGAAGTGGCACTCCCCGCAGTGGTAGCTGAAGCTGGTGGCGGCGCGGCGGCCGCACGCGTCGCAGTTGAAGGAGCCGCTGGGGTAGGCGGGGGATGGGAGGAGGGAGAGGGGGTGCTTGGGGTGGGAAGGGTGGGCGATGAGAGGGGGCAGCTGGGCGCAGGACGCGTGGACGGCGAACCCGCACGGCGGGCACGAGTAGATCCACGGGCAGCCCGAGGATAGCGGGTGGTGGCAAGCCGAGCATACAGTTTGTTGTTGCCGCCGGTGGTGGTGGTGGGGGTTGTTGCTTTGGAGGTTGGAGAGTTGCAAGGTGTGGGGGTGGCTGAAGTGCTGGATTTGTGGGTCGTAGCTTAGCCTTCCCATGCTCTCTCTATCTCTCTTCTCTCTCTCTAGATGGAGATTGTTCAGGCCAAGAGAGTTCGTGTTGTCCAGAGGAGGAAGAAGATGATCACGCGTGTCTGAGAGAGAGAGAGAGAGAAAGAGGGGGGGAAAGATCGTTGACTTTGTGGGTGTGGCAGCCGAGTCAACGTTTTGCGCGTCTGGCTGGCTCGTACAGGATTGCACATTTGGAACCCCGTTTTTTGTCTATTCCCACGAGACATAATGGGCTCCAGAGGTCAACGACGGGCCCAAGTCAACTGCGATGCATGCTCCTTCTACACCGGCCCAAGAGCACAAGATATGCCGCATTTCAGACAGGACCTACGCGCCGCGTTCGAATAAGGGGAACATAGTTTTCTGAGTTCGAAACTATGTTCCTCCGGTCGGTGGCGTGACCGTCGGACAACATGCTTTCTCGATCGGCCAGCGTAAATGATCACGAAAATGTCAGGACATTAGTGATGTAGGAGGGCATTGAAGGGTTTTATCCCACAGCTAGCAGCACTGGGTAGCTTTTTTTCACTATTACCTTTCTTCTGTTTTTTTGGGTTTGAAGGTTCCCTCAGAGTCAAAAACTGAACCGTGAAAAAAGTGAAGTAAGAGTGTGGACTGAGTGTGCTCTTGTGCTAGCGTTAAGATTGCACAGTGGTTTTGATTGCACTTTTTGGACGCGAGAGCCCAGGTTTGTACCTGCGTCCAGGGCCTGTCTCTTTTGCAGTACTCAAGTTAATGCTCCCCAATAAAGGCCTTGTCTCCCCAAGTCCCTTTGCTTCATTCTCTCGCGGCCCTAAATCACGAGCAAAGAAATGTTTTTTGTGTCGAGCTCAATCGCCAACTCCTTGTTATCGGACATCATAGGACATTAAATGCTCATCACTTGGTGTCCCGTGTCTTGAGAGCAATTTATATACACAATCCATCGTGTCACATTGCGACATTGTGATATTGCGTCGTGTAGCAAAGGGTTCAAAATGCACTCTCATAAACGATAGAAGGCTTATTTAAAATTAAAAAACGTGACATGATCTTGTGAGAAATCCCTTTTCTTAGTTAGTGTATGTTAAGTTTGTCTTTAGTGAAGAGATTGCAATGTTGGGAAATTTCGTGAAGTGAATCAAATTTAAGAAACACATGTAATGACAATACTTATGTTACACAATCGATCATAGAGACATACTTGGTTCGAATTCAAAGAATCCCTCTCTCCCACCTTTGCTAATTAAGCCTTCAACTTTGTTAAGCATGTATTGATATTATTTTCTTCTTTTTTGTGATTAACAACAAGAATTGTTATATTACACCCTTTTCAAGCCAATTGATGATCAATAATGAGTTGCTACTTCCCTTAGATAACACGAATCGAATCTTGCGATCGAAGGGCAATTTAATCACTTAACATAAAGATGGTGTGTTTTAGCCAAAAAGAGCACGAAAATAGCGCCAACCATCCATGACCACTAGGACAACTTCCTAATATGACATTGATTACCTCATGTGATCACTTTTACATATACATGTCAAGTTTATGCTTTTGACTTTTCTAGGGTTTGCTATAATAATAGTCTAGCAAGCAAGAGTTATGTGTAGACGTGCCATGTACAGTTACACAGCACAGTGAAAAGGATGTGCAGAAACCATGAGGAAGAATATCTCTCTCTCTCTCTCTCTCTCTCTCTCTCTCTCTCTCTCTCTCTCTCTCAATATGTTCCAACAATGGCATATGGAGGAAACCTGTTGCTAGTTTCAACAAGCCTCCTTTGGGTCACTTGTCATGGACGGATGAATATGTCAAACAGTCATATGTTATGATGCATTGATGATCTTGAACCTAAAGTAGCAAGCTCACAAGATTTCAGATCTAGACTTTCCCGTTCTCCTTTGGGCCCTAGGCAAGGACTTATGGCACCCACATGACACTAGTAAAAGTGAAAAAAGAAGGAAGTAAATTTTGCTCCTGGTTTTGAGTATATTTAACCCCTAATAATATACTTTACATGGTATACCTTACTTCATCGATGACAATTCTCATGCAAATGAAAAACAATTCATAACGACTTCCACATTATTATTGGCATAAAATTATCAAAGGAATATGTTTGGCACAAAAGTTTGGAATAAACTCCCATATGCACTCGGAAAAGCTCATCTTCCTATTGTAATCGTGACATGTTGCACGCAAGAATAATAGAACCCTTTTGTACGAATTGATCGAGTTGTGTCCCTCTACCAGGTACCTAATTATCCAACGATCATTTGCACTGTGCTTTCTATAATAAAGCAAAATGACCTCAATGTAGTATATCAAAAGCTAGATCATAATTGAGAGAATGGCATGCCTCGGATCGATGGAAATCCTTACCGTTTTAGTCTTATAATAGCTCATTAAGCAAAATTAAAGATAAGAAAGAGAAGGCGGCTTTCATGGGTGTGATGATGATGAAATGGGTACGTTGGGGCCTAGTTTTGATGGCAATTTCAGGAAAGGACAATCAATTTCAAGGGCTGTCACATAACTTCAGCAGGGAAACCCAAAACATGTTCTCCAAGAAACTGTGTCCCCATCTGGCAGCCATGCCAAAAAACTTCTCTCTTCCTTCCACCCACGTTTTTACTGGATAAATTCATCTCCTACCCACCAAGCAAACTCAAACCCCGCTATTCACTATGAATATGAGAGAGAGAGAGAGAGAGAGAGAGAGAGGTGTTAATGGAGCTCAAATAACATTCATCATATAATAAAAGACCCATGAAGAAGTCAATGCCCGAACCATACAACCCCTCCCGAGTCCTGATGTGTTGCTGCACAAGAAAGTGAAAAGAGACGGGAAACAGGGGCCCAAGAAGTACAGAAGCGAAGAGGTCCCAAAAAGAAAAACTCTCACGCATATATATGGTGCGTTCTTGACTTCTCTCGAAACAACCAATGACACTCCAGTGTAAATTTCGTCAAAACTCCAAAAACCCCACAAAAAAGAGAAAAAACCCCTCTTGAGTTGGCGTTAATTCGAACAAATGAGTTTCAGCAGTAGCAGTAAATTGGTGTTGAGAATGCATTCAAAGTCTCCCAACTAACCAAACACTCCCTCCACCTTTTCCTTTGCATTCAATTCCCACCAGCGTCCCAAAATCGAACTCACTCCCCCTTGAATTCTTCTGATCTCAATATTTAAAGTTATGGCACAGAGAGAGAGACAGAGACAGAGACAGAGACAGAGAGAGATGAAACAGTTGTTATTGTTGTGTTGTGGCAGAGCAGGGTGGTGATGAGAGTGATGATCCATATCATCAAGAGCCAGGACAATTGAGGGCAGCCTTTATTTGGTGCACAGTGGTGGAGATAAGATTGTTCACAGTGGTCACCGACTCAAGGTTCAGCTTCGCCGACGGCAGGCTGCTCACCAGTATCTGGAACGCCACAGTCATCAGCGAACCCCCTGAGCGGCCGGTCGACCCCTGCCTCGCCACCACAGCAGAGCTGGATGACGCCCCGTCCCCAGGGTCAGGCCCGCCATCAGGGGAGATCGTGAACCCTGACGGGAGCAGGGGGATGTAGGAGGGGTCCTCCCCGCTCATCGCGAGGTTGATTGCTGGCAGGTCGACTGGGCAGTACACAATGAGAGACCCCGATGAATCAATGCAGCTTTCTTGGAGTATCAGCATGTTGTTTTGACTCGTGTTATAGGCCTACAGTAACATTTAAACAAAATGCCCAGTTCACAGCTCGAATTCCAACTAATGATAATGTGAAAGAAGGGACCTAACGAGATGTAATATTAGAGAACTAAGAAACTAAATTATCCTGAAGAACTGTACCCTTAAAACAGATATGCAATTTCCAGGATGTGACCCATTTGCTATGTGTGCAACTTCCTGAACTGCATTGCCATTGGAGAGAACATCCCACTGAAATGAAATAATTTAAACAAAGAATAAATTGATAAATTACTAGAATTGGTTGATGCTGACAACATTGATTGATGGAACAGTAACCATTGAATACAGCCAGAAAATTGTTGGTACCTGAGCTCGAGTTCTTTCGTCTTTGAAGAAATTAAAGACGTTTTGTGGGGAAATCGGAAGCCAAATGGTAGTGGCTGCACTAAGAACAACACCGTTGGGTTGGCCTGGATCTGTGCTCTTATGAAGAGCCACCCGGACCCCAACCTCGCTCGAGCCGGAGAGTGTCGTCCAGTGCTGCTGCCTGCTAGAGGACGTGCTAATGCTGCCGCAGAAACTGTTCACCATCCTCTGCGCTAGTTTCATCATGCTTCTCTTTCCATCGGGCGACGGTATTACTGAAGAAAATGCATTAAGTAGATCCATTAAGGAGTAAAACAATTAACGACTCGCTAGGGGAATTCTGAGCGGAATTGTGAGGTTTACCTCCTCCAACGTCACGAGTTGAGCTACCTGTCACCATTAGACAGGCGATCCTCTCGCACATTCTCTCCAAAGTGGCGATCCATCGTTCAGCTCCAAATGCTAAGCCACTGTAAATGAGGTCTCTATAGAGCCGATGAATCGGGGCTTTGTCTTCTATTTCCACATGTTCCACCCAAGTGACCTACATGAGCATCAATTCAAATAGGGCCACACCCACCACTACATGTAACTTTCTCGGGGATTGAGGGGGCAAAGGAAGGAAGGTTGATTATGTGGGAATTCAATAACAACCTTGGAATACCCGTTAGGAAGGTCTTGTATCAAGCAACCAGAAGGGAGTTTCTGAGATCTACTTTGAGAAGCAAATTGGTCATATCTTGAAAGGTCGAAGGAAACATCCACTATCGCCCACAAGCCTTGCTCAATCTGTTGGCAGTATCGGAGGAAGTAGAACTCTCGAGTTGGTAAAAGCGGCGAAAGAACTTGCAATTCTCCATACATCTGCATTTTCTCCCGTGGATGAGAATTTAATTTGAAGCATGTCGCAAAATAAGAAATCATAAGCGAAAGAGGACTTGCAAAATGTGTTACCAGTTGCAAAGAACCATTTTGACTAGTTAACAGCCCTGGTGATATCACTTCGATTGTTTTTGCAGCTGAAACAATTGCAGGAAAGAGCTCCGCCCATTTGTTCTGCAAGGTTGTTCGACCAACTAGTCAAGGAAAAGAAGCCGCCTCAGTTCAGCGTACGACAATACAAGAGATATCGGATGAACTTACCAAGTCCATAAACATGTCTATCAATGCCAAACCATTCATTATTACAACACGTGATTCTCTCGATGCCTCAGTGCGGATATCTGGATTTTTGAGGTGACTACTGGCCCTAGGAAACATTCTCTCGTAACTTTCGAGATTGAGAGTGTCCCTCCCATCGGTAGCTGACTTCATCCATAAAGGCTCATCTGTCTGAGCAAGCCTAAGAAATTCATCCAAAGCATTAGCTGCTACATCTGCCATTAAAGACTTATCCATGTCCGAGAAAACAACTGCTTGAGCAGGCAAATGTGGCACAGAAGATGAACTGCCAGGAAGTAGATCAAGGTCAAGAGAAGGGCCTGTCAGTCCATGGGCACTGAGACTACTCATCGTCAAATCCAGAGAAGCAATATGAATTGGTTGAACAGGTGGGAGTTGCGAAATTGGCCTCCCAATGTACTTGGCCGCAATGCTAGAAACTCGATCGAGCTAGAAAGATTACAACATGGATAAAAAATGGAAAATTAAACAAATGAGAGCCCAAATGCATGAAGTCAAAATACAAAACTGCAGGAATATTGTGGAAATAAGTATTTAAGAGATTCATTTTTGGGCAAGTTCAATTCACCTCTTCTTTCAAGTGTGCATTCTCCATCCGCAGTTTTTGTTCATCGAAGTAAGAATCTTCGCCTGAAGGCGCGGTGCCACAACTTGGGCAAATGACGTTCCTCAAGGTCTCTCTTATCACGATGTTTTCGCATCGAATCCTATCGTTTTCTGCCCTCAATGCACAGTTATCAGCCCTTTCATGCTGGGCCTGATTTGGATAAAACAGAAGGGTTTAAGGTTGCAGTAAAGGCAAATCAAAACAACTTCTTATCATCTTCAAAACAATCCCAACCAACGAAAGGTAAAATAAATGAGTTAAGTGAAGAAACCTTCATCTGGGTTCTCCTATTTTGGAACCAAAATTTAATCTGTCTCGGAGCCAATCCCAATTCTCGGCTCAACTCCATCCGCTGCTTCTCATCTGGATGAGGACATTCCTTGAACATACTTGATTTTTTCGCCGCGACAGTAACAAAAAGAAGCATCGAAAATCTCAGAACCTCAGTATCATTCAAAAGCAAAAAAGAAAAAAAGAGGAAGCAAAACACAAAGACCAGCATCTGCAGAGCAACAAGCAGAAGCTGAAGTGTAACTTAAACGTGTACTAACAGCAAAATTCTCTTAAGCCCACAACTAGAAAAACAAAAGGGGCAACAAAAAAATCCACACAAGCAGACATAAAGCATTCAACTTTTTGAATGAGAAGCAAGAAACATGGGAAAAAAAAGGGTAGTGTGTTTTCGTGCAAACAAAAAAAATGTAAAAGGACCATAAAGAAAACTTACGCTTCAAGCCTCTGAATCTGGTGAGCAGTATGGCGGTGGTACCGCTTCTTCCTCCTCTGGGGGTCGGAACCGTCGTGGTCCCCGCCGGAACCGCCGCCGAAATCCATTCCTTCTCTCTTCCTTCGCCTCTCTTCGCCCTCAACACCGCAAGCACGTGCAGAAACCGTCGTCACGTGAAGCGCCACGGTCGCGGACAGTCCTCACGAACATCGTCACGCACGAAGCAGAGAGTTACGAGGACGAAGCAGAAGAACAACCTTACTGGCGACAAATACACAATCTTGGACGCCACCCAACACGCATGCCAGCAAGAGTGAGTCCTACATAGAGACCCCCCGAGTACAAATTTTTTTTTTGAGAGTGATCATCTCTCTCCGCCTGGTGAATATAAACGTACCCAGAATCGAAGATTCGGCCATGATTCTTGTTCCGGGGGAGGAGCGAGTTAAGGCCCAAATTTAGCCAAAATTTCCTCTGATTTTGTTTTTCCTCCAAAGGGAATAATGCGCAATTATGAAAGGAAAAAACAGCACCAAGACACAACACTCTCGCTCTCTCTCGCGCACAAACTCGAACGGGCTCCGCCCGCCCACGTAACTGACGATGGGTTTTAAAGCCAAAGTTCTTTCCTTTTCTCCCCGTCTCTCTCTCTCCCTTTCGACCCCAGAGAAGACGAAGCAAGCAGAGCGAGAGAGAGAGGTGGGATCAAGTTCTTGCACACGGGTGTCTCCAATTTCACTGTTCGTGCTCGACACTGTGGTAGGGGCGTGATTTATGAGATCTTAGAGACGTACGACAGCAGCAACAGATGACAATAATAATAACACAGAAACGTGCAAAAAGACGAGGCTTTTCGCTTCATTCGGAGATCAAGGCGTGGTTGTGCCGGGGAGTTGAATTCCGGGCTACCGGCATTATGAGACTCAACCCTCCCTCCTCTTTATTACAAGGAGACAGACGCTCTCCACCTCTCTCTCCAAAAAAAAAAAAAAAAGAAAAAGAAGAAGAAAAAATATTCGCGCCATACAAACTTAATACCGAACCGAATCGATCCGAATTATACGATAATTACTTAAAGTTTGCAGATTTATAGAGTCTGGGGATTTCCTTCTGCTGCTTTTGCGGGGTTGATGCTATTTTGGGGACGCAGGGGAAGCTGCTGAGGTGCCGAGATTACTCTCTTGATCTTCGTTTCTGGTTACAACTTAACTTGCAAGGTTTAGAGAGAGAACTTGACATGTAATCTTGGTCATGGTTTCCATTCTTAGTTCTTCTTACACACGCTGCAAAGAGCGTCGAAAAGTCAAACCCCCCGTACCATTTCAGTAGGGCGAGGAAAGGGAGGGGGCGAGAGTTTATCCGCTGCGGGTAGCTGTACGCAGCCCCGGAATGCACCGAACTAGCTAGGCATAAGCCGGGCAGTGTAGGCGCAATAACGTTGCTATATTCTAAAGTGCGTCCTTCTAATCCCATCGCCACCTTAGAAAACAGATAAGATGAAGGGTCTAGTTATCTCGGCATTTTGATTAGACGATGGGTGACATGATATCCACAGAATTCGTTTTTTGGGATTGGAATAGCAGGGTTCAATGCCGAAGTACGGAAATTTCTTGTCAAACAAATCGTGAGTGAGGAGTGAAACGAGTATATGCTCTTTGTATATTTATTTTATAGAGAAATCAACGATTTATAAAATGCTTTTTTAAAAATAATTATTTCTATTTCTTATAGAGCTCAATCAATAAAAAATATTTTTATCATCGATAACAATGTACATTGTACAAACACTTTCGTTGGGAATGAAAATAATATTGTTAATTTAATTTTTGGGAAGCAATATAAGTAATTGTGTTTTTGAAAAATATTTTATAAATTATTGATTTTTCGCGAAATGGACCCATGCAGTAACATTATTTTTTGGGTAATAGTTCATGTAGGTAGAAAAGGATGGAATGAGCTTCGGCCGCCTCGTTCACATTGAATTGGCACTCCAATTATAGGTGGATACTCCTATATTTGTTGCTGACCAAAGGGAAAAAAAATTTAATAATTACCCGGATAACCGGTGCTAACCGCAAGACTTTTGACCCATCAAACAATAAATTGTAGACGAAACTTGATAACTTCATTTGATTTCCTAGTTTGGTTTTTGAATTAATCTATAAATATGTCAAAAATTGATCATTCACTTTCTCATAAGAAAAAGCTTTTGATATTGCCTTTTCACCCACACAAAAGATTTCCTCATTTCGTCATAGCGATTAAAGCACGGCCGATATTAACCTTAAAAGTCCTTGATATTGCATGTGAAACATAATTAGAACAATGTCTTTGTGGATAAGTACCCAATTAGTCCAAACCTATTATGCGAATATTAATTTAGTCATACACTTTCAATTTTGTCAATGTAGTCCTAAACCTTTGTATGAAATTCCATTATAGTTCTGCCGACCAATTACCATCATAAATTGTTAACATAACGTCCGGTCATCGCCGACCGTCTTATATGGCACGTTAACACGTACAAGTTTACTTATGCTACATAAGCGATTTCCAAAGGCAATTGGCCGAAAAAGCTACATTGGAATTTCGTGCAAATATTTAGAACTATATTGGTAAAATCGTAAAGTTTATAACTGAATTAGCGTTCGTATAATAAATTTAAAACCGAATTGGTAATTTTTCCCACTTTTTAAGAATTGATAATACTTAAATTGAGATCACATGACACCCTCCATCTTGTTAAACTTAGTGACCCTCCTTCCCCTCTACATCGAGTTCTTTGTAGAACTGGACATCACGTACGCTTTGCAGTTTGCATGATCAATCATCTGATCTTGACTCATCTATTTTAATGTGCACGAATTAATAATGAAAAGTTCATTGATGTGTGTCATAATTTAACTTAATGAAAGTGCTACGTGCTCCCTCCATTGAAGAGAGTTCATCTATTCCATAGATCCTCGGTATTAGCTGTTAGCCCCACTTCTTCATGACTTTAACCGTTTAAGAAGCGGCTTAGATTAGCCTAATGCAAGTGCTTAACATTGGTCCAAACTCTATGCCCTAATTTTCTATTTAAGTACATCAATTCCATTAGTATAGTCTCTCTCTTTCTCATTTGTAATAACTAGGGTTTCTCTAACCTTCTTTGGACTGTGTCATTGCAAGGTTTTCCTCCTCCTTAATTGATCACAAGCTATTTTGAGCTTCTTTATGGCCATTCTATAGTGCCATTTAATCACACACCTCCGCCTTTTAAACCCTCCATGCTTTGCCCACACAAAGCATCTCTTACCTCTTCATAATTTTCGTTTCATCAATTGCCTTTCCCTGATTGATTCGCCCCATATATTCCTTCACTTACTCCAAAGTACCATCATTTAACTTTCTTGAATGATAATTTCCAATCATTGAACAAGTAATTAACAACATCCACCATATCGAAAGTATAGTCATCATCCTATAGACTACATCATTTAATTTTTATCAAAAGCTTTAAATGATTCTTCAATCTCCCAGAAAAACTATTGTTGCAATTATTTGCGGCACGCCTTATCTTGTATTTGGTAAAGTTTCTTTAATTATCTTCCTTTCTCGTGTGGTATCGAGCTCTTCACAGTACAATGATCTATAAATAAATTAATTAAGAAGGTTACAATATGACCCTTTTATGAAAAGCTTAAAAACATATGATAGAGAATATTATACTTCAATGGTAGATCTTAAATCTTATTAATTGCCACATCCTAAATGATGCTTGGAGTAAGTGGAGGAATATATGGCAAATTAAACAGTTTGCTTCTTCGTTATGAGCTTCCTATCCATACCACTGTGAACTTTTCTATACACCTCCAATGGAATGATCTTTAATTTTTATTTTTATCATTTTTCAATCATTACAACTCTTCAATTTGATTTTTATGTAATGACGAATACCTGAAACATTTCAAAAGGTACAAATGTTGAGTTATGTAATAATTACATAATTTTTTTTGTAACTCTTTAACTTGAAAAAAGTATATTAACTTTTGATAGGAAAGTCAATTAGTAACTTTTCGCTTCACAAAACAAACATAAATTGAACTTGGAAGACTACTAAGAGGGCACCCCCCCCCCCAAAAAAAAAGAAGGCTACTGGAGACATTTTAGGAAATTTTCGGCACCGGTGACGTAACCCGAAAATTAAGACCGGTCGATGAAGTTGGTATGTTAGGCAATAATAGATTGCAAGTGGAAATTTAAACAAGTGCATTATACACAATATTTAACATTAATCTGTCAAATTTATCAATGTTGTAAGTCAATTTTAGTATACGTAAAATGATTAGATATATTTGGACTACAATAAACAATCACGACCTCTTTATAATGCAACAATTAGAGTAATAAGTCACGCCCTAATAATATCAGAGCCATCTATGATCCGTCAAAAAAATCAATCCGGGGTCTAGTTAATCACAATCGTGTCTATCTTGTCTTGACTTATACATACAAAAGGTCATCATACGCAAAAATTCGAAAACTTTACTGTGAAGAGGTGAGATTTACATGGTCATCACCGCCTTCGCAATGACTAGATTTATGGGATTTTCAAGGAAAACCAGGTGAGATTTGGGCAGCAACGTTCAGCATTGCAGGTCATAGACTCGTAATGGCAGAGAAGACACTTGAGTTTTGCGGTATTTATTGATTAGTTAGCAACGGCACCAAAAATCTTACCCCTGATTAAATTTGTACACTCGTTGAACACGACAATGCATCCTCTCTCTCCCTCTCTCTCTCTCTCTCTCTCTACCGAATTTTGCTCCAAACCTCGCCCTTGCTGTCTCTCTGAACAAAGTCCTTGATAAGCTTTTGAATCTGCTGGACTCCTTTGTCATTGCAGTCTGGTCTCAAGGGATGTTTGGTTAAGGAATGATTGTGGTGGCTGATCAGATGCAACGCCTAGGAGTGTTGCTAGATCATTAACTCAAGATCTATCAGCATCTTGTTTCCTGTCGTTGAGGAAAAGAGATTATCAAAGGTTGAGTGTCGGTTTGTAATTGCTTTGGGAACTGCTTCATTAATGTCAGACGATCGGTCTCTATTCAGCCGGGGGGAACTTGGTCATGTCTATTTAAGATCAGCACCGGGTTGTAATCTGCATAATGTCGATGCCCCCATTAAATAAGCTATTATAGATGCTATCATGCTATTGCCATTTCAAGCATATGCATTTGCTTAATGGGACGGTCCATTATTCATTTTGGTCCAAAACAAGTTCCAAGTTCCAACGGATGAACCTTTTCTCCAACTATATTGATATGAACGAAAATATTTTTTCCGAAGCAGGGAATGGCAGTGAAGGAAATTGGTAATGGGAGTCACTAGTGATTAAAGCATTTTTGGGTTTATAAATTCGTGAGTATAATCCTGTAAACTGATTAAATGTTGGTCTTTTGCCTTTGCAGGTAGCTCTGGCCAAGAGATAAGAACAATTTACACGTAGTTGGGAAGATGAACGGATGAACTTAAATTCCCGAGCTGAAATTTTCGCATGTCTTGATTTTTAAGTTCGTCATTGTTGATTCTTTAGTCATGGGAAGATGGTATTTCACAGATAAGTCAATTGGCTTCCTGCCAGATGTCTCATAGTCAAAGCTACAAATTTATGATTTTGTTACAGCAACTAATATATTTGCTGTTATTTTGAACATTTTGATACTTCCCTATTAATAAGTATATATCAACAGTTATATCCATCTTCTGTGTCTTCTTGCATATAGTCATACATTCCATTTCCAATCACGTGTTCATCTATTGTGTCATAAAAACAATGTTAAAATAACATTGCATCTAGGATCTTTCATTGTTTTAATTATATTCAGAATTTTTTTTTAAGGAATATGAGTAGTCGAGCAAAAGTCAACAAACTTTCTTTGTGCAGACATAATAGGATGACAAGATGTGCAGCTAAATTACCTGCTATGAAGATGTATATTCGTCTCGATCACAGCCTATATGCAAAAAGAAAAATTTCTACTGATGGTTCCTGCTATAAAAGTTCGATATATTAATTCCATTTATTTATAAATAGATGAAAATTTTATTTCAATGACTACTTATGTAAAATTAAAATTCCTATCTCTCGGCCTTCTCCACGAAAGTGTCCTATCCAACCCATCAAACCCAACCATCTAGACTGAGGCCAATTAGGAGACCTGAGATATAGGCATTTACTGTGCATTTCCTCTTCTTCTCCACTCTCTGCTGGAAAACAGTTGGGAGGCATTTCATGCTGGTTTGGTTGGTGACTTCCAATTCAAGAAAATTCGGCAACCCATAAATGATTGGTAAAGGGTGTGATACCGACTGTTTAAGGGGCGTTCTTAAAGAGTTTGTTTAGCAATGGATACCTCCACAAAAAGATTGAAATAGCATTCAGACAACCATTTATTCCTCATAATCGCCTGATAGATACCCTTGTTAACCAAGCTCAACTTTTCTTGCAAAATGCCTGTAGATCTTAAACTCCTTGAATTCGGGCATGTCTCCGACCGCAAGACACGGAAGTTAGTGATTGTATCTTGCCTCACGTAATGACTTGAATTAACTCTCTCTAATAAGGCTCAACAATGGCGTGTCCCTATTCATACGATAGACTGGAATAGATACGTAGAGTACCTTACAACTCTAATAGCAAAAGAATCAATGAAAAGTTTAACTACCAAAGTTATCATTTTTCCAAATCAAGGGTTTTTCATCTCGAATGATAAGCAGGGTGAAATATCATTATAGGGAAATTATGGAGTGAAAGGTATCCAATTTTGGAACAGCGGCATTAGCAAAACAATTTTATTGGTTGGCTAGTTTGCAGAGATAGACTACCTACAGCAAGAATTGTCGCACAATGGATACCTTCAATTGATATTCAGTGTAATTTCTGTAGGGCTAGTATTGAAAACAGAACACATTTATTCTTCGAGTGTGAATGGACAAACAACATATGGCGTTGTATCCTAGCACAACATGGGATCAGGCGTTTTTTAGAAGAATGGAATGAAGAACTTCAATGGATGATTAGGCAACAAAAGGCAAAGACTTGGCAGCAAGACTCCCCAAGTTGTCCTTTCTAGCAACCATATATTGCATTTGGATGGAGCGCAACAGTAGACGATTTCAAAACAAGTCAACTGACTTTCATATTCTTTTGGTTAAGGTTCGTAAAATTGTCAGAGGTAGAGCTTCGCTCTACTAAAAAAATTAGACCTTCCCAGATAAATGTTGTATTAGCTACTATATGAAGACTTCCTACCTCCATCTTTTTGAATTATTAGCACTTTTTGTAATACTGGGAGATGCCCCTAAGCTGCCGTACTTCATCTAATTTATAATACTTACATTCACACCAAAAAAAAAAGGTACCCAATTCTTTCTGCTAGTTCGTGAATTATCTCTATCAATGGTTGAAGTATTTGTTGTAATTTGAGAATGCAGATTAATATGGCAATGTGAAGTAGACATACAAACTGCTGGGAGGAGAGGCTAGTGATGGACCGTCGGGTTTCCAAAAACAATTCACCTGACTGCTCTTAACACTGCGAAGTCATATCCCTCGCGGAAACAATTTCACATTTAGAAGTTTATTGGACCTATCTGAATTCACAACCATCTGTGATCTAACTTGTCCAAGTACAAAACCTTAAAATTACATCCCCAATGCAGTCTTTTAAATAAAATGGCCATAATCTCTCTCTCTCTCGCTCACTGGCTCGCCCGCCCGCCCATGTGGTCATCATTTTTAGTGCACATGATAATGTACAACTGTATAGGTCAGTGGTGCATGCAAGTGAACATTAGACTGTATTAGCACGAAATGAGAGTGCCATTTTGGTCTTCTTCTGATTATGAGATCTCCAGTGTTTTCCGACCTTTTCCAAATCGTGGCCATGAGCTAACATTCTGCCCCAACCCCTCCTTTAACAGATGCTATGCCCTTTTGTGAGCTCTTCTCAATCAAAGCCCCCAGGTGGATGAAGTAAACAATGGTAAAAATGATGCATTTTGAAGTAATATGGGGCTTCTGGTGCTCTTTATGTAGTTCAAAACATTTCAGACCAAAGCTTTATGTCATTAAAACACATAGGAGGAACATGTGACTGGATGCTTCAACAGAGCAAATATCTTCACATTCCAGACCTTTCTAACAGTTGAATGGATTTTCCGACATGCTAAAAAATCCAAGGGTGAGATCCTCTGCAACTCTGTACTTCCTCATCTGGTCTGTTGGAATCTACAGTAACAACAAAGGACTGCAAAAAAGAACAGCGACTGCACTTCTTGTAGTTTCTCATCCCAATTCCGATCTCTGGTCCATTATATATCATTTCTGCTAAAATTATCTGTGGAATAAGAGTTGTCTATACAAGCACCTCTAGGAAATCTCAGTAATTATTGATACCATTGCATACTTTGCTAACTTGAATGCTGTGACTGTGAAAGTGCCAGCAGACTCAGCACGACTAAGTCGTTTCTTCCAGTACTTCCATGCAACTTGGATGCGAGTTGCTGCAAGTACTCTCCAAGTATGGTTATACATACCTGCAACCAGGCGGTTTTGTCACAATCGCATAATGCAAACGTTTGTCGATGCTGTCCATGTAGGAGAAAATCACAAACTATGGGACCCAGTAATTGTTCCTGCCTTTAGGTTCAAAAAGAGAATGTACACAGGAAACAGAGAGAATTGGAAACAGTTAACTTAGTTGCTATTCTTTTGCAGGTAGTTCAGTGATATGCTTGATTTGCCTGTGTATATAGTAGTGCTAAATCATTTGTTAAAAAAGAGCAAGAACCTTTATGGCTCCTTGAACTTTTGGCCTGCGCAGAAATCTTGCAAATAGTCGGGCGACTTCTTCAAGGTCTTCTGCTCGTAGTGCAAAGGCTTCAACATCTGTCATGCATGTTACTGTCCTATTACTCAGCACCCGGTTTCCAGGTGGTCTTATCTACCATCCGTCTTCAATATCACAGATTTTGAAATGCTTTTAATGTCCAGTCATTCGATAGTTAAAGACAACTCAGAAAATTGCGATTTGTACCTTTGTTTATAGAAGAACTCTCAAGGTACCAAGCTAGAAGCTCTTCCCCGCAGATATTTCCTTCGCTTAAAAGCGTAACGCCGTCTTCTCCTCTGCTCTCAATTTTCCCACGGACAACAAAAGTCATATTTTCAACAAGAACACCAGGTTGCAGGATCTTGCTTCCTTTGATGTATGTTTTTTGCCTTAACTTCTTGCACATTGCATCTGTGACGTTATCCTCCATCACTGCCAAAATTTGAACCTGCAACATAATACAACAGCTATTAATATGTCTTGAGTTGAAAGTTAGTCCAGGCTTAACATGGTAGCCACAAATTTGATGTCTAGAATCCCGGGTGGCTTGAACTGTTTTATTTATGAAAGTATTTCAGAGATCTGGAGTTCTGCGGTTCTTTTTGCATAGATAGTAATTGTT
The DNA here is from genome assembly GCA_031216285.1 of Syzygium syzygioides. NCBI lineage: Eukaryota > Viridiplantae > Streptophyta > Magnoliopsida > Myrtales > Myrtaceae > Syzygium > Syzygium syzygioides. Next base: position 17,813,200 of record CM062249.1, read on the forward strand.
GGCTGCACCCGAAAGAGCAGACCCCAATCATGTCATACTTGAAAAATCCATTTTCCGAAAGATCAGAGCTTGTTTTCAGAAGTGGCAGTCTTTTTGGGGATGTAGAGATAAGCAATGAAATTCTAAAACATGTCCTTCTTCTGTAGTTTCCACATTGAGCTATCTCCACGACATGCATCTAGATGCCAATTAAAACTAAGACAAAAGCTTGGTATTTTTTTTTTTTTGGTAAAGACAAAACTCTAACAAACAAAAGCTTGGTATTGTTTACCAATAAAAACTAATAACCGACAAATGAGACCTTTAAATGTTTTTTTTAGCTATCCTCTAAGAACCTGATGACCTAAAACTAAAGACTAATCATTCACTTATTTTAGCAGCTGATCGAGCATATGGTACAAATATCAGTAGTTAGCTTCCAAGTAAAGACCAATGACGGAAGCATAGCCAAATGTTCAACCTAGGGGGAGCTTTCGGTTTCAAAAGGCTGCACATGCTTGAAGAGAGAGGAAGCTTATATTATAAAACATGGCTTTCATCTTCATCCACAACAGCAGTGAACTTCAATTATTTTTTTGGACCCAAAATTTGCTTAATCCAAGTAATTGCAGAAAAGAGAACTGATTTCTAAGGGTTTAACTTGCACTAAATTCAATGCCCATTTCAACTCAAATCTGAGGCTTACTCTTTTCACAACTTTGAAGAGAGGGCGTCTTATATCCCTCCGAAGATCTTCAGGAAAATTCTTGAGAATCATTTCTTCATTGACTCCTTTAGCGGCAGCCCAATGGTATCGCTCAGCTTGGCGTACTCTTCTGCATGATAGGCCATTTCCAGTCAATTGGAAAGGAGCCTCCATAGAGCACACATTGGGTATGACCTATATATCTAGATGCTTATCCACAATTAGAGGAAAATATCTGGGTGCTCAGAACTATATCACATAACACTAGCACATGACTGGCTCAAGCAACAGCACAAAATATGTCCAGAAACAGTTCCAGAATGCAAAATACAGAGAGATGCAGAAACCAATGATGATAAGCATTAGATTATAGAAAGGAAACAAAACGCGGGCAGAGGACAATGGTATGCTCGCGCAATCTCTTTGCCAAAGACTTGTAGGACCCACTGTGTCAAATTTATCCACCATCCACATGATGATCTACCTAGTTGAAGCTCGTGAGTTACTAGTTTTAACTAACCATCTTCCATTAGAGCTCATTTTACCGACCAATGCTGGTCTATCCCATATCTTCGGTCAAACCCCTGCATCAACCTTCATAGAGAATCAAATTTGCTGCTAAAATCCCAATCGGACTTAAACTTGGCTCAGAGTCCTCTAGCTAATTTCCAGAAGTGCCATTGACCCCCAGCTTCGGTCTTAGCTATACGTATGTTCACAAAATAAGGCAGAAAACTTCCATCTAGTCATGGCCATGGGCCGGTTTCGGTCTGGAACTGGCCCAGTCAAACTCAGGCCCGGCCCATTGACCGGGCCCGCAGTTTGGAACCGGCGGTTCCGGGCCCGATTCCAAAAAAAACAAAAAACCTGCAGCAGGGTCTGCCCTATTGGGGCCTGTTGCCAGGGCAACCTTTGTAGGCTGCCTTGGCAACGGGCAAAAGTAGAAAAAAAAAAAAAAGCCTTGCAGCAGGGCCTGCAGGCCCTGCTACGACCCGTTGCCAAGGCAACCTTTGCAGGCTGCCCTGGCAACGGGCAAAAGTAAAAAATAAAATTAAAAATTAAAAAAAATTAAAAAGATAACCGTTGCAATAGCTTTTTTTTTATCCCAAATTTTCTTCTCATTTTTTTCTTATAAATTCTCTAAAATTCTCTCATATTCTCTCAATACTCTCAAATTCTCTTATTTCAAATTTTTTCAATACTCTAAATTCTCTTAAATTCTCTCAATTTTCTCAATCCGTGCAATTCTCTTTTAATTCTCCTAATCAATCCGCTCAATTCTCTCAATCCACTCGAAAAATGGCAAATGAAAGTCGAGTGCCAACTAGCAAAGGTAAGAATATCATGACAGAATCCTATCATTTTTTTGATCCTCATGATTATGCAGATTTTGAAAATGATGAAATCAACATTTTTCCCAATGTGGAATGCGTCCCGACACAAGAAAGTCTTCATCCTCCTGCCGAAATATCTACAACAAAGGAGGCGGAGTGGGAACTTACATCTGCCATTTGAGATCACTTCACGAAAATGGAAAGATTTGATATTGGTGAAAAAAGGTATGATATAATTTGTCAATATTGTGGGAAAATATATAAATATACAGGTGAACGAGGATATGGAACATTCAGACGACATCTTAGGAGCAAACATCCAACCCAAGCGGGAATCGATATCAGGCAACAACAAATTTTCGAATACGTCAATCCTAACACTTCCCCTTTATTTCATTTTAATGAAAAAACTTATAAGGAAGAATTAGATAAATTTGTTTCCATTGAGCATTTATCATTTAATTTTGGAGAAAATTTTGGTTTTAATCAATTTGTACAAAAAGCATGTGTTCCACAAGCAAAACATGTTCCTAGAAATTCACTTAAACGAATAATTAAAGATCTTTACAAAAATGAAAAAAAGGATTTACAAAACTTTTTTATGCAATTTAATGGATGCGTGTATATAAGTAGTGATATTTGAAGTAATCATTGGCAAATGCATTCTTACATGGGCATAACATATCATTGGATAGATGACGATTGAAGTATTCAAAAAAGAGTTATTGCATTTAGAGTTTTTGATGGTAAGCATATGGCAAATAATATTTATAGAATGATTAGGCAAATTTTAGAAGAATATTATTTGCTTAACAAAATTTTTTCAATTGATTTTGATAATGCTGCGGCAAATACTACTTTAATTGCTGTTTTGGAAAATATTTGTAAACCCGCTTTTGGTGAAAAAAATTTTCACGTTAGATGTGCTTGTCATGTTTTAAATTTATGTGTACAAGATAGTTTGAAAACTCTTGATATTTTTCTTGAACCAATAAAAACGATGATTCAATTTTTATGGAAACATCCCAAAAAATGAAAGAATGGGGTAAATTTTGTAGAGAAAAGGCCAAAAGGCCAAAAAAATTTCCAAGAGATATTTCAACTCGTTGGAATTCTACTTTCCACTTGCTTAGTGAATCTTATGAATATAAAGATTTATTATGTGCATTCATTTCTAATAATAGACCTCAGATTAATTTATACCCACAAGAGTGGGGTATTTGCAAAAAAAATTTAGATATTTTAAAGATTTTTAATGATGTAACTTACACTTTATCCGGTGTTTATTATCCTGCTACGCATTTATTTTTAGTAAAGTGTATTAATATTGTCGGAATTTTTGACGAATATGAAAATGATATTGAATTACAACATACTATAGTAACAATGAAAATGAAGTGGCTACATTATTATAACGAAATTCCCATTATTTATTTAGTTGCTTGTGTTTTTTATCTGCGTTACAAATTAGATAGTTTAAGTGATTATTTGCATACATATTATCAATGTTTACATTATGATATGGTAAATATTACAACCATACTAAGTGAGGTTAAAAATGTAGTAATAGAATTATATAATGAATTTTATACTGAATATAATTTAGGTGATATTGGATCTTCTCAATCTACTGAAACACAAAATGAGAGTACAGCTAAAATTAGTAGATGGTACCAACTTTTATTAAATAGACAAAAAAAATAAAAGGGAGTAATAGGAAATATTTCTAAATTAGAGATTTATCTAACCATTTTCTTTGAGTCTACTGAATCCGAAGATAGTACATATTTTTTAATTTTGGATTGGTGGAAGAGGCATGCAAGCCAATACCCAATCCTTTCTCTTATTGCAAAACAAATTTTTGCAACCCCTTGTTCCACAGTTACAGTCGAACAAGCATTCAGTGCCGGAGGTAATATTTTGGACGAACATCGTTCAAGATTAGCTCCAGAATCAGTGGAGATGCAAGCTTGTATCGATGATTGGACGAAGGCTCAATACCGACAACAAGAGATAGATCGGAATAATGAATTCAAATTCTTTAACGACGGAGATACCACCGGTAACGGTACCGCTACCAGAACCGAAATGGGTAGCGACGACTGAGGATAAAAGAACTGTTGGAGTTGGCAAATATTTCGGGGACCCTTGTTTCTCATATCGGGCACGCCCACATAAGATTAGGGAAACCGAAGTATAATCCGACAACATGTGACCCATGCGCACGGAATGCAGTAGTTCGGATAGGCTTAGGTTTTTTGGTCATTTTAGGGCATATATATTGTACTTCTTTTTTTTTACAGATCATTGTAACGAATTGTAAGGCTCTTAATGATAATTTATTAAGTTCAAGCCCCCTCATTCTCTCTTTTTGTCCCCAAATTTGATTACAATTTACATTTTGATTACAATTTATATTGAATAATTCATTAATTCATAATTTCATTATTTTTTTTATTTCATAAATCTTCTTAAAATTTTTAAATTATGAACCGGAATCGGCAGGAACCGGCCTGGAACCGACCCGAAACTACCCAAGAACCAGAACAGGACCGGAACCAGCCCGGAACCATCCGGTTCATACATGGCCAGGAACTGGAACCGCCTGTTCCTGAACTGTGGCCATGTCTACTTCCATCTAAACTCACTAAATGAAGAAAAAGCTTCTCAGCTTCCAACCAAAGAATCATACAATCTTGTCATTAATATGAGGAAGCGCAAAAACACTGATAGTATGCATGAGCAGACAAATAGAGATGACAATTGAAATCCAAGATCATATCAAACACTATGCACAAATTCCAATGACCCCATAGTCTAGCGATCTCATGGAAGAAAGGCCTTTTTTCTTCTACAATTTTCAATTCACGTATCATGATGCTTTCATCTCATCATTCAGTATAATTTGGACAGAACCCTTCTGTCAACCCCACTGTGCAATACATGACTACCAAGTTCAAGCAGCTAAAATGACAACAAGATACTCAATAATGCAATTGATATGTCTCTGCTCAGGAGAAGTACACGAGAAAGGTAGGAAGAAATGCTGTATTTACCTTCTTAGCTGTTTAGGTAAGCATCTGTGACTCATCCATTGCTCAACATCACGACGCCTTAATGACGTTTCCAACCTCCTGGGAGGATTGGGAAAATATAAAAAGTCAGCCGACATTTTACATCCAAGATGTCCAACAACGAAAAGGTGCACCAATGGTTACTAGGAACATTCTTAATCATTATTGGCCAAAAGAATAGACACAAATTGGGTGCAGAGCTACATAGAAAGGTCAGCATGCAGATCACTATTAAGATTCATCAATCTCCTTGGGGATGCTTTCTGATATGGTGTTTTGGTTTGTTATTCCAAGAGATGTTGAGACATTTTTGAAGGACCAAACATAGCCTAGGATGGAACTTTATTTTTCCCAAGTAATAGTACCAGTTACAATAGCGACATGCTCACGAAACACCACAAGTGTATTTAGACGAACTCCATTTCCATATGGTAGTTAACCGTTCTTGAACCCAACCCAGCTTAAAAACATAACTTAGATCTGCTCATAAACTCTTGAAGCTAACCTATACGAGCATTCCGTGCTGTCATAATGCCTAAATCAATAGTGCCACATCTGCTCAATGTTTCTTAAGATTAACAGATTACCAGAAGACCAATAACTCATTCATGCATGCCAATAAACTAAGAAACCATGATGAATACAGATCCACCCAATACAATATTCAAATGACCAAAGCATGAAATCTGAAAGCCAATACTAAAAGACTCGCACAAAAAATCTACAAAAGAGTATTCATCATCTCGAATGATAGCATTGTGGATCTGTTTGTCTTGGAAACCAAAAAACCAGCACACATACACTTCAACATAAAAATTTTGGAAGGTCTTCATAGTATCAATCAGATAAATTCAAATATTCTGGACAAGCACAATGGTAAATATTAAGGAATGGATCTATCGATACAAAAAGTTTTTCAAGGTGAGAGGTCACACCTTCTTCCAAGAGCCTGAAGGAAGCTCTGCATATTTCCAATGAGAAGAGCAAATAGCAAGAGGCCCAAGCTGATAATGCCCATGGTAAACAGGACTTCCGGTACATAGTAGCTTGGAGTTTGATTTCGAGCTAGAGTACTTATTTGCTTCAAAATTTGATATAGAAAATCAATACAATGCGAAAGAAATGTTTACAGATTGTATCTTCACATTAAGGAATATCAAATGCATGACGTTATAACAACATGAGAATGTTTCTCTGCAGGCCATATTGGTAAATGCAACCACAGAAATAGAGTTAAAAAAACAATTAACAAGTTTAGGCAGAATTTAGAGGATATGGAATCAAAATGGGAAGGCAGATATTTCTTACACACAATATTCAAAAGCAATAGTTATTCAGGTTCGTACTTATTATTCAGGCTGGCAAAATGTTGCCACGACCATGCAATTCTAAGAGGAAAAGGATAAAGAGCAAATAATAAAGAAATGCCTCTTCCTTGAAATGCATTGCTAGGCTATTGTATGGTAAATTATTTGGTCCAATGAGAAATAATCTGAAGCTATAAGAATTTACATAAGTACCTGGAGTCCCCAGAACAACGAAAACATGTATCTCGTGACCAGGCTCTCTCTTTGGGTAAGAGGAACACTGCTTTTATAAATTCCATAATTAAAATCACCTTCGGGGTTGAAACAATCAATAGCTTTCGGATTTGTTTTCCACAGTTTCCATTTTGTTTCTGCTTTTTCAAATTGCTTAATCATGTCTCCGCGTCCACAATCAATAAATATACAGAGTTCTGCACGTTTGCATGCTTCCCAAAGACATTGATTAACCCTCTGGCAGAATGGAGAGAGAAAGAGAGATATTAGACGAAGAAAAGATTGCTTTTCTGGAAAAATTTCACATTTAGTCACTAAGTTCTGGAGCTACTCCAATCTCCGCCAGCATTTAAACAGAAGATTGAAATGAAGAACCCATTCTTATGTGTTTAGTTCAAAATCCCAGAAAAGCAAGAAAGATGTATAGTATAAGGACCGTAGGTCGCATAAAAGAAGTACATCTACTAAACCAAGACCAGTCAATTCTTATACTTCAGGGTACTTAATATTGTGATTTACAAATACATAAAGTGACATGAAATTAGACATTGTGGTGATATAATCCTTTGCAGTCCACAACCATGGATGTCAACCATCTTCCTATGACATCCTTGTGTTAATAAATTTGATCAAACTTGACTACAAACTTAGCACATCAGTAAGGCCTAGCTTGTATGGTCATAACTTTGCTTTGAATTGGCATACTATGCTTCCCAAGTACAGTACACGATTCGTGATACCAATGAGGGGATCTATACTGAGAGTCGGGGAAAATCAGGTCAGCTTACAGCAGGTATGCTATTCCACATGGGCGAACCTCTTGTTCAAACCCTTCAGGAACTGCCCTTTAGCTGCAAAACTATCCGGAGACTTAGCTCAGAGCATAGAGACGCTTAGAGTGATCAGGATGATGTTATGCCTAACTGGCCGAGCTGCCTTTCTTAGAGGATCATGCCAGGCTTTGAAGAAAATGATTTTTAGAGAGGCATGGAAAGTGAGAGAATTGAGATTTCACAACTTTCCCTCTTATTCAAACCAAAGGATTACATGGCCTTATATAGACGTTTGGGGATACATGCTGGACGAAGGTCCAGGTAAGACAAAACACACTTAGTACATTATTGGACTTCTGTCCACATAAAACAAAACTCACCTAACTAAGTACATTATTTGGCACACTTACTCATAGAACACTTAAAACCTATTCATAGGTGGAACAGGACCCGGCTATGATATGCTAGAACAATGCCGGTTAAGTGGAATAATACAAGTTTATCTCCATCCAAAGTTATAGTCATAATCCGAGCTATCTGAACTATTTGCATGTTTGTATTCTACTATCTGTCTCTGTGTCAGAATGTGTTCGAAATTATCTTCAGTAATAACTGGCGCTGGATTCGAGGAAGAGGATGTATGTGTCGAAAGGTCTGAAAAAACAGTATTTTGAGTGTTTTATGGTAACAAGAGTTCATTCCACATTCTGATGCCAAGGCTTGATTGTGGATTTGGTTTAGGTAAGACTAGCTGAGGCAAAACTGGCTGGGGCCAATTTCCTAGTTGTATGTAGTGAGAGGAAGAGCTGGCGTTAAGTCCAACGGATATGGACAATGGTCCATAGTCATAGGGGTCTTGAGAGAGTGGTCCACCCCATGGATCCTGAAATGACTGCACTGGATCTTGAGATGACTGTACTGGATCTCTTATATCTGACATTTCGTGATCTTGTGATAATTCGAGTTGTGCCTGTGCCTGTTTGTGCTCGTATTCTCTGAGTGCTTGTCTTGTTGTAGAGGAAGATCCTTTGTGATCTCATGAGACGGGTGTGAAGTAATCCCATACTTCTTCTGGAATAATGTGATTTTCTTGGCATAGGATTCTTCGGAGTTCCCTGTAATTATATTCAACAAAACCAATGCGACCGGAGAATGATTTATAGACACGTGCAACCTGGAGTTGTGACTGAGGCTTGTAGGTAGTAGTACCTACTGCGGCGGGAGTATTAGAAATGGTACCGTTATTATGCACAAAAGTCCAAGAACGGTGAAAGAGTACAATAGTGCGTGTTTCTGGATTATCTCGGACTTTTTTCACTTCTTCTAGAAAAAGTCGTTTCCAATAAACAGGAGAGTAAAACCATTTGAGCACAGTTAAAAGGTTTTTCTTGTGTTCATTTAGTTGAACGTAATCAATCAGAAGCAAGTTGGTCAATTGGAGAATAAATTTTCTGGTGGGAAACTCAATAGCTTTTATGTACTTGTTGGTTAGATACCATAATAGCCATTTAAGTTTGTCAGGAAAATCATTTTTTCTCCAAAGTAATAGATGGATGAAATGGTACCTCGAGTGTAATCCAAAAGAGTCAAGAATAGATCCTCCATGGTGGCGAAAAAGGTCTATGTGGCATTGCCACATGAGATTGTCAAGATTTTCAATAAGCTTATCCTTTTGAATTTGCTCAATTATTTCTTGAGAATATTCTAGACTTGATCAATCTCAAAACCGTTCAATCTTGTACTTGTCTGCCCGGAACGGGAAGGAATGTATGAGAATATACATGTTGATTTCTGCCGATGCTTTTGGTCTGGAGAGAAAATCTGCAAGCACATTTTTCTTTCCTGCAATGTGTTTGGTTTCGAAAGAGTATTTCCAAAACCATTCAGCCCATCTAAGTAGCTGAGGATGAGGGATCTGCTTCTACTTGAATTTGGTCATTTGGGGAAAAGAAGCCATATCTAGTTCCACTAGAAAATGACGGCCAATAAGATGGAATTCAAACTTTTTTATTCCATCCTTTACTGCCAAAATTTCCTTAAAGGTAGAATGATAATGCATTTCTGCCTGAGAAATCTTGCCACTTTTGTAAGCGCAAAAATGTCGCTTACCATGAAGTTCTTTGAACAATATGGCTGCCCAATATTCATCACTGGCATCAATGTGCAAGATTCTCTTGCTTGTGGATGGGATTTGCAGAGGGGGAAGATCTTGCATAATTTCTTTGAAATCCGCAACTACTTTGGTTTGTGCCTTTTCCCATAGCACTAGATACTTTTTTAACATCAGTTGCAAAGGAATTAACGACCTTACAATATTTGAAATAAAATATCTAAGATAATTGATTATCTCGAGAAATTGTTGAACTTGCTAGATTGTAAAATTTTTTTCAGGAAATTTTAGCAATTCCCTAGCAATGTGCGGTCCTAGATAATATGTACTTTTGTTAAGGTGCATGCCAAAAAATTCAACTTCTGTTTGGGTCATCTTTTTCTGAGAAAGCATAATGCCATATTTCTTCATAATTTCTGCAAACTGCTCAACAAGTCGACAGTGAGATTCTTCGTCTGGGCTGTAGAGCAATATGTTGTTAATATAGATAGCTACACTGGATAAGATTTGTTGGAATATGCGACACATAGCCTTTTGGAATAAGGAAGGAGTAACCTTGAGACCAAATGGAAGAACTCGCCATTGAAAGTGTTGGTTGGAGATACAGAATCCCATCTTTGGTCTGTCATCAGGATGAATGTCCAATTGCCAAAATCCGACTTTAAGATCAAACTTTGAATAAATATGGGCTTTAGTGATTTCCGCAAAAAGGGAATTTTGAGAAGGCAAAGGGAATTTGTCATCTTGGAAGAAAAGATTTGAGAGGTTGGTAGTTGATCGCCAAATGCTCTAGATTCATTCCCAAATAGCTTGCTTTTGTAGGATTTATATCCTCATTTTTCTTGAAGGGGAGTCGAACATAGAATTCTGGGTTTTTCCACAAAGGATGAGAACATTTTTTGAAGAACTCAAAATAATTTTCTGAGCATGATTCCAACAGTTTCTGCATGATTAGATCTAATAGACTCATTTGAATAGAAAAGAGTCTTTGGATATTGACGAATTCAAAGAATTGGCCTTTTCCAGGAACGATTCTCAAGTCTGGAAGTTGGGTTATAATATCCCACCCAATAATCAAGTCTTTATTAGGAAGACTAGATCCAAGAATTTTAGTGGTAATGGAGCACTGAGGGAAAAACTAAATGGACACAAGTGTGGTGCGAACATTTGTAGAAAAAGTATCTCCTGAAGCAGAGTTGAAATACCGAACACACGAGTCCAGTATTCTTTAGGGAGAACTTTAGTGTCTAGGATTGAAGCACTAGCACTAGTATCTATGAGGGTAATGACTGAAATTGATTTGGCAAACTTTGAGAGATAAATTTTTACTGGGAAGTGGCGATGATGAAGTTGACTAAAATGTATACTGTGGTCCAGATTTTCTAGTTGTGATGATAGATGAAAAGTTCTTCAGGTTCTGAATCAGAGACTGTTTCACTAGGGGTGAGATAATAAGGAATGATGCAAAGTGTTTGGTCAGTGGGATTTTCATCGACAGAGAACAGGGATTCGATATCATCATTGTCAAGAGAGATTCCTGTCTCGAGTTCGATATTATGAATAAGATGATTCTGATCTTTTTTTGCCTGGGGGCAATTTTTAGCAAAGTGGCCCTTTTTGTTGCAAATGAAGTAACGATTTGGTTTCTTGCGTCCAGTGAAGTTTCTTCGTTTTCGCAGGAATCGCCATTTCTTCCTTCTTCTGAAGTGCTTGGATCTTTTCACTCGATACTTTTTGAAGTGCTTGTTTTTCTTTGATTCTCCGCAGAATCCGTCATAATCTTTCTTTGAACATTTGATCTTCAAATATTATTTGGAGCAAGCACCATCGAGTTCACGATTGTCTCTGATGTAGTTTTTCATCATCTGTCTTCGAAGGCAAAGTTCATCAAGACAAAGATGAATTTCTTGTTGCAGTTCTCTAAAGGGAATATCAACAATTCTTCTTTGCTTATTGAGAAAAGATCTCTCAACCTGTTGGGAGAGTTCTTTAGGAATGGAGGCTAAGAAGACTTGTTTCAGATTTTGATAAGCTCTTAGGTCATAAAAGAGTTTAAGCATTTCTCTGTAATGGCGATCTAGGTGCCTTTTTTGAAGAGAACAACATTTTCTTTCAAAATATTCTCTTCTTTTGAGCTCAAGAAGATCAGCAGGTTTTCCTATGAAATATAGGTAAATGATTCCAATGGCTTGGGAAAAGTCTTGCAGAAAAAGAAAAGTCATCTTATCTATTTTAAAAGTTAATTGCCACCAGTGTTTAAGGCTTCTAGTAAATCTTGTAGCAAATTTTAGAAGAACATCATATTTGCCTTCAACAGTAAAAGCTCTGGTGTTCAACCAAGCATGGAATTCATCCAATCTTTCTGGCCATTTGATATAAGGAGTGTCATCAAGAGTGAAAAACTGTTTGAATGGGGAAATAGAAATATGAGATGGGTTATTGATTTGGATAACCTCCGGTTCAAATGGATTTGATTCCATTTCTTGTTCTGGTGGATCAGCCATGAAAATCGAAGAAGTAGTTGATGGTACTTGGAAAGATTCAATGGAAGAAATTGGGAAAGTAGACGAAGAGAAATAGGATATGGAGTCAGATTCTGAATCTGAGTTTAGCAAATTTGATATATTTGCTACTTGAGAAGTGCACTCTAGTAGATGCTGGTCTGAATTAGCTTTTGGATTTTGTTGTTGATCTTTGCTTAAATCCCTCAAAAAGGATTCCAAGGAGTTTGAGATCATCATCTGCTGGTTAGAACTCTTTTCAGGTTCTCCAGAGGACTCAGCAACAGGTTTTTCTTTTATTCTTTCCTTTCGGAGCTTCTCCATTTCCCGAATGCGATTGCGCATTTCTGTCATATCACTTCTGTCTCGTTGAGTAGAAGTTTCGGCTGCAAGAGCAGCTGCAACAAAAACTGGAGAGCTTTGCGGTGGTGGAAGAGAGTATCCGATTTTCGGAATAGAGAAAAAATCAGTAGACTTAAATTTTCCTTCTTCAAGGAGACTGATTTGCCTTTTGAGTTTCTCTATTTCATTTTTCGGACTTTCAAGATAATGGTAGCCAAGATGCTGGCCTAATTCCAGAGCATGAAGTCTTTTCTAGAAATCCATAAGCATCTTTTTTATGGACTCGTCGTACCTTCGGATGTCTTGTTGCACATCAATAATTTTAGAGTCAAGTGTCTTAAAAGCTTGATTTTGTGCTAAGAGAGTTTTCGACTGCCAATTTAGAATAGCCTCAGTAGCAGGCGTTCTTTTTGGCTTTCCACGTTCATCAACATCAGTGAGAGAAGGAATTTTTGGAGCATGAAGGTATCATCGTTATGGATCGGTAAATTCTTCAATAGCAGGAAAAGAAAGCTAAGAATTTTCAACAGGATTTAAAGGAGGGAAATCAGCTTCATTAAACATGGATATAGATGGAAGTTGCCCGGTAGTTAGATTTTCAGGAAAGACCGGAATTTTAAGTGGATAAGAACTTTTCTTTACCCACTTATAGATGGATTTGTAGAAAAGGGAAACGACAGATTTTTTATATGGGGGTGAGACCAGAGGTGATGGTAGAGATAATGGAAATGATGGGGATGATGAGGTTGATGAAGGTGATGGTGGTCCGTATGATACCATAAACTAGTATCCACTATTTTCTTCAAGAGTATCAATGATAGGGTCTCCATCCAAATATCTTTGGTAGAAGCTGTCCTTGGCCTTCCTAGCTTTTCGCTTAGGCCCGGTAGCTGAATCTACTTTATTTGGGGAGTTTGTGCATGAAGAACACTGGCAAAAAAGATCCCAGAAGCAATGACCATAAGGATCTTTGTAGTGATGGACAGGATGCCCGTCACTTTTGAAGTATTAGACTAGCTTTTTTGGGTCCGATTCCTCAGGAACTAGATTAGGAACACACGGTTCTATCATAAAGATAGTAGGAAAGATGGAATGAGTTTCTTCCTTCTCTTTGCGGAATTTGATGATTACAGTACCATCTCTTTGTCTGACAAATTCAGAGTCTGAGGACTGGAGAGGTTGGCTAATTTGGTGGAGCTTTCCATAATTTGTTATCTAAGATTCAGGAAGAAGCTTGGCTAACTTTTTTTTTGGGATCTACCGAGAAACATGAATGTAAGAGGCCTAATCATTTTATATGGAGATGAACAATGCATCTTCATTTCCATGTTGGAAATTCAAATCTAGAGCATGATTTTGGACTCTATACGTCATTTGGTAATGAAAAGTTGCAGTAATAGAATCGGCAGTTTGAGGAGCTCCAGTAAGCTGAAGTTGTACTTTCAAGAAAGAAAGTAGCTGGGGATCGGAAATAGCAATATTAAAATTTGGATAAAGGATTATAAAGACTCTGTTCCTAATCCAGGGTGATGTGAGATTCTAGAGGCTTCAGCTTCAGCATTATGTGGATCTAACTCACTAGTATCATGTCACATATCACTCCAATACCATAGGGATGATTACTCTAAAAGGGCTAGTAAAGTCAAGAAATTTGACAATGACATGACTAGACAATTCAATCCGTAGGCAGGGCTTAGCTTAGTTGTTAAGTGCAAACTATCTCAACTTGAAATAGGTCCTAAACGAGTTCAATCCCAATGAGCATCTTACAGAAAGGATATACTCCCACAATCAAACAAAAAGGCAATAGAAATTAGCATTACCAGCTAAACAGAGAGGCAAAGGTTCAACACGCTATCCTTACACTTCCGGGGTTCTAGCATATAAGAACAAATCAAGCAGATAAAAACAAATGATGCTACCCACCTGTACCCAAGAAGGTATCAGCATGATCCAATGAAATGGCCAACCGACATGAACATGAGAAGATTAATGGCGAAATTTGCCCACGCCGACTAAAAAATGAAGCCTGTGAGGGACTGACCCGCAAGTAAGGGCAAAACTTGATATAATCTGGGAATGTACTGAACAAAAACACCTGTGCGTAAAAGATTCTCTACATAATATTGCTAACGAACCCTTGAATGTTGGTACAACTAGCAACATCAATATCTGCAACCAGTTGAGCAAGTAATTGATGATCAAAAGAGAGAAGCCATATGAACACATGAATTTGGTAGCTATAATAATCCACTTAGTGGAATATGTCTTTGACACCTCTAGATGTGGCTGGGTCAATCATGTCACTATGTGTTAAATAGATTCAGAATGTTAACACATATTGCAAGCCAGACCCAGAGAAAGATGTTGAGTGGAGGCTTGGGGGAGAGCTCCTTAGAGTCTTGAAAGGGACGATAAACCTGCAATTACTCTGCAATAAGTAGAAGCAACAACATCTAGATTTTCTAAAGGCAATTGAGACTGCAATGATTAGCCAGTAAAATTGTAATTGCAATGCCACTTGACTTGGCAGCACACTTAATCTAATGCAAATTCGTTTCACACTGCTAAACCGCAGAACCTGCTTCTACATTATTCATATGGGTCGAAGCATGTTAAAAATCAATATAATGCAGAAACAAATCAAGGGTGATGCATCAGCGAAATAAGGACTTACTTGTGGAAATGGAAATGCAACAAAAAGATCTATAAAGAAGTATCCTCGCAGATAATGGAGAGCGATTCTTTTTGGTTGGTCAACTAAATCTCCAGCACCAACCACTCCAGTCTCAAGAGCTGCGTAAGCCAACCTAAACTGTAAAATTTGACAAAGAAAGCAATCATCAAGGACTGTAAGGCAGCAGTAAAAACTCCTAACATGACAACACTACATCTTTCTTTTGTTTTTTCCTGAAGAAGCAAGGCATAATGGAAGTTAATCATCAAGTGAAATACCAACCTAACACATTAATGCTAATAACATAAATAAAGGGTTGGCTATAGGACCTAAAATTTGGATTGTTTAGTAGATTGACCAACAATGAGAGAGATTCGAGAACTTTCTATCTCATAAAAGTCTGTTCTGAAGCTCTTCCAATTTTTTGAGTGAAAGATAAGCAAGTCTTTCCAAAAAAACTTGATGAGTGCTGTTAGGGCTAGTGCTATCACCTAGAGGAGGGTGAAAAAGTGTTTTTACTAAATTGAATAATTTAAACGTGCGGAATGAATATAGTCAAGATCAACAACTTGTATGGTCGATATTAGATGGATGTATATCATAAACTTGTATGTAAAATGTCGTCAGATGACTAAGATGATGTTCTGACGAACTTGTTTATCAAGTATGTATGCAGAATAATTTCAGCAATAATAAATAAAAGTTTAAGGATAGAGAATACTACATACAGATCTTTATAGTGGTTCAGCTTTATCGAGCCTACGTCCACTCTCCACGCTAGCAGCCTGTTAGCTGTGTTTCACTATTGAATCACCAGAAGATTACAAAAGCAGTGTTTTTCAAATGATAGACTACAGTATCACGTACACTTCTCACTCAAGTAATTTCTTTCTAAAGTCACAACGTAGAATACAGCAATCACAAGTGTATAAAATTGAAACTCTATTCAAACTTTGGAATTCTCAATTCTGGTTATACTTCTTGTATGATGTTTGCACTCAATTTTATACTCCTCTATTTTCAATCTATCAGTTGGAAAATCTTCAAAGGAATGATCTCAAAATCAAACCGTTGAAGAAACTTCCCAAAAGAAAATGCATAGCTGTTAGAAGAAGACCTATTATCTCTAGGTGATTTGATCACCCATACAATCAAATCAAAATTTTCATAAGTGTAGTTTTTCGTGTTTAAGGAACAATCTTCTGATTGCCAATTAGAATATCTTGAAATATCAATTTGATCATCCTATATAAACTTGCCAAAAATAACACTTATTGAATCTGACGAGTAATTTTGAGTCTGATTACAAAGTCCTTTCATCGACTAAGTCCGATGACTCAGTATTTACCTGCATCAAATAACTTTAGTGTAATTCTGATCAGGAATAGATTATTTTGTCATTCCTTAAAACTCATTAGGGATTTTTCTCAACATTCTCTCCCTTTTTTATGATGACAAAACTATCTATATGCGATATAAACAAAATAGTTCATTCAGATGATGTAACTTTTGAAGCATATAAAACATTGTTAAGCTCTGAAATCAAATTATATCAATTCATATTCTGCCGCTCCTATACTTGCATGCACATCCATCCTTTATAATACTTCTCTCCTCCTTTTTGACATCAACAGAAAGGATAAATAGCATAATCAATAAAAATACAATAAGAGTTCAATATAAAAGTCGAACAACCATTGTCGAATCATAAGTCAATATTTAAAGTTCACACCAAGTCAATACATAACAAAAACCAATATTGAAAGTAGAAACAAATAGCCCAGAAATTAAAAGTTGGGAAGATATGTGATCAATTTGGTTGATTTGCTGAAGGGGCTGAGGGTCCCGAGGGTTAAGATGAAGAAGTTCCAAAAGGTGCAGATATAAAAGGCACTTGGACAAGACCGAAGCTAGAGAGTTGATTTAATTGTTGCTCAATATGTGATGAGAGCTGATGAATATGTCCTTCAAGATTTGCAATATGAATTGCTGCAATTTGTACATCAATTCTTACTTGAATTTTCAGATTGTTGATTCTTGCTTCCATCAAGTCCTTGATCTCCTGAATTCCTTCTTTAAGTTCATTGCGAAGTTCCCTGACTTCATTCTAGACTACAGCTTGTCTCCACCTTAGATCGGTAATAGCTGCATGATCTGACATAGATGAGGAGATATGGTATCCAAAAGGAGTGTGAGTGGTTTGAATGTCAATAGATTCTGCTTCCTTCCCTTTGCCTCTCTATTGAGCTTCAGATGCAATATTTTCACGATCATCTCCTTCAAGAGGAAAATCTCCGAAAGTTGCTTCTGAAGGAGCTGCCTTTTGTGCATTCTGATTTTGTTCCTCCTATATTGCAGCCAGATCAAAGTCATTATCCTCAACATCTTGAGCATTATCTTGCTCATATTCCTCCTGCATTTTAGTTTCTATGACATGTTCATTCTCAGGCTCCCCTTGTCTCCTAGAAGGTCCTTCCTCAGCTTCTTTCTCTGCAGTAGTCATGTGTTCTTGCTGATTCTCCATCACTATTTGGTTGATGAGGTCACTAAGGGATTGCAGCAAACTTTCATCCTTATCTCTTAGTCTTTGAATTTTGAGTTGAGTGGTAGCATGCCTATCTGCATGAGCTTTATGCTTGGCTTCTTGATGAAGTAGCCATTGCACAAACCTTGTTTCTTCAAGGTTTTTGTCATCAACATGAGATTGTTCAGCAGATTGTTCATCGGATATCTCCATCTCATCAAAATCATTGGCCATGGCTAGTTTTCTTTTGGCTAGTCTGTCAGTTCTGGAGGCTGGCAGCTGCACTTTCCTTTTTCTTACTAAATGTTCAATTGATTCCTCCTCATCATATTCATGAAATATGTTAATAGAGCTCTTGTTCTATTCACTCATCATCTCGACAAGAATAATCTTACCCTTCTTATCCTTCCAATTTTCTCCATCAAATCTGTATCCCATCTTAGTCATCATGAGTTCTCCAACAGTCATTATTTGAAGAGATTTACCTTTGAGTTTTGCAAGAATGGAGATTTTTAAGTACTCAAAGATAACAGTAATCAGAGCTCCATAAGGAAGTTGACTTTTACTCTTCTTGATAGTTCTGTACATTTGAAGAAGAATCAAATGGGACAAAGAAATGTGAAATGTGTTTTGAACTGCCCAAATCAGTTTTGCCTCATATCGAGAGGCATCAATTTTGGAAGATCCTTTAGGTCGAAGACAATTAATGATGATTTTGTGCAGAACAATAGAATTTAAAGGAAAAAGAGTGTGAGATACATAAGATATGGAACCTTTGATAAAAGAAGAGTCACCAGACAGAGATTGATATGCCAATCAGAAGTGTGAGGAATAAAATAAAATTCTATATGTTTTACTCGTAGAATGGCAAAGAGATCAGAGGCTGTTAACTTGTAATCTTGTTGAAAAATAGAGAATTCAATTTTAGCAGGAGAAGTGAAAGACAGATTGGAATAAAAGTAAGCCATGAGTTCAGGGTAAACTTTGTGAGAGAGAGAGCATATTCTCTGAAAGTTAAGATTTTCAATCAGACTCTAAATATTGATGTTGAAATTTTCAAAGAAATTGAAATCTACAACTCTGTTATTCATTATTCCTCTGACTAGGAGAGAGTTGTATGCAACTTGATGAGCTTTGTTTTTAAACAAACTATCGTTTTTTTTGTCATCAGGGGGAATTCCAGAAATGGGCACAAACTCAGTGTATAGTTTCTCATCATTATCCTCCCTCCTAGTGTTAATGTTCTTGCTTTTCTCCAGAATCTACAGTTCCTCCTCACCAACAAATTCATCTTCTCCAACATTCGAATGTTTTCCTACTTTCTCTTTTATTTTTCAAGAAATTCCTTTCTTCACAGTCACAAGGGTTTCCTAAACATTAGAGATCTTTTTAGGGTTAATACAACGAAAAACCCTAAACTCGTACACTTGTGATAATTTAACCCCAAACTATTTTTTTGACCATAAAAAACCCCAAATTCGTACACTTATAACAAATCTACCCTAAACTATTTTTTTGATCATCAAAAATTCCAAACTGGTATACATGTGACAATTTTACTCTGAACTAATTTTTTAATATTATTTTTTTATTTTTTTATTTTTTTTCTTTTTTCTTCAACCTCTGGTCGGTAGCCGGATTAGCGATTGGCCAAAGGCGAAAGTCGGTGAGGTTGGCCCTATCAATCACTAGCGAGGCTTGACCTCGCCGGCGTTGGGCGAGGTCGGCCTCGCCTTGCAACGGCGAGGTTGAACCTCGCCAGATCTAGCGGGGGCCCGGCCCTACCGGTTGCTGGCGAGGCATGACCTCACCGGCGTTAGGCGAGGTCAGCCTTGCCCTGCAACGGCAAGGTCGGCCTCGCCCAATGCCGGTGAGGTCGAGCCTCGCCAGCGGTCGGCGAGACCAGGCCCTTGCCAGATCCGGCGAGGCCGACCTCGCCCAATGCCGGCGAGGTCGGCCTCGCCCTGCAACAGCGAGGTCGAGCCTCGCCGGATCTGGCGAGGGCCCGGCCCCGTCGGCCTCGCCCAACGCTGGCAAGGTCGTGCCTCACCAACGATCGGCGGGGCCGGGCCCTCGCCAGATCCGACGAGGCTGACCTCGCCAGCGATTGGCGTGGCCGGGCCCTTGCCAGATCCTGCGAGGCTGACCTCGCCCTACAACGGCAGGGCAAGGCTGACCTCGTCCAACCCTAGCGAGGTCGTGCCTCACCAGCGACCAGTAGGGCCGGGCCTCTGCCAAATCTGGCGAGGCTTGACCTCGTCGTTGTAAGGCGAGGCTAACCTCGCCCAACGCCGGTAAGGTCGAGCCTCGCCAACGGCTGGTGGAGCCTACCTCGCCGACTTTCACCTTTGGCCGGTTGCCAGACCGGACCGGCCAGAGGTTGAAAAGAAAGGAAAACAAAGAGTAAAGAAAAAATTCAAAAAAAAAATTCAAAAAAAAAATTCAAAAAATAAAAAAATAATATTAAAAAATTAGTTTGAGTTAAAATTGTCACATGTATACCAGTTTGGGGTTTTTGATGGTCAAAAAAATAGTTTTGGTAGATTTGTCGCAAGTGTACCAGTTTGAAATTTTTTATGGTAAAAAAAAATAATTTTGGGTAAAATTGTCACAAGTGTACCAGTTTAGGGTTTTTCATGGTATTAACCCATCTTTTTAAGAATTATCCCCCTTTCAGCAGCAGATGTTCTACCTGTCCTCATACACTTTTGATATTCCTCCACAACTTCACGTTTAGATAGAATACCTAACGTTTTACACACAGCATTCACAGTACTCTGGTCACTCCGATTTTCTCAAAGTACATTAATGGGTTTTATCAATTGTCTTGCCATAAAAAAACGATCACGTTCATGAAAAGGATTCTTGGATATTGATTACCTTCATATGACTCCCTATTAGAGCCCGTGTCAGAGATATTGATCTTCTCTTGTTCTCCATCTTTTTCTGCCCTGGTGAACATTCCCCTAATTCGGTTAGATCGTTTGGAACTCTTGATTCCTTTCTTTGATTTAGTGATTGATTTTGGCACTATTGAAGAAATTTTTGGGTTTTAGAAGAGAAAGATGAGATCTTTTAGGGTAAATCGTGTGTTCGAAGATCTTTAGGGTTTCAAAGAGTAGATTGTGTGTTTGGAGAGAGTGAGAGCGAGAGAGAGGAAGAAAAAAGGTTTTAAACCGAGAAGTGCATTACATCAGTTCTTACAAAACCCTTTTTGGAAACTGTCACTTGACAGTTAATGGAAATTTGGAAAAGTATGTTCCGAAAATTTTGGAATTTTAATTTCTAAACATTATCAGTCAAGACAATTTATTTCAAACAATCATATCATACAAAATATATGAGATATGCATACCTTTTATAAGATGAGTTGCACGCCAAAACTAGACACTTCAAATATATGCTTGATCAAATAAGTCATCAGATATAATGAGAATTTATTCTGCACAGCTCAATAAAGTGGGTTAATGATGTTTAGTTTATCTCTAATAAGCTCAAAACTTTTCTTTCTAGAGGTTTTGTAAAAATGTCAGCTAATTGCTGTTTAGTGTCAATGAATTGAACATAAATATCTCCTTTTAAAATATGATCACGAATAAAATGATGTTTAATATCGATATGCTTAGGTCTTGAATGCAGAATACGATTCTTGGTCAGATTAATGGTATTGGTATTGTCGCACTTGATCTCCACAGTTGAGTCTTTGATGTTGAAGTCTCTCAATTGTTATTTCATCCAAAAGATTTGAGCACAACAGCTTTCAAGTGAGATGTACTTTGCTTCTGCTGTTGGAAGAGCTACTATTTATTACTTCTTTGAATATCATAAAACAAGCATGTATCCTAACAATTAACACGTTCCTGAAGTGCTCTTCCTGTCTATCTTGCAACCAACATAATTAGCATCATAATATTCAATGAGAGTAAAATTTGATCCCTTAGGATACCACAACCCAAGTGTAGGATTGGTGCTACCATATTTGATAATTCTTTTAACTGTAGTAAGATGAGATTCTTTTGGTTTTGATTGAAATCTTGCACACAAACAAACACTGAATAGAATATCTCGTCTTGAAGCAGTTAAATATAAAAGAGAGCCAATCATGGTTCTATATAATTTTTTATCTATTGGTTTTCCTTTTTCATCACTGTCTAGTTTAATGGAATATGACATTGGAGGTTCTCGTCTTTTTGCAATTTACCAAACCAAACAGTTTCATAATTTCCCTAGCATACTTTTTTTTTTGTGTAAAATGTAAGTAGTATATAACAGATAATGTACATCAGCTTAGGGGCATTCCCCAGCATTACAACTAGTACTAATAATTTGAAAATATAGAGGTAGGAAGTCTCCATAAAATAGCTAAAACAACGTTAGCTTGCGAAAGTTTGATTTTTTGGTATTGCGAAGCTCTACCTCTTACATTTTTTCGCACCTTCGCCAAAATAATCTAAATGTCAGTTGGATTGTTTTGAAACCACCTATAGTTGCGCTCTATCCAAGTGCAATATACAGTCGCTAGGAAAGATACTTTGAGGAGTTTCGCTATCAAATCTTTGCCTCTTGTTGCTCTAACCATCCATTGAAGCTCCTCATTCCATCCCCATACATTATACCTGATCCCATGTTGCGCAAGAATATTGCGCCAAATGCTACCTATCCATTCGCATTGGAAGAAAAGGTGAGTCTTGTTCTCTATACTTGCCTATAGAAGGTACATTGGACATTGACTAAGGTTATCCACCGTGATACGATCTCTACTGTCGGAAGCCTATCCTTTCATACTAACCAACCAATAAAATTGTGTTTGCTAACACCACTACTCCATATTAAGTTATACCACTCCACAGTCGGACTCTTGTGTCTAAGTTCATCCAAGACATCATGGCAGAAATATCTTGGATTAGACATGACTGGGGTTAGGACATGACGTAATTTAAGGAGACATCGCCAACTCCAGGCTATACTACCCTTCATGTCCATCTGCAAAAATGGGGTTCCTCTGCATTTTGTACTATGGACCCAGGAGCTCCAAAGTGAAGAAGATGGATGATTGATATGATTCCACATTGTGCGCCCTAATAACACTTTGTTCCATAGGTTCAAATCAAGCAATCTTAACCCTCCTTCCTTTTTGGGTGAGCATACTAGATGCCATGCAATTTTGTGCGATCCACGGTTTGTTGAAGACCCAGCCCATAGGAAGTGGCGAATCTTCGTCTCAATCTCATAGATAGTTTGCTTCGGAAGAAGAAACATTTGCATCCAGTACATGCAGATAGATATAAGGATCGATTTGGTTAGTTGTAACCGACCAGCACAACTCATATGCTTTATTCTCCAACTTTCAATTTTCTTGAATATCTTATCAGTAAGGCTTTTGCAATATGAGTGGGTGAGTCTTTTAGTAATAAGAGGAACACCCAAGTACTTGATAGGGAGAGTACCTGCGGGAAAAGGCATATGGTCCAATATAAAAAGCTTTTCCTCCTCATTTAACCAAGAGAAAAGTATTTGGCATTTGTCAGGGTTAAACTGCAGTCCAGTGAGAGTGGCGAATTCTTCAAGAGCTTCTACCAGGCATAGAACAGAGTCTACATCTCCATGGGCAAATAAGAGCAGGTCATCAGCGAAGCAAAGGTGTGTAATCCTTTGCGTTTTGCAGCGCCAATAGTATTTGAAGGAAGAACCGGCAACTTTTTCTCTTACAATTCTATTGAAAATTTCCATAACTAGGGCAAATAAATATGGAGAAAAAGGATCACTTTGTCTCAACCCATTAGTGCTACTGAAAAACCCTACATGTTCGCCATTAAAATTCACTGAAAACCTTGGGGTGTATTTAGAGCTTTTAGGACCCCAATGACTGCATCCCATCTGACCATATCATAAGCCTTTATGAGATCTATTTTTATGGCGACACGTTTACCTTTATCTCCCTTATGATAGTTGTGAAGTAAATCTTGGCATAACAGGATATTTTCTAAGATTTGTCGTCTGGTGATGAAAGCAATTTGGCTTAGATCAACAATCAAGGAGAGCATTCCGCTTATTTGTTCTGCAATGAGTTTGGATATGATCTTGTACAAGGTATTACAGCATGATATGGGTCTGAACTCCTTGAGGGATGAGGGATTTGGAACCTTCGGGACAAGAGAGATCATAGTGGAATTTATAGATTTCAATAATCTTTTAGGCGAGAAAAAATCCAGTATAGCTTCCTTGATGTCGTGTCCAATGATAGGCCAAGCAATTTTGAAGAAACAACTGTTAAAACCATCTAGGCCCGGTGCTTTGAAATCATTGAAACCCTTTAGGACTCGAAGAATATCCTTTCTCTGAGGTGGTGTGAAAGTAACTAAAGCATTGATATCTTCGTGAAAAAAAGGACATACATCTCATAAGGGATACAAGGTCCCCTGGAACTACCAAGAAGGGCTTGATGGTATGATAAGATTGTGTTCTTAAGAGCCCCCTCTTCAGAGATAACGGATCCATCCTCAAGTATGAGATGATTTATCTTGTTCTGAGCACTTCTTCGCATCATGGAAGCAAAGAAAACCTTGCTATTATTGTCGCCCTCCTTTAGCCAAAGATTTATGGATTTTTGTTTGAGCAAAATTTCTTCATATTTACTTAAAGCCAAAAATTCCTCCAAATATGCCTTTTCTTTTGCCCGAGAGATGGCATTGAATGGGTCAATCACCAACTTTTGTTGAATTTGATACAAGCTTTCCTTAGCCTAGATTCCTTGGCATACTTTTCTTGACAAAGAAAGGTGCCATTTTTGGTTTGTTTAATCTGTAATCTAGGGAAGAAAGTTAACTCACCTATCATGCTCATTTTGAATTCAGTTTGCATCATTTTAGAGAAATTCTTATATAATTTTTCACCTGCAGAACCAAAAATGGGCAAAAGTACACCAGAAGTGCCATAACTTGTGTACATAACTTTTTTTTGGATTACTTTGGTGTCAAGTCGGAGGAAAAGAAATCACTTTAGTGTCAATTTGGCCGTAAATCAGACGTGGCATTTTTTATTAATTTTTTACGTCTACTTGGCTCGCCGGAGGATGAGTCAGTGTGTTTAGTCAGCATTTTTTATTTTAAGTAATTTTTTTCAACGTGTACAGTTAGTATTTTTAATTTTAAATAATTATTTTATTTTTTTCCCTCTTCTTTCCTTTTTCTTTTCTTTTCTTTTTTTTCTTTTCTCCCCTCGCCGGTTGGTTGGGCGAGCGAGGGGCGCCCTCGCCGGCGTCAAGCGAGGGTCGCCCACGCCCAACTCAATCCAGCGAAGGCGACCCTTGCCGACGTCGGGCAAGGGAAGCCCTCGCTTAGGCGGGCGAGGGCGACCCCCGTTGGCGTCAGGCGAGGGTCGCTCTCGCCCACACCTGACTCAGGCGAGGGCTTCCCTCACCCGACGCTGACGAGGGTCGCCCTTGCCACATCCGACGAGGGCAACCCTCGCTTGGGCCAGCGAGGGCAGCCCTCGCCTGGGCCGGCAAGGCTACCCTCACCCAACCCTTCCCGGGCTTTGCCGGTGGCCGACCGGCCGATGAGGGGAGAAAAGAAAAAAAAGAAAAAGGAAAAAAATTATTTAAAATTAAAAATACTAATTGTACATGCTAGAAAAAATTATTTAAAATAAAAAATACTGACTGTACATGCTGACTAATCCTCCAGCGAGCCACGTAAGCGTGAAAAATTAATAAAAAATGCCACGTCGGATTTCCAGCCAAATTAACATTAAAGTGATCTCTTTTCCTCCGACTTGGCACCAAAGTGATCCGAAAAAAGTTATGACACAAAAGTGATCGCCATACACAAGTTATGGCAATTTTGGTGTACTTTTGCTATAAAAAATGATATCGTCTATATAGATTTGAACAATTAAAATATTTTTACCTTTTCTTTTGATGAATAGGGTAGTGTCTACATTACCTTTTGTGAATTCATTTTGTTTCAGAAAGCTGCTCAGTCTTTCGTACCAAGCACATGGTGCTTGTTTGAGACCGTATAATGCTTTCTTGAGAGTATATACCTAATCAAGCTTATGAGAATCTTCAAAACTTGGAGGTTATTCTACATATTCTTCCTCTTTGATGTAGCCATTTAAGAATGTGCTTTTGACGTCCATCTGAAATAGTTTAAAACCACATAAACAAGCATAAGCCAACAAAATTCTTATTACTTCTAACCAGGCCACCAGAGCATATATTTCATCGTAATCTATTCCTTTCTCTTGTAAATATCCTTTGGCCACAAGTCTTGCTTTGCTTTTGATGACTTTTCCTTGATCATCCTGTTTATTTCGAAATACCCATTTTGTTCCAATAATTGAATGATTTTTGGGTCTAGGAACAAATTCCCATACTTGATTGATTTGGAATTGTACAAGTTCCTCTTTCATAGCTTCAATCCAGCTTTCATCTCTCGAAATATCTGCAACATTCTTTAGTTCAACTTTAGAGATGAGAGCCAGAATATTTATGATTTCCTTAGCCTTTGCTCTGATTTCGATTCCTTCATCTAAATTTTCAATGATGAGATCTTTGGGATGATTGGATTTTTACTTCCAGTTTCTGTTGAATCTTTCATCATTTTCATCATTGAGATTTGATGATTCTTCATTGTCTTATTGGTTTGATGATTCTTAAGCTTCATCAGATCTTTGATTATGATCATTTTTACTTGCCATCAATTCATCAAATGCTATGTCATGTTCTTCAAATGCTGGTTTTCAGTGTCGGAATCATCTTGTTGAGTCTTAATTGAGTCTTTAAACTTGACATTTAATGATTCTTCCACTGTTTGAGTATTTTTATTATATACTTTGTAAGCCTTGCTTATTGTTAAGTATCCAAGAAATATTCCTTCATCTGACTTTTCATCAAACTTACCAACACGATCATTAGGATTTTTAAGAATTAAACATTTACATCCAAATATCCGAAAGTACGAGACATTAGGAATTTTACCTTTAAACAATTCATAAGGGGTCTTTTCAAGAATTTATCTTGGAAAAATTCTATTTGAAGCTATTGACACAGCTTCAGCCCAAAAATGTGCTGGAATTTTGTTTTCAAATAGAAGAGTTCTAGCCATTTCTGGCAAAGTTCTATTGTTTCTTTCAACTATTCTATTTTGTTCAGGAGTATAAGGTGAGGAAAAAATATGTTGAATACCATTTTCATCATAGAAATAAGAAAAATTTTGACTTTTAAATTTTCTACCATGATTAGATTTAATGCTCGAAATAGTGTAACCCTTTTCATTTTGTATCTTTTTGACAAATTTTGAGAAATATTCAAATGTTTCACTTTTATGAGCTAAAAACAATACCCAAGTGAATCTTGAATAATCGTCTACAATAACTAAACAATATTTCTTACCTTCAAGACTTAGAGTTTGAGTACGTCCGAAAATGTTCATGTGAAGCAACTACAAAGCTCGGTTAGTGCTGACATAATTTATTGATTTAAATGAACTTCTTACCTGCTTACTTTTAGAGCAAGTTGAACATAACTCTGAGCTTTTAAATTTTCGTTATAGCAATCCTTTGACTAGTTTCTTTGAAGCTATTTTGGAAATTAACTTGACACTGACGTGTCCGAGCTTCCTATGCAACTGATCATGTTCTTCTTTTATGAAAATGAGACATTGCAAGTCATTAGACTTTATGTCTAGTAGGTAGATGTTTCCATGTCTTCGACCCGTAAATGATTGCTTGTTGTCTTTACTTATCCTTGAGCATTTGTTTTCTTGGAAAGTGATTCTGTAATCAATATCACATAATTGACTAATGCTAATTAAATTGAAATTCAAACCTTTAACTAGTGAGACTTCATTGATGATGAGATTTTCGATTCTGACAATTCCCTTGCCAATTATTTTTCCTTTGTTGTTGCCTCCAAAGGATACACTTCCTCCTGTAATTCTTTCTAACTTGATGAATTTAAGAGGATCTCCGGTCATATGTCTTGAGCAACCACTGTCAAGGTACTACTTGTTCTTTCTTTTCCTTGGAACCTGCAAAAGATAAGTAACTCACTTTTTCTTCGGTACCCATATTTTCTTGGGTCCATTTTGGTTAGGATCAATCATTCTCAGAAGATCTCTCTAAACAGGTCTCCAAACCTTAAGATAGTCACTTTTAAAGTGATTTGAATCACCGCAATTTGAACATTTATGGGAAGTTTGACCATTAAATTTTACAAACTGCTTTTGAAAGTGATTTCTATACGCAAATTTAGAAGGTCTTTTCTTTAGTCTTTCTTTGACATTCAGA
The DNA here is from genome assembly GCA_031216285.1 of Syzygium syzygioides. Lineage (NCBI taxonomy): Eukaryota > Viridiplantae > Streptophyta > Magnoliopsida > Myrtales > Myrtaceae > Syzygium > Syzygium syzygioides. The sequence continues at coordinate 17,841,051 of CM062249.1, forward strand.
AAGGTATTTTTCAATTCAGTATTTTTCTCAAAACCCAGACCTGATTTATTATAATAAAGAACTTGAATTGACAAAATATGTTTAAGATTTTTCGAATCCATTGAGACTTTCTTGGTTATATTAGAAATTTCATTTTTCAAAATTTCTTTTTCATTAGAGATGTGATGAAAACTTTCCTTATAAATATTTTTCACATTAGAAATTTCCTTTTTCAGTAAATCATTTTCCATTTCAAGAAAATCTTTATTCTCCTTGATAAGATTAAACTCTTTTTGCAAGAAATCAATCTTATCCTTTTGCGAAATATTTTGCTATTTTAAAAGATTGTTTTCCTTTTTTAAACATTCAATTTACTCATCAATATCCTTGTTTTGAGTCGCACTTCTTAGAGATAAAATCTCCTTCTACAATACAGAAATCTTTTTTAAGGCAGTTTTATTAACAGAGATTAACTCATCAATATAATTTGCAACTGCTTCGGGAATATCAGAATTACTTAATTCATCTTCTTCATCAGAACTTGATTTTGAGTCTGAATTTGCTATCAAACAAATATTGGCTGGAAATCCCAAGATCTGGGTTCAAAGGGACAACCAAGTTATGCAGGTTTAGTAGTGTACTGTCAACTCTTACTCATTCCCGTATGGAGAAAGTAATAACATATGGAGGTTAAGTGTAAACTTTTAATGATTCTGATTTGGGTATGGGATATACCACACAATCAGAAATCACCTATGTGAGTGTGAAGTAAAAGCCACTTCTATGAAGAATTTGAAAGGCCAAATTCTTTAAAGCACTCATGAAACCAGACGGTGTTTATGGCCAAAATAAACACAACAGTGAGAACCAACTTTGTTTAAGAGATAATTGTGTGATTTCTATTATCTTGACTTATACCGAAGGTCGACAGTTTAACGACATCAAGTCTACTGATTGACCGAGTAAGTCCGATAGGTCTCATTAGGAAAAGTTCAAAACCTCAGACAACTTATCCCAATGCAACGTTCTCTCATGGAATAATCGTACATTGCATCTCATGCATACACGAAAAGTCATGATATCTGAACTTCTCATTCATGTGAAAGATTGTTGGGATTTTAGTATCCAAAATCCATAAATTGTGAATGAGAAGTGTGGATAGAAATAGTCCCGAATTGAATAGAAGTTATGATGAGAGATGGTTTATTTAGTTAAGCCTCTCAAATGGATTTGGGCTTCAAGGGATACCTCACTTTTATGGAAGGGAGAGGATCTATGCCAAGCTAGGTCGATCCCCCCGCGCACATGCCGCTACCACCCTAGAAATTATTTATTTATTTATTTTGGACAAACAAACATGTCTGTTCGTGAGGTTCGATTAGCTCGAACGAAAATCGCTTCGGTTCAAGCGAGCTGTCATTGCTTGCAACTGTTCACGAACCGAACGAAAACCACTTCGGTTTAAGTGACTCTTCATTTTCGCCATCTATAACTAAACGGTTCTATTTGGTCTTGTGACTGTTCGTGGCATTTTTATTCCCGCGAGACTTTTTTCCCGACGCACTCTAGACATTTTCATTTTTTTCCGCACGGCATTCTGCTGCATTTTCTTCATCATTGTCATTTATGCAATTATTCTATGAAGTTGCGTTTGAACATTTCCTTTGAAGAAGTACCGCTTCTTTAGAAAAGCGATCCATTCTATCCTGGGAGATAATTATTTAACAATCTTGAGTACCAGTAGAGGGGACAAATTGTCTTAAGGACACAATGTGAATTCGTCAGGCTCGGATCATTCTTCGATATTCGGATTACTCGTCAGAACGTGATTTCATGTTTGTCGAATAACTTTGTTTTGCATATACAAGCACTCTTATGTGCCACAGAAATGACAAAGAATTTGTTCCACTGATGGACAACTTGAGCATGAGGATTCACAACGCCAGGAATGTGGGCATTCACGTAAGAGAGCAACCTCCTTGTCCATCCTTTGGCATCACCAGAAAGAGCATTGTGAAGCTACAAGTAAAAGTAAAGCAGAGAAGCTTCTTTTTTTTTTTTTTTACTTTGAAGAAGTAAGTATTTCGTACTTTAAAAAGGCCTAAGATGAATCATTGTAATTTATTCATAAAAGCGAGATGATTCCCATCCTCCACGGGCTTCTATAACAACGTTTAATTTGTATTTTTTTAGCAATTGATAATGACATATTGTAATTATCACAGGAAGTCGTTAAAGACACTAGTATTTGCTGTATATAGATTAGTTGATGAAGTTGGTATGTTAGATAATGTAATAGATTGTAAGTTAGAATTGAAATAAGTACAGTGTATTTAATACCCAATAAGAATCTGTCAAATTACTTAATATATCAATTTTGCAAAATCAATCTATATATTTGTAAAATGATAAGACATATTTGGGCAACAATAAACAATCACGATTTCTTTACTAATAATGTAAATATAACAAATCACATCCTAATAATGTTGGGGCCTTAAATGATCCGTTGGGAGACCAATCCTCAGGTCTAATTAATCATAATCACGTATATTTTATCGCATATATACATATGGTCATAATATATAAAAATTCAAAAAATTTAGGATGAATAGGGTAGTTTTAATCTCATTTGTCCGATCACCAACGCCTTTGTGATGAATACATCACCCGGATTTGCTGAAAATCTAGCTAGATGACGGCAATATTCAGCAGTGCAAGGCATAATGGTAGAGAAGACATTTGGGTTTTGCGGTATTTATTAATTGGTTGGCAATGGCCCAAAAAATCGTGCCTATGATTAAATTTGTACACTTATTGAACACGACAATCCATCCTCTCTAGTGGCGAATTGCAATAGAAAATTAACTAAACAGGAATATTCGATAGAGAAACAATTCATCCTCTCAAGTGTGATTATAAAAATCAAATATCCAAAAAAAATATCCCCCAATAACGAAACCCTAAACACCCTTTTATATGGTGTTAAACCTAATTACAATAGAAAATGAAAAAATTATGAAAATGCCATTAAAATAACATTAAAAATAACAAAAACTGCATAAAACCCAAAAAGCCTGAAAATCCATCTAAACAACATTGTTCATAGTGAAGTTGTGAGTATTGATCAGCGGCCCGTTTCCATACAGCCTATCAAATTTCAGCCCATTCCAAGTTTGCCAATCTAAGTGCATCATCCTCCCTTACTAGGAAAAAAAAATCGCCTCAAATCTACTTCATCTTCATCTTCATTGATATCAATCTCCTCAGGTTCTTCCTCATCTGCATGGTAAGGTGACAAATCCGCGACATTAAAAGTCCCCGATACATTGTACTCACTCTGTAGCTCGATCTTATAAGCGTTGTCATTAATTCGCTCAAGAACACTGAATGGTCCATCAGCTCTAGGTTGCAATTTGCCAAACCTGCTAGCTGGAAAATGCTCTTTTTTTAGGTGAATCGACACTAGATCACCCTCTTTGAAAACGTCTCTTTTCCTACGCCTATCCACTCGATGCTTATACTTCATGTTTTGCTTGTTAATTTGATTATAGACATGTGAATGCAGTTCTTTGATCTACTTGGCATGCTCATCTACGTCTAAACTGAACTGCTTGTAAACTAGAAATGGTGTGAGATCTAGAGGAGTAATTGGATTACGCCCATAGACTATCTCAAAAGGACTCTTGCCCGTAGTTCGATTCCGTGACCTGTTGTAGGCAAATTCAGCCTGAGGTAATACCAAGTCTCATTGCTGCAGACTATCTCCAACCAAATTTCGCAGCAAGTTCCCTAAGCTTCAATTGACAATCTCGGTTTCCCCATCAGTTTAGGGGTGGTGAGAGGAACTAAACTGCAATCTCGTTCCCATGTGCCTCCAAAGAGTGCGCCAAAAGTGACTCACAAACTTCACATCACAACCTGAAGTTATGCATTTGGGAACTCCATATAACTTAACAATCTCCTACAAAAACAATCGAGCAACCTGTGAAGCATCAAAGGTCTTGTTACTGGGAATAAAGTGAGCCATCTTCGAAAATCTATCGACAACCACCATTATGGAATCCTTATTCCGCTGTGTTCTTGGCAATCCCAAGACGAAATCAAGGCTGACATCCTCCCAGGGAGCATTGGGAATAGGTAGAGGCATATATAAACCAGCATTGGTACCTTTGGTTTTTGCCACATGACATACTCTACACCTCTCTATAAATTAAATCATGTCACGCTCTATTCGGGGCCAATAAAAATGCTCACACAGCAAGGCCATCATCTTATCCACTCCAAAATGCCCAGCTAGACCTCCTGCATGACTCTCAATAATAATGGATTTCCTCAAATAACACCGAGGGATATACAGTCTGTTGCCTCTGAAAAGAAAATCCTCCACAACAAGAAACTATTGAAAGGGCCTTATTTTGCACTTCCTTCAAATATCCCCAAAAGAAGGATCATCAACATACAAATCCTTAAAATAATCAAAGCCCAAAACTCTCATCTGCATCATAGACAGCAGAGAATGTCTTCTATTCAATGCATCTGCTACTTTATTCAGCACTCATGCCGTATGTTTAATGGCAAAACTGAAAACCTAAAGAAACTCCACCCACTTTGCATGCCTAGCATTCAACTTATGCTGCCCATTAATATACTTCAAGGTTTCATGATCAGAATACAAAATAAATTCTTTCGAGATAAGGTGGTGCCTCCAATGCTCCAAGCTCCTCACTATGGCATAAAACTTCTTGTCATAAGTCGAATATTTTTTCTTCGCTTCATTCAACTTCTTACTGTAGAATGCCACAAGTTTATTTTTCTGGCTCAGGATGCCCCCAATACTAATGTCTGAGGCATCACAATGCACCTCAAAAACCTCACCAAAATCTGGAAGCACTAAAACTGGGGCTTCAGTCACCCCTTTTCTTCAACAACTGAAACGTAGCACTTGCCTCTTTGGTTGACACAAATCTGCCTCCCTTCAGACAATTCGTAAGAGATGCAATAATAATACTGAAATTCTGAATAAACCTCCTATAAGAGGATTTTAGCCCATGAAAGCTGTGTACCTCATGAATATTCTTCGGAACCTCCCAATTCGTAAGGGCTTTGATCTTAACTAGATCCATCTGAATGCCTTCCTTCAACACAATATAACCCAAAAAGGTCACATGATCCATTAAAAAGTGACACTACTTGGTGTTGGCATAAAATTTTTGCTCCCTCAAGGTCTCAAATACTCTTCTCAAGTTCTGCAAATGTTGCTCAATCGAAGCACTAAAAACAAAAATATCATCAAAATAAACAACAACAAATTGGCCAATAAAAGGACGAAAAACCTGATTCATTAGCCTCATAAAAGTGATCGGCGCATTAGACAACTTGAAGGGCATCACCGTCCACTCATACAAACCATCTCTAGTCTTAAACGTCATCTTTCACTCATCTCCAGGTTGCATCTTAATCTGATGATAACCACTCCTTAAGTTTATCTTCAAAAAGATAGTTGCCCCATGTATCTAATCAATCAAATCATCAAATCGTGGGATAGGAAATCGATACTTGATTGTGATTTTGTTGACAGCTCTGCTATCTATACACATCCTCCACGACCTATCTTTCTTAGTAACCAACAAGGCGAGCACTACATAGGGACTCATGCTCTCTCAGATTATGCTTATCTCTAACAGCTCCTGCACTTATCTCTGCAGCTCCTCATGTTCCTTAAGACTCATTCTGTAAGCTGCCTTATCGGGAATAACAGCTCCCAGAATGAAATCAACACAATGCTAGATGTCTCTCATGGGTGGCAACCTAGGTGGCATCTCTTCCGGTATGACATCAGCAAACTCCTCAAGCAAGAGCAGAACTTGGGCAGGAATTTTGGGACTATCAGAATTCCACTCCATTATCACAATGGCAAAAAGCTCAGGGGTGTTCACCATCTCTTCTTGAAATTCTGACCTGGACAGCAAATTATTCTTCACATCCTTTCTCAAATCTAAAAGACCTAGGGTAATGGTTCAGCCATCCTTCTTGAAGGTGTAAGTATTTCTGAAGCCATTATGTTGTGTCTTTCTATCAAACTGCCATGGCCTCCCCAATAGAATATGGCAAGCATTTATTAGGACCACATCACACCATATCTCATCAATGTAATTTTTTCCAATCAAAAATTGCACAAGACACCTCTTGCTCACTTTCACTTCGTTCCCTTTCTTAAACCACGAAGCTTGTATGGTTGAGGATGATTTTCCGTTTTCAACCCCAACTTCTCCATCACAATAGTGGACACCACATTCTCGCAACTCCCCCTATCTATTATCATGCTATATGCTTTTCCTCCACTAGTGCACTTAATATGAAAAATATTATGTCTAAGCCACGATTTATTGTCCACCACAACAACATTTAAGACTTTTCTAATGCCTAGGGACTCACCAGAATCAGCATAGATAATCCCTTCTTGTTCTGCATCCCCATCCTCTCGTTTGCCTTCAAATTCATCATAGACTGGACATTCATCAAAGACTAGATTATCAACAAGCGTCACTATTTGTTGGTTCGAACAACCAGCAACAAAAGGCTTGAGTCCCTAACACTTGAAACATCGCTTGGCTACAGCTCCTCTCCTACTAGTTCCAGCACTACTCTGCCCCTCCTTGGATGTAGGTTTAGAACTTGCACCTTTAACTGCGACTAGTGTCGAATTGGCTGTAGATGTTTCCGCTTTTTCTTGGGATTCTTCGCCTGACCATCGATTCTGAAATTTGGAATTGTTGTCCTTCCTTTTGCACTGACCTTCCACCTTCAAGGCTAACCTGCACACATCCTCATAGGTCCAATACTGTTGTAATTAGACAACATTAGAAATTTCATAACGCAACCCCGTCAAATATCGAGCAATTGTTTGCTCGTCTTCCTCAACCACATCACAACGCATTCACAATCGATCAAACTCCTTGGTATACAGTTCAACCGTTAAATCTCGCTACTTAATATTGTGATACTCAATAAATGCCTTCTGCCCATAATGAGTAGGTAAAAATTTCTTTTGCAATAATTTCTTCATCTTATCCCAACGATTCACTTTTGATTTCCCCTCTCTAGCACGTTGCCTTTTCACATGCTCCCACCATATCGAGGCATGTTTTCGTAGTCTAATAGCCACTAATTTAACTTTCTGCTCTTCAGTCATATCCTTAATATCAAAAATCCTTTCTACTATATGTAACCAGCCAATAAACTCATCAGGATGAGCCTTAACATGAAACTCAGGAATCTCAATCTTCATCTCAAAATTATGAGAAAAAGGCTGATTTTTAGGTCATACTCCTCGATTCCGTTCCTGGTTCATAACCCCAAAAGGGTTGACGTCCTCCCCTTCATCATTGGATGGATCCCCAGATTCCACTTCTTCTTCGGATTGAACGTCCAACCTCGCCTCCACAAGTTGTCGCTCAAAATCCTGGATTTACCTTCTCTGTTCTTCAATTTCTACTTCTTGCAGATCTCTTAGATGTAGTTGTTCGTCTGCTTCAAGAACAACTCTACGCCCCCAGCCACCACAAGTCCGCCGTCCACGACCAACGCAATTCTGTTCAGCCATTGATTCAAGCAACTTTTGCTCTGATACCAAATGGTGGCGAATCGCAATAGAAAATTGACTAAACAGGAATATTCGATAGAGGAACAATTCGTCCTCTCAAGTATGATTATAAAAATCAAATATCCAAAAAAAAATATCCCTCAATAACGAAATCCTAAACACCCTTTTATACAGTGTTAAACCTAATTACAATAGAAAACGCAAAAATTACGAAAACGCCATTAAAATAACATTAAAAATAACGAAAACTGCCTAAAACCCAAAAAGTCTGAAAGCCCATCTAAACAGCGTTGATCATAGCGAAGCTGTGAGTATCGATCAGCAGCCTGTTTCCATACAGCCAATCAAATTTTAGCCCATTCCAAGTTCGTCAATCTAAGTGTGTCACTCTCTCTGTCTCTCATTTTGCCTCAAAACTCACCAATTCTCTCCCTAACATATAGAATCTTTCTTTTTGATAATTATGATTAGGACATTGTACGAGTGACAAGGTCGGTCAAAACTTAATCTTCTTCATGCAAACTTGAAAGGAAGACGTGGGCATTCAAATTGTCTTCTAGGAAGATGTACATGTGTCTTGATCATAACCCATATGCAGAAAGAAAAATTTCGACCGACAGTGCATGCATAAATGTCCCATGTAATTATATCATTTATGTATTAGTAGATGAACATTTCCTTCCAATGATTGCTTTTGTAAAAATCAGTGCACACGAACTGTATTTTCAGTTAAAAATCAAATTCCCACCTCTCCTTCTCCACAAGTGTCCTATTTAAACCTACGCTCAACCCATCAATCCCAACCAACTAGATTGAGGCCAATTAGGAGGACGGACATATAAGCATGTATTGTTCATGTCCTCTTCTTCTCCACTCTTTCCTGGAATACAGTTGGGAGGCATTTCTCAAAGTTCTGCATGCAGGCTTGGTTCGTGATGCACAACTTAAGAAAACTTGGCAACCCTTAAGTGATTGGTCAAGGGTATTATGAATCCGTCTTGACAGTTTAAGGGACGTTCTTAAAAAGCGTGCACTAAAAGATTGAATTAGCATAAGCAACAATTTATTCCTCATAATCACATGAGACATACCCTTGTGAGCCAAGCCTGACTTTTCTTGCATGATGGTTGCAGAGATTTTAAACTCGTTGAATTTGGGCATGTTTCCGGTCGCAAGACAAGGAAGCTAGCAATTATACCGCATCTCACATAATGACTCGAGCTACCTCTCTAATAGGGCTTAACAATGGTGTGTCCCCATTCACGTGGGAGATTGGAATAGATATGGGAAGTACCTTATAATTTTTAATAGCAATGAACTCGAATAAGAAGATTAACTACCAAAGTCTTTGGATTGAAGTCTATGGACATTTAGTTTGATTAATGTAGTCCCTAAACTATTGGTTAATGTTCAATCTAGTCCCTAGACTACTTGAAAATGTTTAATTTAGTCTTTCCGTTAGTTAGAGTTAACAAAATTTGTTGCATGGCTTTTAGTCACTTAAGTAAAAATAAAAAAATAAAAAAGACACTCCACCTTCTTGAAGAATACAAATGGATCCACTCCACCTTCTTGAAGAATACAAACTTCTGGGTTTCCACCAAGCTGACTTTATGTTCTTGGGCATGGAAGAAAATACTGGATTTTCGCCATGAATTCCAGTCACACTTCAAATGGAAAATTGGGGATGGCTCCTCCACTACTTTCTGGTTTGATCAATGGCATCCTAATGGCCCTTTATACAAACTGTTCTCTAATAGAGACATTTATAGATCTGGAATCCCGAGAAATGCTTCTGTCAAAGACTTCTTCTCTTCTGTTTGGCAACAATCTAAGGTACTGGACACCTTTAGATCCTGGCCGAACTCTATTTCATTGACACTGGAGAAAAATGATCAATTCGCGTGGCTAGAGACGTCTTTGGGGATTTTTCCACTTCATCGGCTTGGGACTTTATCCGGTCGAGAAGGCCCCCGGTCACATGGTATTCTTTTGTTTGGGATTGCTCGTTAGCGCCTAGACATGCCTTCTTGCTTTGGCTTATTATGCTCAATAGACTTCCAACACAGACTTTTTTGTTAAATTACCGCAGGATCTCTAAAGGTGTTTGTGCCTTCTGCCGCAACAGACCAGATTCTATTGATCATTTCTTCTTCGACTGTGATATTACTCGATCCCTTGCTCTATTTTGGGCTAATAATTGCAACCTGTCTTGGCGCAATGACTCTTGTCATGAAATCATTCGATGGGTGTCTCGGATCACTTCTGGTCAATCCTTCCACTGTCGGATAGTTCGGTTTTCATTTGCGGCGTTATGCTATCTCATTTAGACAGAACGCAACAATATCCTCTTCAGGAATCGGTCTCTATACCTGCCTGCCATGCGCACTCACCTTTCTAAGGCTGTTAGGGACAAAGGACTTTCTCTCAAGACTATGGTTGACAACCCCCGCAATAGAAGATTACAAGCCAATTGGGGTATCTCGACGACTATCTTTCTTTGAGCTTGTAAAGCTTTGTATCTTCTTTCTTCCTTGTGATGACTGGTTGTCTTTTGCTAGCCTCTAGCGCACACTGTTCGCTTGTTTTTAGCTGTGACACCTTTGCACCCGTTGAGACATTTTATGTCTCCTCAGGTACGAGATTTTTGTATTTAGCTTCTCACTTGTAATTGTCCACTGAAAAGTTATACTACTTACCTTACCAAAAAAAAAAAAGACACGTGGAATATCCACATAAGTTATTTATTTCAAATTAAGAGAAAAAGTCAACATGGAAATAATTATTAAAACAAATCAGTTAGGGTCGCTGACCAAAAAATAATATAGCTAGAGGCTTCTTCTCTTTGTTTCTATGACGATGCTCTCAATCGCCGGCTGGTCCCAAAGCATTGTATCAAGACACGGAGAAGAAAAAGGTCAACCTTACAATCTCTATTAGGTGTAAGTATGAAGACTTTTTTTCAGGCATATATGTGGAATTAGGGTTCAAGACTCGAGCTTGCTCCAAACAGTGACTCTATCTTGTCACATAGAAGAAGTTACCCTGTGCCCGAAGTGTTGCCTCGCGCATAATGCTTCCAATGAAGACTCGGGTCTGTACACAGGGGGGTTCTACAAGGACGACGTGTGTTGTAGGCTCCTCCATGGCTGTTATTCAGGGTTGATTAGGGCTTTCTTGAAGCTAGGCTATTCAAGGCTTTCTTGACAAAAAATAATGAACGGTTTATCTGACTTGATCAAAGCGTAGTTATGACATAAAGTGGTGAGATTAAAAAAAAATACAACAACAATTGATTTGTATTTTTTAGCAATTGATAATGACTTATTGTAATTATTACAAGAAGTTGTTAAAGACACAAGTATCTGTTGCATATACATTAAGATTAGTTGATGAAGTTCGTATATAGTGTATTTAATACATATAAGAATCTTTCGAATTACTTAATATATTGATCTTGCAAAATCAATCTAAATATTTGTAAAATGATAAGACATATTTGGGCAACAATAAACAATCACAATTTCTTTACTAATAATGCAACAGTCACTAATGTAACAAATCACGTCCTAATAATGTCAAGGCCTTAAATGATCTGCCAGGAGACCAATCCTTTGGTCTAATTAATCATAATTAGATCAGATTTATATCTCATTGATTCGATCACCAATCCTCAGGTCTAATTAATCATAATTAGGTTAATTTTATCGTGCATATATAGGTGATCATAATATATAAAAGTTCAAAAAATTTAGGATGAACAGATGAGATTTATATCTCATTGATTCGATCACCAACGCCTTTATGATGATTATTACATCATCGGGATTGACAGAAAATCTAGATGGCAGCAATATTTAGCAATGCAGATCATAATGGCAGAGAAGACACTTGGGTTTTGCAGTATTTATTAATTGGCTAGCAATGGCCCAAAAAATCATACCTATGATTAAATTTGTACACTTATTGAACACGACAATCCATCCTCTCTCTATCTCTCATTTGGCTTCAAAACTAGACCCGTCAAATGGGTGGGTCGAGTCGGATTTGGGTCGGGTTATAAATGATCCGACCCAAATTGACATATTAACCCATTTATGATCTATTTATGGGCAATGCAATTTTCTTGACCTATACCCGACCCGACCCATACCCAACCCATACTCGATCATATCCATATTGCTAAAACACTTCCATATTTAATTAAATCTAGAAAAATTCATACCGAACTGAGATAAGAGTGCGAAGTGAGTGAGCGCAAGATTGAGTAAGGGCGAGAGAGATGAGTTGAGTTTAAATCAGTTGTAAACTTATTTATGACCCATTTACGACCCATTTATGATCTATTTAATACTAATATTAGACTTCTACCCATTTATAACCCATTTACTAAATATAACTAACCTATTTATGACCCATTTACTAATATATGAGTTAAAAAATGGATTTATGACTCATTTTGATAGGTCTACTCAAAACTCACCAATTCTCTCTCTAACATATAGGATCTTTCTTTTTGATAATTATGATTTGGACAAGGTTAGTGAAAATTTAATATTCTTCATTCAAACTTGAAAGGATGACATGTGTGCATTCAAATTGTCTTCTAGAAAGATGTACACGCGACTTGATCTCAACCCGTATGCAGAAAGAAAAAATTATGCCAACAGTGCATGCATAAATGTCCAATGTAATTGTATCGTTTATGTATCAGTAGATGCACATTTCCTTTCAATGCTTATGTAAAAATCTGTGTACATTGCCCGTATTTTCAGTAAAAATCAAATCACCATCTCTCCTTTTTCTCTACGGAAATTCACTAAAAAAGTTATAAACCTATTGCATTGATACTAAATTCAATCCTAAACCTTTTAATGGACCAATTTAGTCATTAACATTTTCACATTGATATCAATTTAGTCCATCCGGCTAATTTAGGCCAGAAATCATTAACGTGGATGCCGGCCGTCCTACTTGGCACAGCTAGCGCTAACGTGGATAATTTTTTAATAATATTTTAATTTTTTTAAAAAATCCTTTTTAAATTTTTTCTTCCTTGGGCCTTTGGCCGGTCGCCAACCATGGACCGGCCACAAGCAACGTCCTCACTAGCCACAAGCGAGGGTCACCCTTGCTGGCGAGGGCAAGGGTTGGACCCTTGCAGCTTGGGCAAGGGCCACCCTCGCCAAATCTGAAAAGAGTCACCCTCGCCAAATCCAGCAAGGGCATTGCTTGTGGCCAGTCCATGGCCAGCGACCAACCATAGGCCCAAGGAAAGAGAAAGAAGGAAAAAAAGGAAAAAATATTATAAATTCAAATTAATTATTAAAAATTTCACGTCAGTGCCAATTGCCCGCCGGTCGTGCCACGTAGGACAATCGACGTCCACATCAGCGATTTTCAGTTTAAATTGATCGAATGGACTAAATTGGTACAATTATGAAAAGGTTTATGACTAAATTGATCCAATTAAAATATTTAGGACTGAATTGGTACCAATGCAATAAGTTTATGACTTTTTTTATACTTTTCCCTCTTCTCCGCAAGTGTCCTATTTAAACCTACGCTCAACCCATCAAACCAAACCAACTAGATTGAGGCCAATTAGGAGGCCTGAGCTATAAGAATTTCTTCTTCTCCACTCTTTCCTGGTAAAAAGTCGGGAGGCATTTCTTGAAAGTTCTGCATGCAAGTTTGGTTGATGATCACAACTCAAAAAAACTTGGCAACCCATTAAACATTGGAAAAGGGTGTGATAAATCTGTCTTGACAGTCCAAGGGACGTTCTTGAAAAGCACGCGCTGAAAGATTGAATTAGCCTAAGCAACAATTTATTCCTCATAATCACATGAGACATACCCTTGTGAACCAAGCTTGACTTTTCTTGCATGACGCTTGTAGATTTTAAACTCCTTGAATTCCGGCATGTTTCCAATCGCAAGACAAGTAAGCCAGCAATTATATCACCCCTCACGGAATGACTCAAGTCACCTCTCTCTAATAAGGCTCAACAATAGCATGTCCCTATTCATATGAGAAACCGAAATAGATACGAAAAGTACTTTACAACTCTAATAGTAAGGAATTTGAATGAGAAAATTAACTACCATAGTTATAATTTTTCCAAATCAAGGATTTTTCATCTCGAATGATGAGCACGGTTAAATATCATCGTAGGGAAATTGTGGAGTGAAAGGTACCCAATTCTTTCTGCTAATTTGGGAATGCTCTTTAACAATGGTCGAAGTATTTGTTGTAATTTGAGAATGCAGATTAATATGACAAAGTGAAGTTCTTTCTGCTAGTTTGGGAACGCTCTTTAACAATGGTTGAAGTATTTGTTGTAATTTGAGAATGCAGATTAGTTGAAGTATTTGTTGTAATTTGAGAATGTAGATTAACATGACAAAGTGAAGTTCTTTCTGCTAGTTTGGGAACGCTCTTTAACAATGGTTGAAGTATTTGTTGTAATTTGAGAATGCAGATTAATATGACAAAGTAGACATACCGACTGCTGGAAGGAGAAGCTGGTGATGGACCGTGCGATTTTCAACAGCAATTCGTCAGACTGCTATTAACAATACAAAGTTATATACCTCTCAGAGACAATCTTACAATTTGGAGTTTAGCTGGACCTATTTGAATTCACAACCATCTGTCATCTAACTAGTTCAAGTCCAATTGCCCTACTCTCGCGCGCGCGCCCATGTGCATCATCGTTTTAAGTGCACATACAACTGCACCCATTCTCAATGTACGCTATGCTCATTACGAGCTCTTCTCATACATTCGCCTGGGCGGATGAAGAGTACAATGGCAAAAATAATGCACTCTGGAGTAATTGGGCTTGTGGTGCTCTTTTACGCAGTTCAAGACATTCTGACCAAAAAGTTATGTCGTTGAAACACATAGGAGCAACCTGTGACTGGATATGCTTCAACAGAGCAAATATCTTCACATTCCAGACCTTGCTAATATTTGAATGGATTTTCAACATGGCAATTAATCTAGGGGTGAGACCCTCTACAACTCTTTACTTTCTCTTCTGGTCCGATGGAACCTACAGCAACAACAAAAGACTGCAAAAAGGAATAGCGACAGCATTTCCTGTAGTTTCTCATCCCAATTCCAATCTCTAGTCCATTATAAATTATTCCTGCAAAAATATTTGGTGGAATGGAGTCGTCTATACAAGCACCTCTAGGAAATCTCAGCTCATTTTAGGCAAAGAGTGCAGGCTATCTCACCCAAAGGGGTTGTATCAAGCTCAGTCATGGTCCATTATGTGCTCAACGCTACAACAAGGCAATGATCATCTAATCTCTCATTTATCATTTTCTGTTGAAGAATCTACATCTCATGTACCACAATTTGAATTATATGCCTATATCATCATGCACTTACAACATGTCCTCTTTTACAATTTGGATCATAGTATAAATACAGACAGCAGAGGAATGTCATTTATACTATCAACATACTTTGCTAATATGAAGGATGCTGTGATTGTGAAGTGTCGGCACGACTTAGTCGTTTCTTCCTATATCTCCAAGCAACTTGGATGCGAGTTGCTGCAAGTCCTCTCCAATATGGTGATACATACCTGCAACCAGGCATTTTTGTCACTGAGTGCATAATCCAAACATTTGCCTATGCTGTCCATGTAAGAGCAAGTGACAAACTATGGGACTAGCAGGCATTACTGCCTTTAGGTTCAAAAAGACAATGTACACAGGAAGCAGAGAGAATCTGAATCAGTTAACTTAGTTGCTATTTTTTTTAAGATAGTTCAGTGATATGCTTTATTTGCCAGTAAGATATAGTAGTGCTAAATCATCTGTTAAGTAAGAGCAAGAACCTTATGGCTCCTTGAACTTTTGGTTTGCGCAGGAATCTTGCAAATAGTCTGGTGACTTCTTCAAGGTCTTCTGCTCGTAGCGCAAAGGCTTCAACATTTGTCACACATGTTACTGTCCTGTTGCTCAGTAACCGGTTTCCAGGTGGTCTTGTCTTTCGTCCATCTTCAATATCACAGATTTTGGAATGCTCTTCATATGTCCAGTCATTCAATAATTAAAAACTACTCAGAAAGATTGCGATTTGTACCTTTGTATACAGAAGAACTCTCAAGGCACCAAGCTAGGAGCTCTTCCCCGCAGATATCCCCTTCACATAAACTCGTAACGCCGTCTTCTCCTCTGCTCTCAATTTTCCCACGGACAATGAAAATCATCTTTTCAACAAGAACACCCGGGTGCAGGATCTTGCTTCCTTTGATGTATGTTTTTTGCCTCAACTTCTCGCAAATTGCATCCGTGATGTGATCGTCCATCACTGCAAATATTCGCACCTGCAACATAATAGAACAGCTATTAATATGTCTTGAGTTGAAAGTTCGTCCATGCTTATCATGGTAGCCACAGATTTGATATGTAGAATCCCGGGTGGCTTAAACTGTTTCACTTTTAAAAGTATTTCAGATATCTGGAGTTCTGCAGTACTTTTTGCATAGATGGTAATTGTTGAGTGAACCCGGCAGAACAGGCAAGTCATGTCATATTTGAAAAATCCATTTTCCGAACGAATAGTGGTTGTTTACAGAAGTGGCAGTCTTTGTGGGGATGTAGAGACGAGCAATAAAATTCTTAACCATGTCTTTCTTTTGTAGTTTCCACATTGAGCTATCTCCGTCTAGATGCCAATTAAAACTAAGACAAAAGCTTGGTAATGTTCAATAGAAACTAATAATGGATAAATGAGACCTTTAAAATTTCCTTTTAGCTATCCATCTAAGTACTTGATGACCTAAAATTAAAGACTGATCATCCACTTATTTAGTTAGATGATCGAGGATATGCTACAAATGTCAGTAGTTAGCTTCCAAGTGAAGACCTATGATGGAAGCATAGCCAAATATTCAACCCGGAGCAGGGAAGCTTTCGGTTTCAAAAGGCTGCACATTCTTGAAGAGAGAGGAAGCTTAATTTATAAAACATGGCTTTCATGTTCATCCACAACAGCAGTGAACTTCAATTTTTTTTTTTTTGGCCCCAAAATTTGCTTATTCTAAGTAATTGCAAAAGAGAACTGATTTCTAAGGGTTTAACTTGCACTAAATTCCACGCTCAATTCAACTCAGTTCCAGGACTTACTCTTTTCACAAATTTGAAGAGATGGCGTCTTATATCCCGCTGAACATCTTCAGGAAAATCCTCAATAAGCATTTCTTCATTTACTCCTCTAGTGGCAGCCCAATGGTATCGCTCTGCTTGGCGTACTCTTCTGCATGATAGACCATTTCCAGTCAATGGAAAAGGAGCCTCCATAGAGAACAGATTGGACATGACCTATATTTCTAGATGCTTATCCACAATCAGGGGAAAATATCCGGATGCTCAGAACTACATTATCTAACACTAACACGAGACGGGCTCAAGCAACAGCAAAAAATGTGTAGAAACAGTTCCAGAATGTAAAATACAGAGAGAAGCAGAAACCAATGATGATAAGCACTAGATTTTAAAAAGAAAACAAAATGCGGGCAGAGGAGAGGACACTGGTATGCTTGCGCAATCTCTTTGCCAATGACTTGTAGGACCCGCTGTGTCAAATTTATCTACCATCAACATAAAAATCTACCTAGTTGAAGCCCGCGAGTTACTGGTTTTAACAAATTATCTTCTATTAGAGCTCATTTTACCAACCAATGCTGGTCCATCCCATATCTTCAGTTAAAACCCTGCATCAAACTTCATAGAGAATCAAATTTGCTGCTCAAATCCCATAAGGACTTAAACTTGGCTCAGAGTCCTCTAGCTAATTTCCAGAAGTGCCATTGACCCCCAAGCTTCAGTCTTAGCTATACGTACATTCACAAAATAATACAGAAGACTTCTATCTAAACCCACTAAATGAAGAAAAAACCTCTCAGCTTCCAATTTAAAGAATCATACAATATGGTCAATAATATGAGAGAAGCACAAAAACATGGATAGTAAGCATGAACAGGCAATAATAATTGAAATCCAAGATCATATCAAACACTAAGCACAAGTTCTAATGACCACATAGCCTAACAATCTCATAAGTAAAAGGTCTCGTTTCTTGTACAATTTTCAATTCACTTATCATGACGCTTTCAGCTCATCATTCAGTTTAAATAGGACAGAACCCTTCTTTCAGCCCCACTGTGCAATACTAGAAGTCGTGTTTGCTTCACCACCAAATTCAAGCAGCTAAAATGACAACAGGATACTGGATAATGCAATTGATATGTCTCTACTCAGGAGAAATACATGAGAAAGGTAGGAAGAAATGCCATATTTACCTTCTGAGCGGTTCAGGTAAGCGTCTGTGACTCATCCACTGCTCAACATCACGACGCCTTAATGACATTTCTAACCTCCTGGGAGGATTGGGAAAACATAAAAAGTCAGCTGATAGTATACATCCAAGATGTCCAACAACAAAAAGGCGCACTAATGGTCACTAGGAACATTCTTTATCAGTATTGGTCAAAAGGACAGACACAAATTGGGAGCAGTGGTGCATAGAAAGGTCTGCATGCAGAGCACTAATAAGATTCATCAGTGCCCTTGGGGATGCTTTCTTATATGGAGTTTCAGTATGTTATTCCAAGAGATGTTGAGACATTTTTGAAGGACTAGACACAACTTAGGATGGATCTTTTCCCAATTAATAGTACCAGTTACAACTGACACATGCACATGAAATATTACAAGAATGTTTAGGAAAACTCCATTTTCATATGGAAGTTAACCATTCTTGAACCCAACCCAGCTTAAAAACATAACTTGGATCTGTTCATGAATTCTTGAAGCTAAACCATATGAGCATCCCATGCTGTCCTGTTATAATGCCTGAATATTAGAGCCACATCTGCTCAATGTTGCTTTAGATTAACAAATTACAAATTACAAGAATATTACTAACTCAGATTCATGCATACCAATATACTAAGAAACCATTACAAATACTTATCTGCCTAATACAATATTCACATGTCTAAAGCATGAAATCTGAAAGCCAACACTGAAAGACTCGCATAAAAAATCTATAAAGGAATATTCATCATCTTGAATGACAGCATTGTGGAACTGTTTGTCTTGGAAGCCATAAAACCATCACACGTACACTTTAACATAAAAATTTTCAAAGATCGTCACTGTATCAACCAAATAAATGCGAATATTCTGCACAAGCACAATGGTAAAGATTAAGGAACAGATCTGTCAATATAAAAAGTACGTCAATGTGAGAGGTCACACCTTCTTCCAAGTGCCTGGAGGAAGTTCTGCATATTTCCAATGAGAAGAGCAAAGAGCAAGAGGCCCAATCCAATAATGCCCATGGTAAACAGGACTTCCGGGACAAAGTAGCTTGGTGTTTGATTTCCAGCTAGAGTACTTATTTGCTTCAAAATTTGATATAGAAAATCAGCACGATGTGAAAGAAATGTTTGCAGATTGTATCTTCGCTTTAATGGGTATTTAATGCGTGATGTTATAACAACACGGGAATGTTTCTCTGCAGGCCATATTGGTAAATGCAATTACGGAAATAGTGAGAAGAAAAACAATTGACAAGTTTAGGCTGAACTTAGAGGACATTGAATCAGGATGGGTTGGCAGATATTCCTTACACACAATATCCAAAAGCAATATTTATTCAGGTTCATGCTCATTATTCACTCTCTCTCGAGAATCAAAAAGAGAATATCATGCAATGATCTTCTCTTCTTTCCTCATCATTTTGATGTGCTATTCTCATCAATAGTAGAGAACAGATTGCCTCATACAACCAAGATATGCCCTACTGCCTCAATCTTTCCAGAAGTTAAACGCACAATAGAAACTCCCCCAAGGATAGAAAGATATTAAAATGGAACTTTCACGACGAAAAAAAGAAATAAAAAAATGAAGTGGAGAGTGCTTCCAATTTGCAGCTTTGACTTGCATTAATGGAAAATTAGAAGTTCCAGGGGTTCATCCAGCACGAAGCCATGCATCTTATTCCATATATCCCAAGAAATAAAGAGGCACTTTGCATAGTGTGCTCCAGTGGATATTGCTAAGAGTGGACAAAAAACAAAGGGAAAATGACACGGATGGTCCCTGAACTTTGGTCCAATGTGCAACGTCAACCCTGAACTTTAAATATGTTCAATGTAATCCATGAACTTTGGTCCAATGCTTAATGCAGTCCCTGAACTTTTGAACATTTTCATATAGTCTAGGGCCTATGTTTCACATTTACCAATAGTGCAGAGACCACATTGAACAAATTAAAAGTCTAGAGACAATATTGCACATTGGGCCAAAGTCTAGGCATCACATTGTACAAATTAAAACTTCAGGGATCACATTGTACTTTGGACCAAAGTTCAGGGACTATTTGTGCTATAATCCCATAATAAAACAAGGACAAGGATTGTTCATTCCCCTCCCACCTTCAGGCGGGTGAAAAATTAACCACAGCTTTACCTTAACTCAAGAAGTTGCCTCGACCATGCAAATTTAAGAGGAAAAGGATAAAGAGCAGGATATAGAGCAAAATGCCTCTTCATTAAAATGCATCGCTAGGCTATTGTACGGTATACTATTTGGTCCGACGAGAAATAAGCTGAATTTATAAGAATATACAAAAGTACCTGGAATCCCCAAAACAACGAAAACACGTATCTCGTGACCACGCTTTCTTCTAAGGTAAGATTAACAGCATTTTGATAAAGTCCATAATCACCACCGGAGCCAAAACAAGCAGTAGCATTCTGATTTTTTTTCCAACTATCCCATGATGTTACATTATTTTTGAATTCCTCAATCTTGTCTCCATTTCCACAATCCATAAAGCTACACAGGCTGTCTGGTTTGCATGCTTCCCGAAGACATTGATTAACCCTCTGGCAAAATAGAGAGAGAAAGAGAGAGATTAAACGAAGAAAGGATTGCTTTGCCAGAAAAATCTCACATTTAGTAACTCAGTTATGGAGCTACTTTACCAGCATTTAAACAGAAGATTAAATGAAGAACCCATTCTTGTGTGTTTGGTTCAAATCCCAGAAAAGCAAAAAGATGTATAGTATAAGGACTGTGGGCCGTATAAAAGAAGTACGTGTACCAACATGAGTTCCATGAGAAAGGATCAGTACAGACTAAGACCAGTAAATTCTTAATCTGCAGGGTACTTAATAATGTGAATTAGAAGTACATAAAATAACATGTGATTAGACATTGAGGCAATATAATCCTTTGCAGTCCACAACCATGAATGTTGACTGTCTTCCTATGACATCCTTATGTGAATAAATTTGATCAAAAAACTTGACTTCAAACTTAGCGCATCAGTAAGGCCATGCTTATACGGTCATAACTTAGCTTTGAAATGGCATACTGTGCTTCCCAAGTATAGTGCATGACGCATATGAATTATGATGTGAGATTCCAGAGGCTTCAGCCTCAGCATGATTTGGATCTGAGATGCTAGTACCATGTCATATATCACTCCAAGACCACATTGATGATTCATCTGAAAGGACTAGTGAAGTCACAAAATTTGACAATGACATGATTAGAGAACTCAAACCATGGGCTTAGCTTTGTTGTTAAGTGCAAACAATCGCAACCTGAAACAGGTCTCAAACGAGTTCAACCCCAATGAGCATCTTACAGAAAGGATATACTCACACAATCAAACAAAAAGGGGACAGAAATTAGCATTACCAGCTAAATAAAGAGGCATCTTGATGGTAATGAGTCTTGCAGCAAGAGTTTGACACACTATCCTTACTCTTCTGGGGTTCTAATACATAAGAACAAATTAGGCAGAGAAAAACAAATGATGCTACCCACCTGTAGCCCAAGAAGGTACCAGCATGATCCAACGACATGGCCAGCCAACACAAACATGAGAAGATTGATGACGAAATTTGCCCATGCCGACTCAAAAATAAAGCCAGTAGGAGACTGACCAGCAAGTAAGGGCAAAACTCGATATAATCTGGGAATGTACTGGACAAGAACGCCAGCGCGTAAAAGATTTTTTGCATAATTTGCTGCAGACGAACCCTTGAATGTTGGTACAACTAGCAATATCAATATCTGCAACCATTCAAGCAAGTAATTGATGATCAGAAGAGAGAAGTCATATCAACACATGAATCTGGCAACTAATATATTCCACTCAGTGGAACATTTCTTTGACATCACCAGATGTGGTAGGTTCAATCATGTCACTATATGTTATATAGATTCATGAAGTTAAACATATGACAAGTCAGTCTCGGAGAAAGACATTGAGGGGAGGCTTGGGGGAGAGCTCCTCCGAGAGTCTTGAAGAGAAAAATATATCCATTTGCAAACATGTGATCACTTTGCAATAAGTAGAAGCAATAACATCTAGATTCTCTGAAGGCAATTGAGACTGCAGTGATCAGCCAGTAAAATTGTAATTCTGAATTGACTTAGCAGCACATTTAATCAAATGTGAATTTTTTTTAATGCATAATTCATATGGGTCGAAGCATGTTAAAAATCAATTTGATGCATAAACAAATTAAGGTTGATGCATTGGAGAAATAAGGAATTACTTGTGGAAGTGGAAATGCGACAAAAAGATCTATGAAGAAGTATCCTCGCAGATAATTCAGAGCGATTCTTTTTGGATGGTCAACTAAATCTCCAGCACCAACCACCCTAGTCTCAGGAGCTACGTAAGCCAACCTAAACTGTAAAAATTTGACAAAGAAAGCAATCATCAAGGACTGAAAGGTAGCCTGAAAGCTCCTAATATGACAACATTGCACCTTTGTTTCATTTCTTCCTGAAGAAGAAAGCCATAATGGAAGTTAAGCATCAAGTGAAATACCGACCCAACACATTTATGCTAGTTACGTAAATAAAGTGCAGAATATGGGATGTAAAATTTGGATTGTGTAGTAGATCGATTGAAAATGAGAGAACTCCAAGAACTTTCTATCTCATAGAAGTCTGTCTGAAGCTTTTCCAATGCAGCTTTTTTGAGTGAAAGATTGGTAAGTCTTTCCAAAAATTAAAATCTGATGATTACAAAAGCCAAAATATACATCAAGTAAAAGCCCATCTAATCAACTACTTGTCATAAGTAACGCGACTGACTCATCTCTTTCCAATGAAAATGAGTACCATGTTTCCATTAGGAAGGTATCTAGGGACATCACACCGATAGAAAAGTTGTTCACTACAGAAGGTTTCTATCCACTCCATTATTTTGGGAAGTATGGACCTGAGGATTTCTGAATTTATGAAGTCAAGAACAATGAAGCGTAACCATCCACTCCGAAGAACTGAGTATTTATTTCTGAAAGCAAAAAACTCTAGCAAATATTCAGATCATTCAAAAAACTTGCATGGCAGATAGAACCACTTGTCTCTTTTTTTTCTCTGCTCTTTTTCACACATAAGAAGATGAATGCCTGCAAGGTGAGTTCCTTGGTAATACTTGTGCTTTTCTAAGAATGATGATGCTCAAGTATAGGAACTTTTGCGAAGACGGTATGGGAATTTTGTGGCCGGATTATCCATCAGCAGCATATGTAGTCAAATTTGTCCACACGGCCTTGCAATTCACTTTGTCCAAGACAACAATATGTATCTGATTAACAGGAGTATAACAGTGGATGTAGTGGAATAAAAATTTAGTTTTGAGTACTCGAATTGAGAACTGCAGAATATTCATATAATACCATGGAGGTACTCTCAGAATAACACATTTTTTACTTGAAACATTCAAAAGTTCTTA